>PVKB01001944.1:0-339755 GCA_004027205.1 Ctenodactylus gundi
AACAGTGGCACATTGTTCAAGATGGTGGATCTTTACATTTTCGCGCCGTAAGCGATCAGGTGACCAGACAGGCAGAAAGGAGGGAGGAGGGATTAGGATGTGACGTTGTGATAAACGTGGCCCTGAGCCAATGCTTTAGATCTTCCCGGGAAGACTGTGAATCCCGCCAATGGGAAACGGCGGGGGCAGGGCCTTGCGACTTAGGAAAAATGTCCCCCCGGCCATGCTTGCCGGTCTTTTCTCCACTTGCACGTGGGAAGGACACCCTTTTGCAAAAGGAAATTAAAGCCTCATACCCTGTCGTCCATGCCTCCCAAGTCCATCCTTTGTTTGGACAGGAAGATTGCTATGCGCCATTTCTAACAGCAGGATGGCAGCCTAATAGGAACAGACAATCTCCTGGCTGTGAGCAACAGACAAAAAGGGCCATTGGCCACAGCATGCCAGAGTGCTGAGTCATCTGGTTGTGGCAACAGGGAAAGGCCTCCTACTGCAAGTCCTCAGAGCTTACAGACAGCAAATCAAAAGTGCAGGGCAGAAGTAACAGTAGACAGCCTGCTAGACTATCCCAGAGAGGTGAATGGAAGTGCACTGTGAGCTCTCCCAGGAGACAGACTAACAACAACTCACACTCCAGGGACTACATGGACCCTTCTGGTGGGTGATAAGGGAAGAAAGAGTGGTCAGCAGAGAGGGGAAAAAATACTGTGATCCTCCTAAAAGATTTGAGTCAAAGAGAGCAAGTCTCAAAAATTCTGCAGAGGTCGCATCTTCCTACTGCCACAACACAGGTGGAAGAAGAGCTGGCTCACCTGGATGCGATCTGCCCAGGGAGAGGGGAGCATAAAGAACTTCAGACACAGGGACATCCTGCCCTTGCTCAACCGTAATTCATAGGAGCCACAAAAGAAAGATACACTGGAGTGGCACATCTTTGCAGACTAAGAAACAGAAAGAGGGAATTGGCCCCACTCTCCCCTTCAGTCTGCAATATAGAAGATGTTAACTTCCCAGTCAAATAACACAAGAATATAATTTTTTTGGACTTTGAGCTCACTTCAACTTTTTTTTCAATGTATAGGATAGGTCTTTATTTAAAAACAAATGACAGAGAGGTAAAAGCTCCTGTTATGTGCAAGGAAGTCCTGAATGGGTTCCCATTACTTCAAAGGTTTTTTTGTAGGTGTATATATAGTTTGTATTCTTTCCTGATATTGACTTGTAGATTTCTTTTATTTTTCCCTTTTTTCTTATTTCTTTTCCTTGTCTTCATTCTTTTTTTGTTATCTGTTGGTTTTTGTATCTCTTTCTCACTTAAGTAGCTCTTTATGCCCTTTTTGATATGGCCTTTCAGAGATTCTGAAGGCATACTCTACCTCACTCCTAACTCTCCTTGTTTCTTCATAATTCTGTTTCCATTGTTAAGTTTATCCACTTTCTTCTGATCTGGGAATGGCTCTGCCTTACTTTTCTCTCTCCTATATATACTCTTCTGTTTTCTATCACAATTTGAAAGCTATCCCTTAATTTCAACCTGTTTTCTCCTTACCACAACACTCATATTAACAGTATTGTTATATATTGATGCCTTACGGCCATATTGTTTGACCTGTTGGGAATCAATAATTTTACATTACTTAGTTAAATATAGATCACTAAAGTAGACTCTGTCAATGGTATTAAACAGGTAATCAGGCTCTGTTAGAAGTATGTTCTTCTTAGATCATAATATAAATATAGTTTTTATTCATATTGTAGTTACTGACATAGACATTGATCTTGATTCCCAATATATGTAAACAATTATCTTGTCCTTAAATCACATACAGTACTATAATCTATTTCTACTTCATTGAAAAGTGGGGAAGATTAAGTAACCAACAATATGTGGGTCATGGAGAAGATCCCTGAAATTAATAGCTGAGTAAGATAAAACAGGCATAAATACTAAAGTCTGACTGAATTCAAGAATTTTCCAAGAAAAGAAATAAACTAATAGAAGAAATAAGCATAGCAGAGACAGACTCCATAGGCACTACAAGACTTACAATTAACAGCAATGAAAACAGGAAAATGAGGCAATAAAGTACCTATAAAAATAACTGACTCCCCAGAGGTTGATACCAGCGGCCCTGAAATAGCAAAATCCATAGGAAAGGTAGTCAAAAAACAAGTGGACCTACTGGCCAAAGAGCTCAAACAAGATATGATTAAACAAATGTCAACAGATACTCAGTGAGTTCAAATATGATCTAATCAAACAAATAGCAGTCTTAAAAGATAAAAAGTTTATGACTATAAAAAACACACAAATAAAAGGACGAACAAAGCAATGCCAAGAAATGAAGAAACATTTCAAGAGAGAAGCTTAAAGACTGAAAGAATTCTAAGCTGAACTCTATGCTATGAAAAACTCAAATGAAAATATGGGAAATCAGAAGGACCATTTCAGCACAGATGATCGGATCTTGAAGATTAAGTAGGACAAATCAGAACAGACAGTCAGTAATGAACAAAAAAAAATCAAGAAAGAGACTGGGTGAAAAGGCTGATGGATAACTCAATGAGAAACAACTTTGAATTATGAGAGTGCAAGAGAAAATGGAGACCAGCACAAAAGACATAAAGAATATCTTCAATGAAACTGAGAATTTCCCAAATCAAAGGAAAAAAATTAACATTGAGCTACTGTAAGTATCACCAAATACTCTGGACCAGACAAGTGCCTCTACATGTCACATCATAACCAAAATCCTAGATATTCAACACAAAAAGAGAACAATGAAAGATGTAAGAGAATAAAAGAAAGTAACCTACAAAGACAAATTCATCAGAATAACCACGGATGTCTCAACACATACTATAAAGGCCAGAAGGTTACAGAGCAAAAACACTCAAGTGCTAGAAGAAAATATGAACCAACTCAATTTGCTATATCCAGCAATATTATACTTCAAAATAGAGGGAGAAGTTTCATTTTTCATGATGGAAAAAAAAACTAAATAAATTTATGACCACTAACCCAGTGTTGAAGAAAATATTTAAAAGAATCTTAGACAGAGATAACAGTACAGAAGACGTCAGAGTAAAAGAAATAGCTAAAGGGGAGAACAATCCAACAGTAGCATAGAATAAACAATCGACACAGATGCATCATAAGAATGACAGGAAGTAGTAAATATACCACTATAATAACACACAATGCTGAAGTTCTCTATCTCCTGTCAAAAGAAACAGACTGACAGATTGGATCAATGAAACAAAACCCAACAATATGTTGTATGCAAGAGATATACTTTACTGATAGTGAAATACAGAGACTGAAAATAGAAGGAAGTAAGTTAGTACTTCATGCAACTGGACCCAGAAAGAATGCAGAAGTTACTATACTATTCTCAGAACCAGAAGATTTCAAGTCAAACAGATCAGAAGAGTTAAAAATGGACATTACATACCAGTTAAGGGAATAATCCAACAGGAAGAAGTCAAAATTATTAGTAAATACATACCCAACATCAGGGCACTCAATTTTCTAATACAAAATGATTGCACGTTAAAGGACAAATAAGCCCCAATACAATTATAGTAGGGGACTCCAGTATCCCAGTATCACAAATAGACAGGTCAACTAGACAAAATATTAACAAAAAAATTAAGAGTCTAACCACACTACGAGACAATTGGACTGAACCGATATTTACAGAATGTCCCATCTAACAAGAGAATACACACTTTTTTCAGTAGAACATGGAACATTTTCCAAGACAGACCATATCTTAGGCTGTAATTCATGTTTACATAAATACAAGGGAATTAAAAGAATTCTCTGTATACTTTCAGATCACAGCAGGATAAAATTGAAAATCAATATGAATTTAAAGTAAAGCAACTATACAAATACACGGAGACTAAATAATACATTATTAAACAAACAATGAGTCAGAAAAAAATCAAGGAAGAAATCAAAAACTGATTAGAGTCAAACAATGGAAGCACTTCACACCATAACTTGTGAAACACAAGGATAGTAATAATAAGGGGGAAATGTGTAGCTATGCATGCACACATTAAAAAAATAGAAAAATCCCAAATAAGCAACTTAATGGTGCACCTCAAGGCCCCAGGAAAACAAAAAAAAAAAAAAAAAAAATAGAAATCCAAATGTAGTAGAATTAAGAAATTATAAAGAGCACAGCAGAAAATAATGAAATTAAAAACAGAAAAGATCAATGAACAGAACAATTGGTTCTTTGAAAGAATAAGTAAGATTGATAAATCTCTAAATAAACCAATAAAAAATGGAAAGAAAAAACCCATATCAATGCAATTAGAAATGAAAACGATAAAATTATAACAGATACTGCTTAAATTTTGAGCAATGTTAAGGAACTATTTTGAAATTTTATTCTCAAATAAATTGGAAAATTGGAAAAAAAATCGACAAATTCTTACATACAAAATGTCAAAACTGAATCAAGAAGATATAAGCCACGGAATAGACCAACAACAAGCAGAGAAATTGAGGCAGTGATAAAGTCTCTACCTACAAAGAAAAGTCCAGGACTGGACTAGATCACAGCAGAATTCTACCAGTATTTCAGCAAAGAGCTATCACCAATATTTCTCAAACTGTTCCATGAAATTGAAAGAGAAAGAACAGTGGTAAACTCCTTTTTGGAAGCTAGCATTATTCTGATTCCAAAACCAGACAAAGACTTAAGGAGAAAATAAAACTATAGGCCAATCTCCTTAATGAAAACAAATGCAAAAATTCTTAAAGATACTGGTGAACAGAATTTCACAAATCACTGAAAAGATTAGTCTCCATGACTGAGTTGGCTTCATCCCAGGGATTCAAGGATAAATCAACAAATATAAAGCAATTAATGTAATATAGTTAAAAAGGACAAAATCATATGATCATCTATATACATGCAGAAATACTCATTAGCAAAATCTAACAACTACTTACAATTAAAAAAAACTGAGAAAATATGCAGAGAAGGACCTTATCTCTAACTCACAGAAGCCATTTATGCCAAACCTACTACCAATATTATTACATTAAATGAGGAAAATTTTAAAGTATTTTCTCTTAAGTCAGGAACAAGACAATGTCCACTCTAATCACTCCTTTTCTAATATATTACTCAAAACCCAAGCCAGAGAAATCAAGCAGGAGAATAAAATAAAGCAAATACATACTGGAAAGGAAGAAGTTAAATTACCCTTATTTGCTGATGAAATGGTTCTCTACATAGAAGACTCCAAAAACTTTACCAAGAGACAATTAGCCCTAATTAACTAGTTCAGCCAAGTTGCAGCTTAAAAAATAAAAACAAAAAATTAATAGTATTTCTCTACACTAACAATAAACTCCCTGAGAACGAACTGAGAATAATAATCTCATTCTCAACAGTTCCTCAAAAAAAATTAAATAGCTAGGAATAAACCTAACCAAGAAAGTGAAGGACCTCTATAATGAAACTATATTATGCTTGGAAAAGAAACTGCAGAGGACTTTAGAAAATGTAAATACATCCCCTGTTCCTGGATAGGCAAAATTAATATTGTCAAAATGTCTAAATTCCCAAAACTATACCACAGGTTCAATGCAATTCCTATCAATACCAACACTCTTCACAGAATGAGAAAAAAAAATTAAATTTATATGGCACCAAAAGAGACCAGAACAGCCAAAGAAATCCTGGTGAACAGTGCAAAAGCAGGTGACACCACAATTCTGGACACCAAAATATGTTACAACACAACAGATAAAAAATCATATGGTATTGATGCAAAACCAGGCTGACTGATGAAACAGTTGAAGACGCAGAGGCAACCTCAAGTAATTTCAAATTATCTGATCTTTGACAAAGGAGCCAAACACATTGGAGAAAGGATAGCCTCTTAATAAATGGTGCTGAGAGAACGGGTTATTCATATGCAGAAAAAGAAATCTAGACCCAAACCTATTGCCATGTACTAAAACCAAATCAAAGTAAGTCAAAGACCCACATAATAAAATGGAAACTCTGAACCTCCTCAAGAACAAAATAGGTAAAACTCTTGAAGATAAGGGCATAGGCAAAAACTTTCTTAAAAAAAAAGAATTAACAAATAGAATTATATCAAATTGAAAAGCTTCTGTATATTAGTTCTAGGAGATCTCCAGTGGAATTTTTGGATCTTTGATACAAAATTATCACATAATATGCAAATAGGGATATCTTAACTTCTGCCTTTTTAATTCAGATTCCTTTCATTTGTTTTTCTTGCTTGATTGCTCTGGCCATAATTCTGAGAACTACATTGAACAGTAGAGCTGAAAGTAGATGCCCTCGTCTTCTTCCTGATTTTAGGGTAAATGTTTCCAGTCTTTCCTCATTTAGAATGATGTTAGCAGGGATGTTGTCATAGAAGGCTTGGATCAGGGAGAGGTAAGATACTTACATTCCTATTTTCCTCATAGTCTTTATTATAAATAATTTTGAGTTTTGTCAAACGCTTCTTCTGGATCTATTGAGATGTTCATATGATTTTCTGTCTTTTGTATCTATTAATAAGGTGAATTATATTTATTGATTTGTGTATGTTGAACCATTCCTGCCTCTCTGGGATGAAGTCCACTTGGTCACGATGTATAATCTTCTTTATGATTTGCCACACACTGTTAACAAAAACCTTGTTGAGTATTTTGGCATCTATGTTCATTAGAGAAACTGGCCTGTAGTTTCCTTTTATGTTGTGTCTTTGCCCGGTTCTGATATTAAAGCTATGTTGGATTTGAGAAATGACTGTGGCAACTTTCCTTCCTGTCTGGTTTCTTCAAAGAGCTTTCTGAGTGTTGGTATTAAATCTTCCCTAAATTTCATGATGTTACTGAAGCCTGGGATCTTCTTAGTTGGAAGTGTTTTTATTACTTCCTCAATATTGTAGTTGGTTACTGGTCTACTAAAGTGTTTTGTCTCTTCTTGCTTCCATTTTGGAGGTCGACTTATATTTAGAAACATATACTTCTTCTAGGTTATTACATTTACTAGAGTATAAATTTCACAGCAACATCTTATAATCCTTTGGATTTCAGTGCTGTTACAATTCCACCTTTTACATTTCTAATTGCATTCATGTACGTTTTCTCCTTTCTTCTTTTTGTGAGTTTAGCCAGGGATTTACCAATTTTATTTATCTTTTTGTATCATGACCAACCTTTGTTTCATGATCTTTTAAATTTTTTTAAAATTTCTATTTCACTAATTGTATCTCTCATTTTTATGATTTCTTTCCTTCTGTTAGTTTTGGGGTTGACTTTTTCTTGCTTACAGCCCTGAGTTTCATCATTACATTGTTTATTTGAGATTGCCCAATTTCTTTATGAAGGTATTTGTGGCAATGAATTTCCTCTTCATTGTATCCCGAAGGTTGTGGTATGATGTATGCCCATTGTCATTTATCTTCATAAGCTTTTTGATTTCTTCCCTTGCTTCTTCTATGACCCAGTGTTCATTTGATAGTAATAATATTCACTCTCCAGTTGATCAGTGTCTATTTTCGTGTTGCTGTTAATTTCTAGTTTCATTCCATTATGATTTGAAAGAGTATATGGAATTATTCCAACTGTTTGTACTTGTTTAAGTACATTTTGTGACCTACAGTATGGTCTATATTGGAGAATGTACCAGGAGCAGCCAAGAAGAATGTGCATCCCATTGTTGTTGGATTAAAAACTCTATAGATATCTGTCAAGTCTACTTCTTCCATGGTATTATTCAGATCTGCTATGTCTTGGTTGATTTTTTTTTTTTTTTGGTCTAGTTGACTTGTGTTCTTGAGGGAGAGGGGATTTCAGCAAAGTAGCAGGTTATAAAAATCAATACTCACAAATCAATAGCACTTCTATACATCAATAAAATTCAACAAGAAGAAAATCAGTAAGTGAGCACCATCCACAATAGCAACAAAAAACAAAATATTCAAGAATAAATCTTATTAAAGAATCAAAAGAACTATACAGAGAAAACTATAGAATCCTAAAGAAGGAGATTGAAGAGGACTTAAGAAAATGAAAAGACATCTCATGCTCCTGGACAGGAAGAATTAACATTGTCAAAATGGCCACACTTCCAAAACTGCTATACATAGTCAAGGCAATACCAATTAATCATCAACAGCATTCTTCACAGAACTAGAAAAAATAACTCTAAAATTTATATGAAAACAGAAAAGATCCAGAATTTCTAAAGCAATCCTGAGCAACAAGGGCAAAGCTGGAGGAATCACAATTCCAGACTTCAAAGTATACTAAAAAGCAACAGTGATTAAATCTACATGGTACCTACACAAGAACAGACAGGAAGACCGACGCAGCACAAATGAGGACAGAGGGAGAAATCTAAGCACTCTCAGCCACTGATTTTCAAAAACAGAACCAAAACCACTAACTGCAGGAAATAGGATCTTCTACAAATGGACTTGGGAAAACTTGGTAAGCACACGTAGAAGGATGAAATCATGTTAAGGGATATATGTCAGATGAGAAGATAAATATCATTTGGTTTCTCTTATATGATAAACTCAAAAGATTAATAATTTGAAGAGCAAAATAAGAAAGAGAAGATAGACAACAAGTATAAAGGAGCTCTGGGGGAAAGAAAAAGACAGAAGAATAGAGGAGGAAAAGAGATAAAAAATCGAGACATTATGTGCATTGTGTGTTTACATTCCTATATATTCTCATATACATAATATATATCCCTAAAATGAATAAAATTATTATGTATCACAAACATATGCTAGTAAGATAGAATAGAATGAACAGGAAGTGAAAAGCAAAGAGATCCAAGCGGAATACATTGAATTTTGATGGGAACAACAAACTTCAAAATTTCGGTTATCAATGACAAACTCACTCCACTCTTATGACAATTCAATAATGCTCTACATAGCATCCCTAGCAAAAGATCATTCAGCTGTGACTTAATTATCATAGAAGACATACAATTCATTATCACATAAATTAGCCAATTCCATGTTGGACTGTTCAGATCACAAAAAAGTTCTTCCTTATTCTGCGTTGAAATCTGCTTTCTTGTGATGACTCTATCTTGCAAACATCTCCCTCCTCCTACACACACACACACACAGTTTTCCTTGGGAAGCAATGCAATGGAATTAAATTTTTAGACTTGAGAAAAATTGAGAGCATATAGATCCAATGGAATAGGTCTTACTAAGTGTGTAACACTATACAATTGTGGTACCTACGTAGGACTCAGCTGACTCAGAGGCTAAATGAAAAGGTGCCTCATTTATCTCTGTTGGTCAGCTTTCCTGTTTCTGGGCCAAAATACCCAATGCCTACAATAAAAGAGGAGAGATTTATTTTGGCTCAGCTCCACCAGGTTCAGTCCATGGTAAACCAACTCCAAGGGAGAAACAGCATGGCAAGGTCTGGCATAGAAAAAATGCTCACATCAGGAAGCTAGGGAGAAACAGGAGGAGTTAGAAACAAGAATACAACCTTCAAGGCCATGCCCCAGTGACCCACCTAACAGTACATTCAACTATTTAAATCACCAGAGGTGTATTCACCAATGAGCATAGCATCCCCATGATCCAATTCTTACCTTTCAAGTGCATGAGAGATTTTGGAGGGGGTATGGGGGGGTGCATTTTAGATCCAAACCTTACATTCTTCATTGTATTTCACAGCAAAGGCTGCAAAACTAAATGCCAGGAATATCATCAACAGGAACTCCTCCTAATTTGCCTTTGGTAAAGCTGGTCCTCACTCTTGTTCAGACATAAATCCTTGTTCACTGAAAGTAACTAAGACACACAGCTTAAAAACATGAGTTGAACCCATCTGCTCCACCCTAAGACATCTACTTAGATTCTACCCAAGAGAAAGAAAGCAGACTTACTATTTTTCTCTTGTCTTCATTAAAAAAAAAGGCTTCATATCTTGTCAAGTATGTGCACAAAATGCTCGACTTCATTGTAAACCTTAAATTTTGCACTTATATCAATAAAATGGGGGAAACAGAGCTGCCCCTCCTGCTTCTCAACACATAAACTCAAGGACATTATGAACATTAACTGATCTTGCAGGAAAACGTATCAGTCCCTGAGCTATTTTGGTTTTTTTCCTTTTCTCTATTCTTTAACAAAAAAAAATATATTTAGTCTATCTTCCTAGATATGAATCCAAACGGCACTTCCTAAACTATTTTATCAATTCCCTTTCTTATTTAACTCTTCAAACATACACTTTTTTAGCTTCTCTGATTGTGTTCCCAGTCTCTGCATTTCTCATTTCCATTCTATTTCCCCCTTCTCACCTGCACCAAATGGCCCATCCCCCACTGTTGTGCTTCCTGTCAATCCACATCTTGTTTACCATAAATTATCATTTTTCAGTATCTGCATTTTGTGTTAAAACTCAGAAGACAGCTCTTTGACTGCATAAGAAGTGTACACATCCAGCCCCGCTGCCTCAGGGGCTGTCCATCCCTGACTGGTGCTGAAAATGAAACAAGCAAGTCGAGGAATGGTTCCCAAGTGCTTCATTAAATTCTTATGATAAGAGTGTTTGAAAAGACAGAAGCAGAATCTGTTTTCTCTGGGTAAACTTGGGGTGAGGTTTCAAAACAGAGAGATATACAAATAAGAGAAATCTGCATATATGTCACCGCGGGAACAGGACAGTCCCAGTGCTGACAGAAACTGAACCTTCACCTGCAGTAGCCCAGTGCATAAGAAGTGAAGATCTTGTATTTCAATAGGTGTAATTTTCAGATGAATTATTAACACATAATAAAGTTGTTCTGAAGTGATAATTTTATATCTGCATTTACATACACTATACACAGACCAGCATTATGCAAATACTAGCTGGATTATTTGTCAAATTTGGTAAAGTTATGAATGAAGGCTGAAGGTGAATGTGAGTATCTGACCACCTCCATGGGTCAGTTGTTTTCAAAATCAGATAGTATGACAATCTCACATGCAGCATCTCTCTCTAATTTAACCATTAAAATAATAAAAAAATGGTATAAACGTGAAACAAGACTTTATGGTAAGTTTTAGAATGTATGACCATTTAAGCATCTGACCATAAGACTGCATATTCTTAAACTCTCCTTTTTCTCTAGTGTGTTTTAAATATTTTATTATATTTTTCCCAGAATATTTGTATATGAACATAAAGGTTATTTTTTTACAAATAGATACATCTATGTAAACATATATGTTGATGTAATAGATTTCTATTGCTGCCAGAACCAACTACCACAGACTTGGAGGCTTAAAACATCCACTAATCTCACAGCCCTGAAGCTTAGAAGCCAAATAGGTTGCATCACACCAAACACAAGATGTCATCTATTTGAGTCTCAGTGCTGGTGGAGTCTTCCCACAATTTTACTGAAGTTGTTGGTAAAAATTAACTTCCTGCTGGCTTGCAGCGGAGGTGCCATTTCTCTACAGGCTGTGATCTAGGAGTCATTCAGCTTTTTTCCTCACTTCCAGGTCAGCACTTAAAGGTCAAGCCCTTTTTATACTTCTGATCTTCTGGCCTCCTCTTCTGTTGCACCTCTTCTACCTCCTTTCCCACTACATCTGATTTAGCCACAGGAGGTTCTCTGTTTTTAAGGGCCTGTATGATTCTATGGCCCTACCTTAATAATCCAGGAGAACCTCCCTACTTTAAGGCCCATAACGTCTTTGTTATGTAAAGTAACTCATTCACAAGATCAAAAGATTGGGGCAAGGACATCTTGAAGAAAATCCTTTCCAATGAAAATGTCACTCATTCATATACTAAATTTCAGGTGTCACTTCAGATACATTTGTCAATTATTCAGAGCGAGGTACGACATTCTAATTCAGTTCTTCTCTTTGTTTTCATCTTTCACATGCCTGTAGATGCACTTAATCTACATACCATTGGTTATTCTTCCAAGTAATGACTTCCTCTTTAGCCTTGCACGATTCCTGGTCCATTTTTGACAGTGTCAAAAAGCAAAGACCTGTGCTGTGATCCAACCACCATGAGTAGGCCATGCTCACTGTTCTACTTTTTACCCAGAAGTCTCTGTGCTACATTCACCTAGGAATCACCAAATGTTATATAAGATCATCATACTGTCAATCGTCATACAATACCAACCCTCCCCAGAGCTCAGCTTATATCTTCTTGATGTCCAAATCATCAAATGAACCTTCTTTTTACCATGCCTTACCTGAACTAAACCTAAAAGAAATTTTACAACAAAATCAGTCTACTTGGACGCCCCTTAAAGAGGAACTGCTAAAATAAAAAACAGACGATAGATGTGCCAGATCTGGGTATATTCCCTGCCAAGACAGAGAGAAATCAAGATAGTCCTGCTTTTAGTGCCTGCATATTGCCATACTGCACAAAAGGAAAGTTCAATGCAAATCATCTGCCCCATTAGTGTCTTCCGCAGAGCAAGTGTTGCTCTGTGATATAACAGTGCACTTTGTATTGAATCCTCAAAAAAAAAAAAATACAAAAAAAGGAAAAGGAATGAAAATAGCCAATGCTTTGTTGAGGGCATATCGCACTCATCACAGAAACCAACCACCACTGCTGTGGTTTCTGGTCCACCACAAATCTGTTGTCTGGTTTTCATATGACACTTATCATCTCTCAAATGTTTTTTTTTTTTTGGGGACCCCTTGTCCCTTGCTTCTAAATTTAATGTTGTATTGCCCTAAAATCTGGCTTGAGTTTTGGTGAGTATTCTCTCCTATCAAATATTTCCTCTGTGGATGTTTATGTATTTCACTCTCCTACTCAAAATCGAATTCCAACGACGTTCCTCCAGATTATCAGTCTTGTAGTTTCCAAGATAAACATCTTTTATACCTGTATTTCTCTGCCACTTGCATTATCTTCCTTATCCATTAAATGACTCTACTATAAAAATCACACACACACACACACACACACACACACACACACACACACACACACACACAGTGAAATAACTGGCAAAGCTTTCCAAGTATGAAAAAACAAGAATGGCATTTATTTCTTTCTCTTGACAAGGAAAGACCTTCCACTTTGGAATTGTGAGAGATTTCATGAATGTTCTCTACAGTCCTCTCTTTCCTTTTCATTAGTAAATGAAGCTGACCTCAGTGGCTACTGAAAGAAATGTTCTCACAGTTAAGAACATTGTTTTGTATTGATGTTCCTTGTTTACAAGGAATGAAAAGCAGACTGGAGCTGCAAGACTGATACTCGCCAATTTAATTTTACAAATAGAGTTTTATGAAACTCTGTCATGCTATTTTTCTGGCAGAGCCTAAGTATCTTCAGATAACCTACTGACAAGCCAACAAACTTCTCCTACTCAGATTTTATGCAAATCATGGTAGAAAAGCTGCAATGCATAAAACATTATTGAACAAGGAGAAATAACTGAAAATCATTTTTGAACTTTTTGGTTAGCCCCTTCTGTCCCCTGAATTACTTTTAACTTATGTAAATATTAGCAGATGCTCCATAAACACAATGACATATTCTCCAAAGGAAGAGTATTTAACATCTCTCTTTAATATTTTTAGATTAAAACAAAAACTTTCTTTCCTCACATGGGAAAGTCCAATGAATGATCCTCTTATGCCTTCTAGACCACCTCTTTCTATCATAAAATGTTGTCTTAGAGTGAGGTCTTAAAAAACAGAGGTGCACACATTAAGTAAAGTTCTAATACTTTGAAAGGTACACAGTATAGGACCAAACAATAAAGAAAAGGCAAAAGGAGACAAAGAAAGATGATAAACAATGACAGTATTATTTTGTTAAGTTGACTCACAGTTTTCCAAGAGTAAATATGTCACTCAGCACGTGAGATGTCTAGAAACATGGTGGCAGATGAACCATACCAAGCAGTCAACAAAAGGGAGGAGTGGTTATAATTTATGACAATCATCCTCTGGTTTCTAGTTTGAAGTTGGTCAAAGTTCACCCCACAGAGCATAAATTTTCCTCTATATCTTAGCTTCGTGGTGACTTCAGGTGCAGCAACCCACAGCTCCACTGCAGGATTCCATCCAAATCCAGAAATGGTTTTGAGAACCAAAAACTCCCATCTTGCTGCTGGATCCCCTAGCTTCTCAAGTACCGCCTACAAAAGAAGGGCTGTTTCTTGGAGCAAGAAGTAAGTAAGGCTCCAGAAGCTGAAGTACAATCTAGTAGGTGAGCTATACTTCCCAGGGGAAGGAGGTGGAACAAATGAAAAGGTCTGTAAGTCATGTGTGATGCAATGGAATTCACTAAAAACTCAAGGAACACTCATCTTTGTAATTTCTTAGAACTACATTAACCACAAACAAATTGTGAAAGTAATTCTGTTGTCATAAATGGGTTCAACTTAGAGATAGGGCAGAAAGGGTAAGAAAGAGATAATAAACAATCCCAAAAGCACGTGTTCCTTACACATCACTAAATTTCTTACCGAACTGTTTTTCATTCAAACTTAAAGAACCCCCAAAAATGTGAAATTTTTAAGTAAGATACCAACAGCTAACACAGTAACATATTTTTCTCCAAAGGTCAAATATCTGCTCTTACACTATCTTGGTAAAAGTAAAACACTTTAAAAAGTTGTCACTGATGATTCTTAATAAGATCACACCCCAAACTGTGTAAGTGGCATCCTCAATGTTCACATGGGACCAGACTTACAGCTGCCACACAACTTGAGTGATAAAAAGTCCAGGCCTTACAAAAGCAAGTCCTACGGTAGTATCATGTGTGTCTCAGATGACCTTTAACACTCAGCAGGACCAGCAGTATTCCACGGATGGTGGGGAAAGAGCAGGTTTTGTCTATACAGGCACTGCCAACATAAGCTCCTGGTAGATCAGGCTGGAATCATTACAAAGATTATGCTTAACTCATACATGGGAACTATACAACTGACTTTACCTGATTTTTGGTTCCATACACAAATAATCATTCACCTGGCTTTCCTGAGACTGTGCCCATTGCCTTCCTTCTATTCTATGGCTGCAAACACCACTATTTACAACAACATGCCACAGGTGCATGCTGAAGACTAAGCAGAAGGTCACCACAGCACACACTACTGCTACCAAGGACACACAGTATGGCAAGAGTGTGTGACACACTCATAAATGGCAGAAGATGCTTATCCCAATTTTTATATGAAAAAGGTAAAAACTTCTGCTTATTACATTTGCCAAACTATGATATAATTTGCTGGGTTTTCACAGCTAGATACAAGGCACCACTACACTCATTTTATGGAACACTAAAGTTCATAGGGAAAAAGTGAGTTTCCCAAACAGATGGAAACTGAGCCCTTCTCCTGCTTTCCGTTCCAGAGCTTTTTCCAATACACTAGGATTGCTCTATACTTCAATCACATTTTGCTTTCTTTTCTGATTGGACAGGTTCTATAATGACTTCTCAAACTTTGGGAACACCAAGCACAACTTAGAAAAAAGACAACTTCGAGACTTCTGAATATGCTCTACTGATCTGACTGGGGACAGACCCACTGGAAGTGATCACTTGCTAGCAGTTTTGATCATTTTTCAACAGTTTCTATTAAGTTCTGAGGATATACATAACAATTGATTTTAACAGGATCAAGAGGCAAACACATGTCACCTTGCCTTCTGAAAATCTAAGCTAGTTAGTACATTAGCACACAAGCCCCAAAATGTTAAACAATGCATGCCAATCAGAGAAAATATTGCAAACATAGAAATTACCCCAATGCACATATATAATAAAGTATTAAACAATAGCTACAGACCTAAGGTCTACAAAACAGTTTCTCAAAATCATCATTACTAGCACTTCAGATTGCATAACACTTGGTTGTACTCCTGTCCTGAACAGTGTAGAATGCTAAGCACCATCACTGATTTATTATTTTCTGGAGGTTAGCTTCCACACAAAGCAAGCAGCAGCATAAGGTAGCAAAAATGTATTTTCTCACAATCCTGAAGACTATACACCCAAAAAGAAGGTATCAGCAGGCCACACTCCCTGCAAGGCTCTAGGAAAGAGTCTTTCCTTCCCTCTTCTGGCTTCTGGTGGTTCATAACTGTCTTTGACATTCTTGCAACAGCAAAATCTAATCTTTGTCTCTGTCCTCACATCTCCATGTTTTCCCCATCTGTTTCTTCTTACAGGAGAAACCAATTTCCCTCTTCTTATGAGGACACAAGTCATTGGATCAGTGACCACTCTAATCCAGTATAACTTCATTTTAACTTGTTTATATCTGCAAAGACCCTATTTTCACAAAACATAATAATCTTATTATTTTGGATGGACATGAATTTAAGCAAGCACTATTTAACCCAGGATATCTGGCTTCCACTAACTACACCGTATCTCTCTCTACAAGTTTCAAAAAAAGAGTCATATTCATAGGATTTTGGGTGGAAGTGAATTTTGGAGGGACACTATTTAACCCAACATACCAGCCTCCACCTACTGTATCAACCCCCTCCCCACTTAGATCACCAATGCTGATAATCAAAACTGTTCCAGATATTGCCAAAAGTCTCTCAGAGGAGAAAATTCACAAGTAATTGAGAACCAGTCCTTCACAAGGATCAGAAAAAGGAAGTATTACCATGAACCGCATAGTCAGCAAAAGTGCTGACAGAGTAGTTAATGGTAAAGGGTGACTAGTTTCTCTGTCTTTCCACAGCGGCTACTGCTGCGGCTGTTGCTTCTTCCTCTTCTGCTTCCTGTCCCTCCTCCCTTCCTCTCTCTCTCTTTCCCCATCTCCCTCTCCCTTTCCCTTTATCTCCATCCTTTATTTCCTCTGTCTCCCTTTTTCCATCTACCTTCTGTTTTCTCTTCCCTGCCAATGTCTTCCCTTCTCCTTTCTTAAAAGCAGGCTGTAGCTACCACGGGAAGGAACGCTGCTGAGGAAAAAAATCAAATTCCTGCTGATGGGTGAAAGACACACAGGGTGAGCTAAAAAGAAGGGGACAGTACAAACTCCTCCCTTCCCTGTCATATTGTGAAGAATGGCCCTTATACACAGTCTTTCCCTTTTAAGAGTTTATTAAATTTATTCAGTGAGAGAAGAAAAAGGGGGGGGGTGAGAAAAAATGTAAAAGGAATTATGAACTCTTGAGGAAAATTACTTTTTTAAGGTTAAGTAGCATGACAATGGCAGCTGATAAAGCAAATTAAATTTTAACTGCACCAGTGGTTTGATAGATATCATTTTGCTAAGTGTTACCAAGAAAATGCTTTCTTGGGGATATGAAGCTCACATTCGGATTGAACACTTGTCAGTTGTGGCATTCAATTCAATTAGGTGAAATTCATTAATATAGAGAGGAAAAGGGTCAGATGGAAAATTGAAATTTGTAAAAACAGGTCCAGAGCATTTCTGTAGAAAATATACATGTGATATCTTTAGGAAAGCACTATTTATTTAATCCAAGGCTTTAAGAAGGAAAAACATTTCACCTGTGCCACAGTGAGCAATCACAGCAGTGGCAAGCATTAGTGCATTTCTTGTGCCATTTGTACAACATGCATACAATAAAGCAAATCTTGGAAGCAACCAGCCCATTCCAGGAAAGCATTCACAAGCACACAGTCCCACTGTCACAGGTAGCAACATAAAGCAGCGATGCCTGCAATAACTCTGGGCCAATTCTACACATCAAGAATTTTGAACACCAAAGGCAACTGCCAAATGGGATTTTTCCAGTAACCATCTAGTTATCCTTTAAAAATTAGTAAAATGGGTGTTATAAAATGTTCTCCATGAAATATTTATCACCCATTTATTAGATCACTGCTCCTAAGGCATTCATGCAGGGCTGGCTAAAAGAGTTTCAGAATCTTATTTTGCCTAGATGCAAGCAAGTAAGCCTCATTAGTGATCAACTGCCAGCCTGGTCGGCCCTAATAAGTCATTAATATATACCTTGTACTGTCAAATCCAGTAATTGTGTACCACATGTCCAACAAACCATCAGATGCTATTATTAATATAGCCCTCAAAGGCTCACCAGAATCCATATTGTGTAAACAAAGCACCAAATGGGGTAATTTTTCATTGCCTTCCAACGTGGCCTATGATAGATCAACAACAAGCAGCCAATCCTTGAACCCAACGGCAGAGACCTGCTGTACCACACATCATTAGCACTGGTTCTCAAAGTTGCCAACAGAGATATCCTTGTGGTTTGTTAAGTGACAACTAACATAATGACCATTTTTCAGAAGTTCCCAACCCCTTCTGTGTCTTCTTTATGCAAAATTTCCAGGTCAGCAATGTGGCTAGATCATAAAAAATAAGATCACACCCTGAATGAAGTAAGTACTTCTTAAAAGGAGGAATTACGTACACCCAGTGAAAAGAGAAAGGTTGAATGAAGAAATTATAGAAGCCCAAAAGTCAAAAAGAAGAAGGGTAAGGTGTCAAGATGGTGAATAATTCTCTCTCTCTCTCTTTACCCCATTGAGAATCAGCTACCTTGATCTACAACAACTTCCAAGATTTTTCCAAGGCAGGATTTTATTTGTTCATGTACTCCCTCACTAAAATGGATGACCTCTCCATCCACTCATGATCTACCCAATCAGCAAACACTCAATTGCCAACAGTCTCTTGAATGAAAAGGGTGCTTTGAGAAAGAACACACCTTCATCTCCAAGGGAAAGTTAATGATATCAGAAGCTGCTCTCTGTCCTTCTGCAACTCCTGGTCATTCCTCAAGTCTTAGCCCAAATGCCACTTCCACGGAAACGTGTCCCTTGACTGCTTCCCTTAGTATAGATACCACAACACCCTGTGCTTCTTTGCACATTTGCTCTGAACAATTACTTTTAATGTTCTTCAGGGTTGACATTCAGTACTAAATTGTAAATTTCTTTCTTGTTTATTTTTTTTAAAAAAGACAGAGTCTCGCTCTGTAACCCAGGCTGGTCCTGAACTCCTATGGAGTCTAGGCTGGCCTTGGACTCACAGCATTCCTCCTGTCTCAGCCTTCCAAGTGCTGGGATTACAGGAGTGCGCGACCACATCCAGCTTATATGGTGCTGGGGAATTGAACTCAAGTACTTAGTGCTTGGTGTAGCACATGCTAGGTGAGCACTTTAGCCTCTAAGCCATTCCTCCGGTCCCTGAACTGTAAATATCTGAGATGTTTACCACTGTATATTTCTTGTGCCTCATACAGTACCTGGAACATAGTACGTGCACAACTAATTGCTGCTGATTGGCTGACTGCTGAAGCCAGAAACCCTATAAGGCAACCACTAAAAAGATGGTTGAGCAGCAGCTGAGTCTCCAACAAAAAAGAAGCGAAGAGTCAAGGTTTTAGTCTAATAGATCTCACTTTTACTACCCATAAAAAAAGTCTCCTCTACGTATTCCTATTCTGTATCTCCCTCTTCCTTGGCCTCTCGCATCCTCTTTTTCTCCTGTACCTAAGCTTCCTACTTATATAACTAGATGGCTACTATGATGCTCAAGTAGGCAGAGTGAGTTGTGTTAAAAAAAAAAACCTTCAGACACATCAGATTATTTTTTGTCTTCTCTGTTCACTGCTGTTCTCCTGAGCCTGAAACAGTGCCTCAGAAAGAAGAGGTGCTCAATTCACACAGTCTGAATAAATGAATAGATTAATTAGATCATTACAGAAAAGCTATGCTCTTCTAAGGATAGAAAAGATGGTATGTGACGGAGGGTAGGAAATAGGTCCCGGATGAGCTAGAGACACTGACCAGGATATGGCAGGTCAGGCTCCCTTCTATGTTCCACCACTGCACACTGTCATTCTGGCCTCACTGGGACCGAGGACTCCACTAAGAGCTTACCTTTTAAGTAATAAGAACACTAAAAGGTAAGAGCTAGAAATTGCTTCTCACACTGAGCAAAGTGCCATATTTGCATTACCTGGTTTCCTAATCAAACCTGTACATAACAGCGGTGTTGTCATCACTGTTTTTAAAGCCAGGAACTAGAGAAAAGCAGAAAAACTAAAAGATGTGCCAACGGGCATCTGGCTAACAAGTAGATGTATGTTTCAAACCAAGTCCATGTGATCTCAGAGCCCTCACTCTTTTAATCGCAAAGACGGTGCTGTCTCATCCAGACCGCTGTGTTGTGAACTCAGTCAGCTTCCACGGCTACATAGCCCATACTTGTGTATTCCAGGGGTCCGCACTCAAAAGGATGATGAAGGAAATGGTGCCCTCTGGATTCAAGCAACAGGCAATGCCACTCACACTTCTACAGATACAGACTCCTGACATCCTTGGCAGAACTAAGTTATCCCCAAAGGAAGTTTTGTAAATGAACCTCACCATCTTTGTTCCACCCCACCACTCCAGTGATCATTCAGGATGACAACGACAACAAATTATAACACCATTCTGCTTTTTGTGCAAATCCCCATGGTCCAAGAACCTTACCCCACCTTACCTGATGACCATCAATATACACATTTACAATAGATTTCACTCAACTCCAGCGGTCCTCCATTTAATTTATACAGTGCCAAACTGACCTTTCCAAATGTGTCCCAAAGCACAGTGAGAGTGAGGAAAATTTACTGCTAGGAACCAAAAATATGCTACCACGTGAAATATGGGTTTTTTCATGGCTTGATTTGAACTTCACATCAGAAACTGTGGAGCGGTTCAATGATTATTCACCATTTGAGGAAGGGAAAAGGCAGTTCAGAGGCCTTCAGGGGCCATATTTCATAGCCCTATCAAACGTTCATACAGGTGATTAAAGGCCCAGCAAGCAGCAGCAACTGCTGAGCCTGCTGGTCACATTCAAGTGGAGATAGATTTCTCTGAACAAGAAGAAACTTAAGAACCCGCAGATACTAGAAAAGTTGGTGCCAACTTCCCCAAGATAAGAAATGTCTCCAAGCTTTCACCCTCCTCCATACTACTTTTGTTTTTCTATTAAAATTCATCTTTTCTGAGCATATCCATGACCTCCATGATATCTGGACTGTTCCTTTCCACTGTAAGGCACCCATTCTATGCAGAGCTGTTGAGGCAAAAATCATTTTCAAGAATTCCATGATATCAGAATACTGGCAAGAAACAACACATGAACCTAGAAGAATGAACAAAGGGTCAGAATAGGATCTTGGGACTAGCTGCAACCACTCGCCTGAAGGCCCAAGGACAGGAGACCATTACTTGTACCTAGAAAGAGCAATGGTATGAAAAGGGAAGCTGGCCAAAAGCCGTAACTTTAAGAGAAACATTTCAGCCAACTCACAGACAAGAAGCATCTTAGGAGAATAAGATGCTTTATTCAGTTTTCTATATCGACTTCCAATGGTCAGACTCAACTAAAACAACTTCAGCTCATTGAAATGAACACTAAATATCAGTCTTCCTCTCTTACCTGCAAAAAAAGACACTGTCCGGGGCTAAGAAGAAGATATGGAGTAATGGAGTAATTTGAAAATGTCCAGTGAAAAAAAAAAAATTCTTAAATCCACCTGTATACTTGACAACCAACATCACATCAAATTTAGTGAAGGCTACTTGTCTATATCACAGGAATCTGGTGACTATTCACAAGTACAGCCAAGTATGTTATGCAGCCCTCTGCCATTTGGGCATGAGCTTTCTTCTCTGAACTTACAAAATGCTAATCTTACGGTAAAATCTGAAGATCTTCTAATTACTTTGAACTTCTCTTTTTTTTCTCTCTAAACTATTACAAACTCGTTTGAGGCAGAAAAACATGATTTGTTAATATCAGCAACATACACATTTGTAATTTCATTAAATTGTTATAACAAGCAAGTAGATGAGAAAATCAAAGTTCAAAGACGACAAATGGCTAATTTGGGTCAGAGATCTAAACTCAGGTCTTCCTAATCTTCAAGTTCAAATTTTTAACAGCAATATTATACTAAACCACTTCATATTTAACCACCATATATTTAACCATCATGTCATCCTGTCTCATACTCACATCTGAAACCTCTCCAATGCTTAATAACATGCCTAATACACAGGAGACTTCAGTGTGTTCGTGTGATAAATGAATGGGTACATGGATGAGCAGATGCAGCCTAATCAAATGAATTCTTAAATCTCAATATCTATTGCTGTCCCTTAGGCCAGATTTTCTTGACCTGCTCTTTAATTCAGTTCACAATCAATAACTGGACCAGAATTTTCTTAATTATCTTGAAAGGTAGAAAAGAGGCAGAAACCATAGTCTGTGACTCACACACTGTATAATATTTCTCGGAAAAGGTACGCCAACATACACAAATAAGTCCAGGAACATAACTGAGATCAGAATCAAATGATATGTGTAGAGCAGAAGGAAATGACCACAATTAAGCCATTTCCCAAGTGCTCATCCTGGGAAAAGCTGAGACAGTGCTCAGCAAGAGTAGGAGCTGGGAAAGCAGAGAAGGGACGTGAGGTGGCAAGCTGACAATCACATGGTGGGGAACAAATGAGGCCTGTTCAAAATAATATCCTTCATTAGCATGAGAAAAGCATATATGAGGAGGACTTTATCAAACCAGTATTTCAATAAGTAATTACTTACTTGAACATCTGGGCTCCTGAAAACACTTGTGTAAGCCAAAAAGTATCTTATTCACACTGGAAGGACTAAGTTTTTTGAGAAATTATATGCTTAAGAAAATTCTAAAATGAAAGCTCTTTTTTTAAAAATTAGCATTACTATCCCTTCATCCTTAAACCATTGGCTCAGATGGCCTACTCACAAGTCCAGGGAAGAACAAAGGAAATCTCTGATCATAATTCCATTAAGGTTCACAGCCCTCTTGAGTTTGATCTACATTTCATGGTTAGAAGTCTGACCTAACAGAATTCTCTACATCTCCGTGGTGCCTAAGAATGAAGCTTACAAGGAAAGAGTGAGGAAATGATAAGCTCTATAACCTATAAAGAAGAAAAATACGAGCAATCTTGAAATGACACCGAAAGATTTCCACTGCTGGGAATATATAGTTGACATACGCTTTCCAGTTCCTCGCACTTAAAATCTCAGGTCTTCAAATGTAAGAAATCTCTGCGAAGCGAAGAGGACAATGTAAACCAGCTAAGGATATCAAGACCCAAGTAATGACACAGGGTAAATTCTCTGGATTTTCTTTCTGATTCATACTTCCTAAACCTGGAGTCAAATAGGTCAGCAACCAACGAACTACAAAGGTCACAGACACACAGAAACACACACACACACACACACACACACACACACACACACCCCATTTCTTCAAAAGCCTACTGTGTTTAGTCAAAGGACCAGAAAAGGAGTGGCCTAGCTTCCTACCTACACAAAAAAACTCATATAATAACACTCCAGTTAAATATCCCCAAAATAATAATAATAATAGTAATAATAATAATAAATAGTAATAGAAGCCTAGACCTGTATCCTGGTCAGAAGCCAATGACATACCCCAGGTGGCATCTGTTACAGTGCTTTTTGCTCAGAGAGGCCAGCTAGGACAGCTGCAGCATCAGGAAAACCAAGGACAAGGCCTGGACTGTCATTTCCCACTCCAGCAGTGGTAAAACTTTGTGCCTTCCCTCACAGGAGGTGGTCAGAGGCATCCTCCTGAGAGTCAGTACTTCTTTCTATAATGAGGCAATAATGAGGTCACCCCTTATACAGTCTCAGAAGAGCGCCCAACCAGCCAGAATAGTGTCAGTACAGGCCAAACGTGGAGCAGGATTCCTGCCCCAGCCAGCAGTAACGTGCAGGCCCTTTTTATGGATAGTCAATACAGGATGAGTGGTAATTCCTGGAATTTGACTCTATCTTTCCCTGACAGAGTATACCAGTGGAAGACACTCTTTTCAAATAAGGTCAGAGTATGAGGTTCCAGGCAGACAAGAATAAGAGACACTATTCAACCCACTACGCCAGCTAAAACTGAAGTCTTAATTTAGATCCACGGCCACATCATACAAAAGCTCAGCATGTCCAGGTTTCAGAAAAAAAATCACTCATTCTACAAAAACCAGGAAGAGAGTCCTGAAAAAGGACAATGGACATAAGCTAACAAAGACTGAGATGTCAGAACAGTCTGACAAAAACTTTAAACAGCCACAATAACTACACATAAGTGAGCAACTATGAACACAGTTCAAGCAAATGAAAATTTTCAAACTTCAGCAAATAAAAGATATAAACATAACAACAAAAATTTCAGAAGTGAAAAATAACATTCTGAAATTACAAAATAGTGCATAGGCTAAAAAACAATATGGAAGGTACAGAGAAAAGAATCAGTTACCTTGATGATAGAAAAGATAGAAATCATCTAGCCTGGTAAATACAGGGAAAAGTAAGGTAGGAAAAAATGAACAGACACTCAATGGACTGTGGGATGCACATAAAAAGTCTAACCATCTTAAGAGTATTAGAATAAGACCTGAAAAAGTCCTACAAAATACAATATTAAAGTCTTCCCAAAGTTGGCAACAAACACAAATTCATAGATTTAAGAAGCTGAGCAAATTCCAAATAGGACAAGTCCAAAGAGATACACAGTATGACATATAGTCAAACTTTTGAAATCTAAAGAAAAAAATGAAAATAAACATTTTACCGATAGGAAAACCACTAGAATGACTAGAATGATCACAGATCTCTCATTGTAAGTGACAAGACTCTGAAAGACATGCCACAGTTTCACTCAAGTTCAAATAGAAAACAGCTGGAGAAGGAGGAGAAGACCACAAGTTTGAGAAATTTAGCAAGACGCAATCGAAAAAAAGAAGAAAAAAAAACTGGTCTGAGATTATAGTTCAATGCAAAGACCTTCAGTTCAATCTACGTTGTTGCAAAGAAAGAAAGAGAAGGAAAAGACAAAAAGGGAGGAGGAGGGGAAGAGGAGGAAGAACAGTCAACTCAGAATCCTTACATAGAGAAAATACCCTTCAGAAACAAAGTTTCAAGGATTGTAATCCACCGCATTATCAGCTCAAGAAGAAAAACTGTAAAATCATATCACTTAAGACACTAAAAAGCAACAATAAGATTCAAAGCCTATTCATGATTTTTTAAAATGCTCAGAAAAATAGGAACAGAGGATGACACTGTCAGCTTGATCATGATCCTCAAACCTACAGCTAGTATTATACATACAGTGGCTTTAGTCTTTGTGTAACTACATTAGAATATCACAGACTGAGCAACTGCAAAAACAGGAGGGGGGATACATTTTCTAATAGTTTCAGATGCTGGGAAATCCTAGACCAAGACATTGGCAGACTGAGTTGTCTGGTGAAGGTGGCCTCTGTTTTTAAAGACAGTACCTCCAGAAGAGAGCAACAACGGCACCAAGCATGCTCCTGTGGTGGGGCTTTAGAAAATGTTTTTTGAAGTACCCATGCGCATGTGCTGTTCTTTTTTCCAACAATGGTCCTCCAGACTCCTCCAACATCATCTCTCACAGAAACATCTCTGAACACTTCTCAGAGTAGGATGGACTTGACTCACCCCACCCCTACTCCGAACTTTTACTCAATTTGCCTTAAAATAAGATAGTATTAAACTTGTCCATTTTGTGCTGTTTGCACCCTCTTTATCAGAAAACAGCACTGGGGAGGCAGAACTACTTAGGACTCCATCTCTACAGCTTAGAAGAGTGTTTGTCATCTCCTAGGTCCTTGATAAATGTTTGCCAAATAAATGAATGGATCAAACTAGTACCAAGGGCTTGCTGTTTCCCGCCTGGTATAAACCATGGGCCAGATACAGACAATGTCCAGCCAATCCATCAACCCTGCATTAGCTAAAACACTTCTTCCTTTCTCTATGCCAAACCCAGAGCACTGGGTGATAAAAGCACCATGAAATACCAGTTCATCTGCCCAACAGGTGGGAAAGATTATTCATTTGGCTCCAAATGCAATTTATTTTCTGAACTTGTTTCGGTTGGATTTTCTCATGCTTTATACCCCCTAATAAGTTTACATTCTCTTCTACTTGAATCAGCAAAACCTCTGGTCACCTCTTGCAAGTTATAGAGAGTAATGATTAGCAACTCAAAATGGAAGTAGGCTTAAAACATCCAGAAGCAGGATCCATTTCCACAGAGGAACTGTGAGGAAAGACACTATAGATGCAGCAATAGTCAGATTCGAAAGCTTGACTGGGCTCCACCTTAGGCGAGCCACCCCTTTGCTGGTGTCTGATCTCCCATCACGTCTCAATGCCCAGGCATGTTGACCTAATAAGTGGAGGATATTTATTAGCTTCTACCCAGACACCTAAATTTCTCCAGACGGCAAGCAGGCCTCATATTCCTCCCCTACTTTGTGTAAATGCCTCCACAATCCAAGGACCTTGGATTTTGTACCAGAAAAGAATGATCACTCCATATGGTGTCCTAGTCATTTTCTTATTGCTAGGACACTATACTCATATTCACCTTGAGGGAGAAAAAGGTTATTTTAGCTCACAGGTTCAGGAAGTCTTACTATTCATGGGCAGCTGGTAATGACAGAAGGGTCTAGTGGAGCCTAGCAGGAGGACAGTCGTTCATGTTATTGCAGAAGGAAGCAGTGTGAGCGGCCCGTTCCGGATCAAGCCCCAGTGATTCGCCCCTTCTGACCAGGCCCCACCTCGTCACAGCACAGGAAATCAAGGGATTAACTCCCATGACTGACTCAACTTCCAAACATGAGGCTTTTAACGAACAGTCCAGACTGAACCATAATGGTGAGCTAACAGCTTGTGACTTGCTGAAACAAAACTAAAATAAGAAAGCATCCCACACATAGTTGTAATCACAGAAATTATGTTACTTTGCTAAATCCCCATAGGTAGTAAATGACACACCCAGCAGTAGGGTCCTCTGAATCTGGGGGCTGTGACTGCCCCTATTGAATACCCCTAAACCTAAACCTTAAATATCTCTCTCTGTCTGTCTCTCTGTCTCTCTGTCTCTCTGTCTCTCTGTCTCTCTCTCTCTCTCTCTCTCTCTCTCTCTCTCTCTCTCTCTCTCTCTCTCTCTCTCTCTCTCTCTCTCTCTCTCTCTCTCTCTCTCTCTCTCTCTCTCTCTCTCTCTCTCTCTCTCTCTCTCTCTCTCTCTCTCTCTCTCTCTCTCCCTCTGACAGTGTTTTAGTCTATATCCCAGGCTGGTCCTGAAATCATCACTGTGTAGCCAAAGCTGGTCCTGAACAAGTGGCAATCCTCCTTCTTAATGCTGGGATTTCAGGTGTGCATCACCACACCCAGCTAGCACTTGCTAGGAAAGCACTCTAACCACTATGCCATTCCTCCAGCTACTCTTTTTTTTAACCTTTTTCTCCTCACAGCTTTTTTTTAACTTAACACCTGATTTTTTGCTTGAGCTTTAAAGAACAATTACCAAGCATTAGGTTATCTTATACATTTTCTTCATCGTATTCTCTGTTTTTGTCCTGAAACTATCTAGACTTTCTCCTGGTGTCTTGCATGCCTCAGTCTCTCCTTCACTGTGTCCAGCTCCTTCTCTGTGATGTATGACTTTCATATTTTTATTTTAGCTTCATGATTTTTGGTCTTTCCTTCATTTTGGTGGCCATTTTTGCAGAACGTGAAGCATCCCTCAAAGTGCTCTCTCACCTTCCACTCCTTAAAGACTAGCATGCCTGATGGCTCTGACGGCTTCCTCGCGGGGCCTCGCTCCTTTATGTGGGGCAGGCACCTCTATCCTCTCCTCACCTCCAGCAGCGGGGCCAGGCACCCAGCTGTGGAGGCCCTGAGAGCAGCGCTGCGCAGCGCCTTCTGCAGAGAAGAGGAGCTTAACCAGAACCTGCTTCACACCTGGGCATGTTGGTGTAGACCCGCAACCCCACACGTAGGGAGACTGAGACAGAAAGACTGTGAGCTCTAGATTTGTGGTTTAGCGAGATTTTGTCTCAAAATAAGACCAAAAAAAGGGGCTGGGTATGTAGCTTAGCATGAAGGCCTTGGGTTAAATCTCCTGTGTCAGACAGAAAAAGATGACAGATAGTCAGACAGGTACGTACATACATACATACACACACAGCATAGACAGAGATATGATCTTGTTCTCAACAGTCACTGCAGTAGAGCTCTTCAGTAACTCTCAGGAGAGTTTCTTTCAGCCTGGCTCTGGACAGCAAGAGCCTTCTGTTTTACTCTCTAACTGTAAGGAGAAATCCCTGTACTTGGATCCTCGATCAAGGAAACCATCCTTCAAGGCCCACATCCACGTCCTCAGCCTTGCCCAACACACAAACAGGCACATACTGTCCCCCCACAATATCTCCGCAGGAAACGCTGATCTGTGCCTGGATTCACACATCCCTCACAAGCTCACCAGTCGGGATGGCTGTTTCCTTTTTATTTGTAGCACCAGGCATTTTCCTTTCTTTTATTCTTAGATGTGTTTTCTTTTTAAATTGTGCCTTTTTTACAGTTTTATTTTTAAATAATGTCAGATTTACAGAAAAGTTACAAAAATACTTTAAAAGATTCCTACATAGTTTCACCTAGAAACTCTCAAATCTCAATATCTTACCGTACTAGCTTTCTTGTTCTCTATCCCCCAATCCTCTTTCCTTCCTCTTCATCTCTAGATAATTGCTAATCTGCAATATTTTGATCCTATAGCTTTTGCTTGTGCCGTGAGAGAAAAACCCCAACAACTATTAATGTGATATTCCACATTAGAAGCCAGAGCTCTATGGCTGGGGCAGAAATGAGAAGAGCAAATCCGAAGTATAATTGAAAACTATTGTGCGTTTAAGTTTAAAAGAAATTATTAGTAAAAACCATATTGCCTTTAATTCCCCTCAAAATATTCCACCGCATTTTTAATGCCTTATCCCACTGTTTTTACCATTCTTACTGCTCTCTGGAGCACTTATGGAAATCCTCTTTCATGACTTCACAAGTTATGAACAAAAATACAATAAATGCTGCTGCCAAGCGCTATCTAAAGGACAGGCCTCTCCAAGACATTGGGGTGGGTCCTCACCCCCTTTTTCATGAAATCTGGCACTATTTACCTTTGGGCACTTCCCATAGTGGAAAGAGCATGGAAAGTAAAAGTCTTGAAATTGATTCAGGACATGGAGGCAGTCAGAACAGCATACATAAAGATACTCAGAAAACAGAACTTCCGGAACTGATTCAGGGAATGGCAGGAATGATGGGTAAGTGTCACTGAAACAAGGTGCAGTACTCTGAGAGGGATTACTGACAATGTGCCTTTTATTATAATGCACATGTACTATAATATTTTAAAGTTTAAACAGTTACTGTATATTTCAATCACACCTTATATCCCTAAACCAGAATTTGAGTTTAGCACTTTAAATTTTTGACTCTTTTAGTCTTCAGAAGAATAAAAAAAAATATGTATTATGAACTTTGCTTTTAAAAAAAGAGATAGCTGAAGCTTAATAATACTCTCTCCTGCTTGTGAAGCTATAAATCCGTATAACTAATGACGGCAGGATATTAAAACCACAGTCTTCCCTCCTCTACAACAGGCTGCAGCTCCTGAGGATGGCACACCACACCTACTTTCTGACAGCTGCCAAGTTCCCCATAAAACAAGAGTGGAGGGTAAATAAATTAGAATGCCTGTGGTTTTTTTTTTTTTTTTTTTTTTTTTTTTGATGAACAAGTAATTAGGCCAGTTGCACCTGCCTAAGGTTCATTTGCAGATACATTCTGGCTTCTGAGTTTTATACCTGCCTTTTTTGGCAATTAACAGACTCAGCCGAATTTTCTGAGACACACCTCAAAATGCCAGATGCTCTCAATGGTTCACGTACAATAAAGCAGCTGATGCCTCAAGGAAAACATGAGTGCGCGCTAAGTATACAAACACTTCTGGGTACATTTGCCTAAGATTTATTGTCTCACTGTGGCTCTCATGACTTCTTAAAAGAAGTAAGCAGAACCAAACTAACTGTCAGTAACATGTGCATTCAGACCAGTATTTCTGCATCCAGAAAATAGGCTTCATTGTCTGAGAACAATGATTACTTCACAGGACTGTGTCCTTCAGCATCCTATGTAAAGGACAACATGTCTAAACATCACATGGTGAGAAGAAAATCTAGTGTTTAGAGTCTCACAAATCCATCTGTTAAGAACTCACCAGCTCTATAAAATAGTCCATGACTTTAAGCTTCCTTTACTCCCTAGTCTTTCCACTTCTGAGTTCCGTAACATCCATGGTCTTAACATTAGCCAGATCGATGGCCAGCCCATTCATGGGCTATCTCACCTCACTGGACCTTCCCAGCAGTACTGGGCAGGAGCCATCCACATAGACTAAAGCCACACAGGCCAATAACCTTATTTATTGCTGGTCTTCAGGCCCCTCTCTGTCACCCTTCCTTCTGTCACTAGTGAGTTTTCTTTCATCCCCTTTTATGACTATTTCTGCTGTTAACAATTCCCACAACTCCTTCGCCTACTGTTTCCTTCATCAACAGATGGCCTTATAATACTCCACATAAAAACCCCAGGATATAGATCATGACGTCTTTCTACTCCCTGCTTCCCATATCAATATTTATTTACCTATAAACTTGATCTTCCTTCTAAAGCCACGCATTTGCCTTCAGTGTCAGAAACAGGATTTTTGTAATTGCCTGTAATTAATTTATTTTGATTCTGTTTTCATTTTCTTTGAGACACTTTATCACCAGTCATTACACCTCTTGGTTGTACTTCCATTTTTTCATCTCAAAGCTGAATTCTGCTCCAGTTACAAGTTTTAGAACCTTGATCAAATGCTGTTTTTAATCAATATAAACAAGCAAAAAATCAACAACAATAAAAGCAAGCAATCAAGCAATATATACACTCCTCAATCCTGAATCCTCTCTAATTATTGCCCTAAGAGTTCTCTTCTCCTTTGTAATCAAGTTGCAATAAATAAATAAATAAATAAATAAATAAATAAAAGGAAGGAAAAGGAAAAAAAGGAAGGAAGAAAGGAAGGAAGGAAGGAAAGGAAGGAAGGAAGGAAGGAAGGAAGGAAGGAAGGAAATGAGGGAGGGAGGAAGGAAGGAGGGAAAAATAAAATCCATGTACACTGTCTTCTCTCCCAGCAGTCAAACTGCCCCAGCAAAGGAAATGAGTCATTTTTTTTTGGCATCTTCAATTTATTTGACTTTGCTGCAATGTTTGACAATTTTGTTTTTTTTACATTGCAGAATAACCTATTCTCTAGATCCCTCTCCCAGTTTTATTTTGGGGTAATAAATAAATAAAAACTAATTTTATAAAGCTGTTTTTCACCCACTCTGATGACTGAGAGCCACCCATAGGTAGTACTAACCTAACAATTCTGTTTCTTGTTTTACAAGGAAGCAGGAAAATATTTTTTGTCTGTGTGCCTCTATGTAAAAAAATTGTGTGTGTGGAACTGGGGCTCACGCCCAATGCCTTCACACTGAGCTATATCCCCAGCCCATTTTGTTTTTGATTTTTCCCCATTTTATTGATATGTATAAGCACAAAATTTAAGGTTTACAATGAAGTTTAAAATTTTGTGCACATACATATCTTGTCCTTTTGTCCCTCCTCCTCCCCTCCCCACCCTCCCAAGAAGCTTGTTTTTGATTTTGAGTTAAGGTCTAACTAAGTTGCTAAGCTGCCCAGGGTAGACTCAAACTTGTGTTCCTCCTGTCTCAGCCTCCCACAGTTCTAGAATCACAGGTCTGCATCATTGGACCTGTCTCAGGAAAACCAGGAAGGGTATTGATTGCTCATATGAGACTGTGATGTCTTTAACAAAATGGAAAAAGTACTTACTTTGAAAAAACTATACTAACTTCCTAAATGACAATAAAAACAGCTACTGGTCAACAAAGAAAATGAATAGAAATGAGAACATCTATTTGCCTTCACTTATAAAACCAAACCTGTACTCATTACATTTTGGACCTAAAAAAAAATAGTGAAAGACTTTTCAGCACCTACCTACCTACCTTACATGATCAAGCATGGAAGACACTAAAGGAATTAAGGGAGCAGAACATCCACTCATAGGAGAAGGAATGGAAAACTCTCTAGAAGAGAGTAGATACTGGATTGGGAGGCTTGAGTATTGGTGTTTCTGAAAGAAATTAAGACATATTTAAGAAAGGTAATATTCCTTTGAGGTGCCATCCCTTCCAAGGTGAATCTTTAAGGATTTCCTATGCTGAAGCAAAAGAACAAACAAACCAAGTAAAACAGTTATGTCTTTTACCTTCCCACCCTACACACACACACACACACACACACACACACACTTAAGAGATCTACGCAACTTATCAGAAAAGCATCAGCCTACATTTCTACTGCCATCTGGTGAAAAACAAATCAAGAAAAAGAAAAGGAGCATTTGGAACCTTTGCTGCTCCATACTCATCTTATCAGGGTTTGGAAGATGACTGTGCCAACAGAGACTGGGCTGTGGGATTGGCCAACTTGGCCAACTCAGTGTCACAGCGATGCCAGCTTGGCAGCAGAGGCGAGAACTCCTCAGGTGTGAAACCTGATTCCTCATCAAACAGGCTAGCAAATTACAGAAAAGGAGAGGCCCTACCAAGCATGCATTCATCTCTAATTCAAGGCCTGATTGCGCTCACAAGCGCCACGCAGATCTGCACTTGCACACACGGGCTTCTCTCATGTGTCACACCCCCAAGACTTCCACCCAATTAAGAGTATTCATTTGACCCCCACATACCTTCAAACCCGCACCTCCTGATAAATTAAGAGATTCAGAAAATACTACCACTATCTGCCCATCACCTATATTACCTGCAAATAACTTTTTTTCTGTCCAAACACTTCTCACACATTTTTTGTCTCTATGCCAATGTATACTCATTACTTTCCATTTATACTAGAACAAACCACAAAATAATCTCCCTGCTTGTTTCTCTACTCATCCAGCCCTTTAATCTGTTCTGTCCACTGATAAGGTAAATTACTAAAATCTCAATTTTCAATTTTTTTAAAATCTTTAATCTTTTAAAAGATTGTCTAATGACCATAGGATAAAATCAAAACAACCCCTTAACCTAGTCTACAATGCTTCTAAGATCTGCCCCTTATTTAATATCCAGCATCCTCTACTGCTACTCCCTGTCACGCACCCCAGTTACCCTGACTCCTTCTCCCCCTCAGAACACACTCTGCTCCACAACCCATTTCCCACACGAGTCCCTCTGCCCTATCAGCTTTGTAGCCTCTTCCCCGCACTCCACTCCACTTTATCCCTTCTCAAGTTGAAAGTTCTTACTGTTACTGGGATATCAACTTAAATTTTGTCTCTTCTCAGAAATCATCATTACTTAAATGTTTCACCACTTCACCTCACCTTCTTTACAGCAACATACTTGATTTCATTTTTGTTTTGTTTTGTTGATCTTTGGAGTGTTTTGTTTTGTTTTGTTTTTGTACTAGACATCAAGTTCAATGCCTCCACACTGAGCTACACCCCTACTCCATTTTTTAATTTTGATTGTGATTACATTTCCCAGGCTAGGCTTGGACTTGCCGTCCTCCTGCCTCAGCCACTAGAGTGCTGAGATTGGAAACCTGTGCCACTGGGCCTGTTATGGCTATTATCACATAACACAAATATTCACTTACTTGTTTACTAATTCACTGACTATCTTCTCTTAGTTTAAACATGACCATACAGGCAAAAAGGCAAAAACCCAGAAACCACACACACACACACACACACACACAATAGATAATGAATATAGAATATGAAATAAATTGTTCACAGTTGCCTCACAGTAGTGGACCTTTGCTCTTAAACTACACAAGACCCTCACTCTTGGTAAGAAATACATCCTTACTATGCCTCGCAGCTAGCAATGCTGGCTGTCTCAAGTCTTACCTGACTTCCTTCACCTCCAGCTACAGTTTTCAACTCCTTCCTTTATGTTTCATCTCTAATATGCACAAACTTCCTTCACAGTGCTTACCATACTTTAATGTACTATTTGCTGGGTATTTCCTCTTCAGAAAACCCACTGATTCCTTTAAGGTAGGAACAATACCTTTATCCTCAGTGTATCACCAGCATCAAGTCCAGTGCCCAATGTGAAATTATTTTAATTATTTTTTAACTAATGAGTGTTTGGGGGAGATATGATTATATTTTCTTATAGAACATGGAACATCCTAAAAATGATCTCCCCTTGCATATCACCAGTTATTAACTGGGCTGCTAGGAAGCACAGAGTTTAGCAACCACACTAATCCATAGGAAGTTACATCCTCTCCAAAATGCAACACATTCAGGCTATAGAGTGACCATGAGGAGAGCTCAGTAGTAAGAGCATTAAACTTGTAAACTATAGTGCGAAACTGAACACTAATAACCCATGACCTTAATATGATTTTAAAAAAGTTTCAGAGGTCACATTTCCAGTGCTAAATACTGAGACTGCTAAGTAAGGAGTCCAAAGAATCAGTTTCTCAGAGATTTGTTTATACCTGTGTAAGAGGAGTATCACAATAAAATCCAATGGCCTGAACACCTCCAACACATAGACCCACACAGAGTTTTATGTGGACAATTAACTCCCAATATCCTTTGCTCTAGACCAATCATCTTCAGCATCATTTGTCAATCAAATTATGTCTTCTGACAGCAGGTGGAGCTTTAACATACAATTTTTTAACATAAGTATGAGCAACATTAAAGATCACACAGCCACCTTAAAGTGGATTTGATTTTTTTCCAAGCATGACACTTACATCAATTGACATGCCTTACATCAATTCTTATTGTTATTCTGGTGTTTACATAAAGGAAAGACAAGCACTTTATTGTTTCTAGTGCTCTTTGTCCGATGTCACTTTGCTGATTCTCACAGCTATGCTGCAAATAAAACATTAAGATTTTTCTTCAGTCTCTTCCATTTCAGGTAATATGGTAGACAGGACATTCCTGTCAATCTCCCTAAAGGAGCAAATGAAAGAACTGGTAACATCCACGGCATTGCCTTGAAAGCCTTGGAAATGAAATGGTCTGTATTAAAATAAAGAACATCATTAGACAAGCTAAAAAACTTAAATGGATTAACAAAAAGACATAAGAACAAGATTATTCCAGCAACTTTAAAACGCACATTATTTAGAAACACTGCAATAGGAACACAGCTTATCAAGTTTGTCTCAAAAGTAAAAAAATCATTAAATATTAATCAATAAAGGAATCGAATTAATAAATTAAAAACTTTTCACAAGAAAACACAGGCAGGCTAGAGAAATCGCACAGAGGTTGGAGCACTCGTTTAGCAAGTACAAGGCCCTGGGTTCAATTTCCCAGGACCACATAAACTGGGCATGGAGGTACACGCCTGTAATCCCAGCACTCAGGAGTCGGAGGCAAGATGACTGCCATGTTCAAGGCCAGCCTGGGATGCATGGTGAGGTCAGGACCAGCCTGGACTATAGAATAAGATCCTGTCTCAAGAAAAGGAAAGAAAGAAGAGAGAGAGAGAGAGAGAGAGAGAGAGAGAGAGAGAGAGAGAGAGAGAGAGAGCGCGCATAATAACTAGGAAGTACTGAGGGAGATTCTCCCAGATAAGAAAAAAATAATTATAAAGCTGACAAACTATATGGAGAATGGGGGTATCTTAGTTAATTTTTCATTGTTGAGAGAGAATATCTGACATTTATAACATAAGTGAGGAAAGAGTTATTTTAGCTCTAGGGTGGTTGGCAATGGCAGAAGCATATGGCAAAGCTATAATTGAAGAAAAACTACTCAAAACCTGGCCGACAGAAAGCCAAGTGAGGGAGGAAGTTCAGAGATCCCTTCCAGGTCCTGTCCCGGTAATCTTAACTTTCTGGGTCCAGCCCCAGTGTTCTGCCCCTTCTGACCCGGCCCCACCACTAAATAGCACTGGGCTCCATGTCTCTTTCACGTCTACATACAGGAGTGAAGAAGGAGAATCCCTTCGGTGTGAGTGTGTTTTAAGAGGCAAGCAGAATATTGATGCCAACAGCAGACAGGGAGCAAAAGAAAGAAATATTACAAGCTTTCTCCTATCAAGAATATATATATATATATGCAAATACTAAACAAAGTAAGCAGAAATTTAACCAAGCAATCTTTGCAAGACAACATATTATGACAAATAAGTTTATTCCAAGAATGTGAGTTTAATTTAATATTAGAAAATTGATGAATGTGATTTATCTCAATAACAGATTAGAAGAGAAAATCTATCCGATAATCAAAATAGATGTGTGAAGAAGCATCTAATAAAGATCAACATTCTTTCATGTTAAAAATATATTAGCACATGGGGACTAGAAAGAAACCTCCTTAACCTCATAAATGAATACATACACACACACACACACACACACACACACACACACACACACACACACTTCAGTAAACATCATATTTAATGGTAAAATGCTGAAATCATCTTTTAGGATCAGAATCAATAAAATACCCACTGTCACTACTTCTGCTACTAAATATCATTTCAAATGCATTAAAATAAGGAATGTAGCACTTAGAAACAAAGGAAAATAACCCATCATTTGTGGATGATATGATTATTCACTTTAAAAGTCCTAAGTAATGTGCAGGAAAAAGTATTTGAATTTTAAAAGTAGTGCACTTGATTTTCTAAATGCAAAATTGATACAAAGAGTCAGTCCCATTTCTGTATATACCTGTAGCTCTCCTTTTTAAAGAGAATTTGAAAAGAATATATTACTTATGGTAACACACAAATATATAAATGATTCAAGAATAAAATTATGATATGTAAGCAAGTTATTACACAAAAATATGAAGCATGAAACTATACAAAAACTTGAAGAATTTTACCTAAACAGAAATATAATGTGTTCTTGGAAATTTCTAAGATAGGAGTATGTTATAGAATTATCATTTTTCCCTGACAAACATATATTTTTAATAAGTAAATACCAGTAGATGCTCTGTTTTTATTCTGAACCTCGAAAAGCTTATAGTAAAATTAATTTAGAAGTAAAATGTGTAAGAATTGTTAAAATACTTCTGAAGAAGCAAAACAAGGAGCAATATTTCACTGTGAGATAATAATATCAATTTAACATAATATAAATTACTATGATATGGGGACAGAGATGGACATCCAAAACAACAAATTAGAATTAAGATGCCAGAAATGGACTCGCACGCCTATATGAAGGCTATTTGTATCAAAGCTGGTACTGTGCATAGTGGGGAAAAGCATTTCACATAAAAGGGGGAAGAGAAACAAACAAACAGAAAAACGATGAGAAAATACAACAAATTAGTTCATAAAGAAATCCAAAAGGATGAATGAACCCTGGAAAAGATGTGCAACTCTGTTTATAAACAAAACGTCAATTAAAACAATAAGAACCATTACAAAACCTGAAAGTTTGATGAAGTAGGAAGTTAGCTACGACATGGAAAATTCTCTTCCACAATCGTGTAGGAGATAATTTTATATAGGTAGTTCAGACTCTGGCTTAAATATTTTCAGGTAAAGGTGAGCATCTAAAAACTCCTACATCCCATCATTCCCTTCTAGGTGTACACCTGGCCACGAGAAACCTTCAATCTAATCACAGCAGCATTTCTTATAACAGCAAATACATACTCAAGTATCAACAGAAGAATGGATTAGTAAACATGAATACACTCATACACAGCAATGACAATGAACTATAGTCCAAGATAAAACCATAACCTGATCTGACAGAGTATTTACACACACTTTCGTTTTCTAAGGATAAAACTGCTGACTATTCCAGCAACTCCCTGGCTTACAATTTCTTACCAACTCTTGCCAAGAAAGTCTATGACCAACTCCAGGCCCCAAATCTTATAAATGTGCACCCATAGCTCCCCTTCCAGTAATCCTCTATTTTATCCTCCTGCAGTAAATTAATAAATCTAATAAAGCCTTACTCCAGATCCAGATCTACCTGATATAATCATCTGTATGGATGAGCAGAAAGAAAACATTGAGTGTGAGGTGTATCCAAGAAAAGTACTTCTGTAAAGTGCAAATAATTTTAAAAATTAAAAAGCTAAAATTACACTATGTACACTTTAATTAAATAGTATATGTGGTTAAGCCACAGGAAAAACAATATTCTAAAGCTGTCTTTGGAGAGACACACACAGAACTTAAGAGTGTTGGTGTTTTGTTTTTTTTTTTTTTTTTTCCAACATGGGCAGCAGGCAAGTAGGCATTTATTTTCTTTGTATATTCTACCTATAAATATTATGTATTGTTCTGTATATATATATATTATGGCTCATGCTGGGGAAAAAAAAATCCAGTCTCCAAAAGAGAAAACTGGGACTGACTCTGGCTAGTCATTTGCCCAGCCAGCACAGTTAATTAGAACATAAAGCTTTTCATGACAGATACTTGTACACTGTTGTACTCTCAAGGCCCAGAACAGGGTATTTCATGAAGCAGATTCACAATAAATGTTCGTTGAATAAATGAAGATGCTGGAACTACAGGACACATCTATTTTTCCACGCATGAATCATAATCCATGATCCAAGAATAAGTCTGATACGAACTTTGTCACCAAAGACTTTTCCATTTTAATTGAAATATGTTCTATAATCCTCTGTTTTAAGGACTTCATAGATCCAATATATCCAATCTTCTGTTTCTATAAATAAAGCTTTATTAGAATCCTACTACTACCTCCTTCTGTTTACGCAGTCTTTGATTTATGGAGATTGAGCTAACTACTTGAGAAAGAAATCATTTGACTTACAAAATCTAAAATATTTACTGTTTGGTGTGATTCATATCAGTTGAATCATCCCCTCAAAACTTGTCATGAATTTGCTTCACAAACCCTAGCAAGTCACTGAAGCTCTTCAAGCTGTAATTTCCTCATCATAAATGTTAATTACCATCTCAAGGGACTTGTGCAAACTCACCACTCATAATAACTGAAAGGAAACAGGCACAGAAGGAAGACCAGAAGGAAGAGCAGGACCCAAGGATCCAGAATGAATACCCTCACGAACTCAGAGAGGAGGATGCAGAAATGAGACGCAATCAGGATTCACCAGGCAGGGCTTGGACTGGCACTACCAGCACTGTGAAGGAGAACACGAATGGCAACGCCATGGAAAAATACGGTTCTGTCATCTCCTGATTCTCTGATCTGTTCCTTCGTCTCAGGAATGGGCTCCCCAACTCCACAGACAAAAACTCATCCACAGGAAGAGTACTCGGCATAAAGCCAGGAAACCCATCAATTTGCAAATCTTCTGCAGCAGGATCACCTCCACTGTGACCAGTCTCTGCATTTCTCAGAGAAGGACACAAATTCCTAGGGGAAGAGCTATCGTTAAGACCTGCAGCCATGCAGCTTCAGGTGCACTCCCTCTTCATCACTGCATGTATAACTCTGCAGCATGGCATGTATGAACATAGACACTGTGAAAGATGGAGAATCTGGCAGAAATGAAGAATTCCAGTCAAGGTCTCAAATAATTTTTAATGTAAAGTTCTAGGGAGCTAACTGGAATTTTTGGAGAAAGCCTTCACTCCAGATAAGCTAGGATTTATTCCAACTCAGAAACAGCAGTTGAATTCACTGAACAACTACTTTTACACTGTGTTAGTATCTTTAGGACACTCTACCTTGTGATAGCATCAAACTCTTCACTCTCTATTGTAGGACCCTATCAGACACCCATCATATGTCCATCCTTAGAAAATAAACTGAGTATAAAGAAGTAGGTAAAGAACAAAAGGATGTCCTTTGTCCAAGCTAAAACTAGGTATGTTGGGTTCACTGGAACAACATGAATAAGGTAGTTCCTCAGTCTCTGCTAGAAAGGACACCCACCTTGCTGTATAAAACAGAGACACGCACTTGCTCCAGTAGCTTTAGGCTGAGGCAGGTAGAGTTCACTACTTCCTGTCCACTAGTATTGTCTGAGGATACAACCAAAAAGAGTTATCTCTCTTCCTTACCACTGCTGCTCTGGAGGTAGATACTTTCTGTCAAATGACTGTATTACATGATTAAGAGAGAAGTAGCATGTTAATTTTTATTCAGCACCTGAGGTGTGCCTGATTCTGTGCTTAATACGTAATGATTCGTCTCAGCTTCACCACAGCCAAATGAGAAAAATACTATGAGTGTGTATTAGTTTGGGTTCTTCCAAAAGGCAGAATTCACAGACTTTATAACAAAAGGATCTATTAGAAAGGCTTACAGATCCAAGGATAGAAATAGTCCAAGATGGCTGCTCAGCCGCAAAGTAGATTTCCCATCTGGGACTGCAGGAGAGCAAGTGAAGTGAGATTCTGCTGCAGTTCTTGGTTTCAAGAACAACGGCAAGAACTGGAACCTGACGATAGGTGACTGAAGAGCAGCAATGGGCAGACAGATGTAAGTCGAGACTGGGACGAAGCTGTAACGAAGACCTGTTGCGTGTGGCAAGTCGGTGTCTGTAGACAATTGTGAAGGCATGAGATTTCCCAAAGGAAGGAGCTGTAACAATCTTCCTTCTTTCTTCCTTTTATACCACTGGAGTTCCAGCTGGGCCTCCCACATTGGGGTGGGTGATCTTCCCTCAGTGGCTGGCCCACAAGTCACTCACATTCTAATCCAGGCTGGTTCTCAATTCCCAATCCAGACCTTCATCCAGATGTGGTTCCTGATTCCCTCTAGTTGACATCTCTTCAGTGGTCACGGGTGTAATTTTTACAGATACAGAAGCTAAGGCCCAGTGAGGTTGCCCAGTGGTCAGCATTTCTAAATTCCACATAGATACTGCGAGGAATAGCCCAATCTGAGTGCAGATTAGAGTGACCCCAACACCTATGCCCAGGGCTACAGCTCCAGACATGGTGTTTGTTTAACTAGTGCATCCACTCAGTCTCACTCTAACCTCTCAGCTTAACAGGGTGCGGATCAACCCTTCTTAGGGTTGACACGGTAGACTATAAGAGACCATTGCACTTCATCTTGTGATACTCAAGTAGGATGGAATGAGAAAACAGACGTGAGTACTGAATAACACCTTCGCGCACATTGTGTTAAGAAAGTATACCGTGTCTCATCAATCATCACATTCCCATTTGATAGATGAGGACTGAGTCTCAGTTTAAATCACTTTCCAACATCCATGCAGAAAAACAAGACTCATCTGAAGTCTGATGAAAATCCATGTTTTCCAACTCGTTTTGAAATGCCTTCTTTCCTGGAAAATATGTACTTGAAAACACGGATTCTAGTGGAATTCACAGAAAGATGGAACTTGAAGATTAGCTCTCACTTCTCACTCTGCTGGCTTCAGAGAAGGGTGCTGGGGCTCAGAGCCTTCTCACTGGGAAAGCATTCCTTCAGGGTTCTTGTTTTGAGCTGGAGCTCCAGCGTCCCTTTCAGTGAAAGGCTCCTACCATGCTAAGAGCCAGAGGTGGTGACAGCAACAGTCCCCAGGGGGTCTTTAATAAAATTAAGGCCAGATCTGGCAAAAATGGCTGTGGAAAGAGACTGGCCCAGTAGGAAGATACTCTGCAACTTCTTCAACTGCTCCAACTGGATCTTCCTCCCTAAATCTCACCCTCCATTCTCAGCATCAAACAAGAATTCACTGAGCTGCCACACCTGGATGGCCTTGGAGACACTTTTTCTTTGGAAGAGGACTTCTTCTTTCCAATATGGTTCCTTTGCAATAGCACAGACCAGGCTAAGACTCCGCAGGAAAAAAAAAAAAATTATGAGCCAGAAAAAAAATACTGAAATGAAACGAGATGACATAAGTGACACACAGAGAATTTAACCTGGCTTAGGTGGGGTATCTCCTCTTCATCCTATGAAGGCCCTTCTAATGTCTATGTGCAAGTCCAATGCCTAAATACTGATTGATATAATTCCAAACCTGAAAGACAGATGTGCCAGAAGTACCAGTAATGATATCCTTATACTCTGCTCCGGATTAAGTTAGTAGAACACAATAGGTGCCTCTTTGAGAAGGTCTTTCTGTTATACTCTCAGCTAAAACATTCACATCAACTGGCAATTGACTAACACATTTCCTTGATGGTCCAAGTTCCAAGGAGTTGTCCATCTCCAAGATCTGAGGAACATCTTTTACACGGCCAATTCTATTTTTCCTCTTTGAAAAGCTACCTCTTCCTCAGACAAATGACAATAAAATCCCCCATCATTTTCAGGTGAACTCTCATTCTTCACAGGTCTTCCTTAATAGCTTCAATAAGGCAAAATCCATTGGCAGTTGGGAGTTGGAGGCTTATGACTGATATCACGCATCTCATTTAGTGGAGCTCACCACTGAACTCCAGCCTATCTTTTAATTCTTTGAGCCTTGATTCAAAAAGAAGAAATGGCTAAATGGCTGCACTTTCTAATGAATGATACAGGGTTGAGAAAATCTTGCTCATTTTGACTGGATTGAACTAAAGACAATCTTGCTTCATTAAAAACCTCATCAGTTTTATCTCTAAAGTTATTCCAAGAAAAATGCTTGAGGATTTCATAATTAACATATGGCAGCAGGTGCTATGAACAAAGCAGACATAATTACAATAACTTGAAGCCAATAATTCATAAATGATAATGTATTATTAATCAATTATTGGGGCTTGAACAACATTTAATGAGATTAAGCTGATTGCCAGGCTGAGCTGTTGGATACATATTGATTTAATCAGAGGGCTTAATTAAACTATGTAAGTTGCCCACCAAATCATTACATCACAGCTTCCTTCGAAGGAAGGCAGTTCCTATTCTGTTTTACTCTTCCTTGTAAATTAGGAATTGCAATTGATTAGAAAGAAATTAAGATAAGAATGCCTCCATTTTATAACAACTTAGAAAATGACCAGGCCATCTGGTGACACTTATTTTCAATCACAAGAAATAAATGCTATTTGCATAAGCTCACTTAGATTGGATTTCAGTATGTAGGAATTGTCTTCTCTGAAGACGTCAAAATCCTAATAGACAAGATGAAATTATAGCCCTAAATAAAGTATATAGTCATTTACAATCCTCCACTATAAAGACAGAAAAATTGAGCCTCAAGGAAATAAAGACATATAAAATACTGAAATAAGCCATGATTGAAATTAAGGAGTTCCCCCAAACTATTTTTAGCCTAAAATGTTTCCAAAAATCTCAAATTGAAATTCTGTCACAGAGAACCAGAAAAGCACACCTATTTTATTCTGTGAGTTTCCAACAGCACCTTTCAGACACTAAAGCCACTTCCCCAGCAGCTGAAAATTTTCAGAATCACTCACCATTTACAACAATGCATAAATCTGCATCTTTTGATATGCAGGTCCTCCTTTCACTTGTCACATTGCTAATGATAGGAGTTATTTATGTTGAACATTGAACAAAATGTTTTTTTTGCTCAATGTTCCAACCCAATGATCCTGCCTGAGGGGAGACAGTGACAGCTCTGTCAAAGTATCCTGGGGTTCAGGAAGTCCTGCTGGTCTTGCTAATTAGGCTTTACCCTGTCAGTTTCACAAATAGCCACTTCTAAATGGGATGTGCGTTACTTCACGTTGAGGATGCCCTTGCTCTATAAAATTCTGGGATGTCAAAAATCCACAGCTGCCACCTAGACTCAAAGCTCAATGAGCCACAGAAAGTCACAAAACACTTGAGCAACACCGATGCCCTCAGAACTGCAGTACGAAAGCTCTGATAGGATCATCTGACACCTGGGAAAGGAAATGCTGGTGCTGCACATCAGCTCGAGGGTAGAAATCTATCACTCAATCATTATCAAGGTGACCATGGACACACATTTTAATGATCACACTTCAGGCAGTTGATTGCCCCATGACTCAGCTCATAACCTGTGTCTGTGACCCTCTTGCAACTAGAAATCATCGGAGCTCCCAACTGTGACCTCAAGAGGCACACATTTGCAAAAACCCATCTGGCCAAACAACTTCCTCTCTGCAATTTCATCTGAAAGAAGGGCAGTGGCAAACCACTTCAAAGCAACTAGAAACAGGCGTGATTTTACCTCTATTTTTCTTCCCTCTGCCCAATCCGTCCTCTAAGAAGAAAGAAACAATAGCCTCAGCTTCCTGTAAGTCAGGTTTTCAATAGGACTGTACACATTCTGTTTTGTGGTAAGTGAAAGCCCCTACTGCCGTAATCACTTATCACTAACCTCTTACAAAGTGGAATAAAGGATCTCAGCAGGTCATAAAAATACCTCATGGAAAAATAAGAGCTGGGATCCTATCTCTAGGTTCTACTGCATCATTCTATCCTGGCTTTTGGAGAACAATGGGAGCAGTGAGCAGCCATGCTGAGAATCATTCACTGTTCCAGTTATTCTAAGTGTACCTCAACTATAGGTTACAACTAAATAACTCCACTCTGGGTCCAACAGAATCTCTGCCAGCTGCAAGGAACAAGCTCCTTCTTCCATAGATGGAAGAATCCCAAGCAAGAATCATGGATCACATCCATAGGTGTGGTGGGGAGGGGTTTACAAACTTGTCCTTTTGAGCTTTCAATATTGGTTGTAGGTAACTGAAACCGGACAGAGGGACTGCATCTAGGTAAATCAGTTATCTTTAAAACAAAACAAAAACTTCTGGAGTATATAAAGTCAAAGGAAATGAAATGCCCTGGGGAAAATCTAGTCCTTGTTTGTAATCTTCATTTGAAAATTCCAGAATATTTCTTTAGTAAAATTTTTAATGTCTGCTGGCGCAAGGAGGAATATTATCTAAAAAAAATCACAAAAGAAAGGTTTTTTCACCAGGAATTATGCTATTTAGAAATACAGAATAGCAGATATACTATTTCAAATTACAAGTGAACTCAAATTCATGATATCCAATACAGTAAATTTTAAAAATAGACTTTTCTCATGGAAAAAAGCTTCATGAATAGCACAAAGATCAAGGGGTAAGAATTTCCACTTCGTGCAGGATAACAGACTACCTTGAACCATCTTTTATATAAAACAAAATGCTAAAGTAAAATATTTTTCCAAAAATCACTTTAATGCATTGCTGAATTGATCTAAACACTTCTGCAGGTGCCCAAAACAAAGTGAAACTGAAGAAACCTTGAAAGAAAAGCATCAAAGCATGTCTTTCCTCTGAAGGTTTCAACAAAACTTCGGAGACCTTGAGCTTCTGCTTTGAAGGTTTCTAGGGGCATAGGCAGGAAGGAGGGAAGGATGGGCTCACCCCTGGCAAGCATGCAGTAAGAGAATATTGCATGAGCTGAGACCTAAAATCTACTGTCACAATTCATAGAAAAGAAGAACAAAAACAGCATTTTATCTCAATCCTTAGGAGTTCATCACAATATGTAAATCTCCACATATCTTTGAATCCATGATCTATGTGTGGTTCTACTAATCTCAGATAGGGATTATAATTATCCGGGTATGATATCAATCTCAGGTGACTAGCAGGAGAAAGCACAGTTGTTTCTCCAGACCAGATACTGTGGTCCCAGGCTCCAGTAACCTCCACACCTTAGACTCTAGGAGACTCATGATACAAGCCTTTCTCAGTAGACTGAGGCAATGAGTCTGCCCCCATAGACTAAACCTCCAGGCCAGTTCCCTGAGACTCTGTGGTTGGGCTCACTTTAGAAAATCCCAGAACCTAGCCAGGCCTTGAAGATTCCAGATATAAGCCTATCATAACAAACGTTGGCTGGTAATTTGCACAGCAAAATCAGGCTCCATATTCATATACCTACTGACCCAGACACCAGCACCCACTAAAGGTTTCCAACAGGAGTGAGTCTGCCCATCAAATCAGACAGCTCACTAAAAACCTCTGGATCCATGAAACTAAAAGTGAAAGACATGTAAAGACACAAAGGAGGAAAAAAAAAAGACTCAAAATTATTAAATAAACAAGAAGTATTAAAGCTGATACCACAAAACTATAGAGGATCATAGGAACTCTTCTGAATAGTGGTATGTCAACAAATAGGTTGACCAAGAACAAATAGATAAATTCCTAGAAACACGTAACTTAACAAGACTGAATCATGAAACAAAAAATCTAAACTGAACAAGAACAAGTAAGGAGACTGAATCAGTAATCAAATTTCTCCCAAACAGAAAAGCTCAAGACCTGATGGCTTCACCAGTGAAGTATTTACAGAAGCATTCACAGAAGAATTAACTCTAATCCTTCTCAAACTCTCCCATGCAACTGAAAAGAAGGAAATACACAACTTTGTTTTATAAGGGTAACATTGCCTTGACATCAATATCAGACAAGAGCTCAATATAGAAAGAATTTGGGGCCAATATCTCTTAGGAGCAAAATACTCAAAAAAAAAAATTCTTTTTTTTTTCTTTTTGAGACAAGGTTTCGCTCTGTGGTCCAGGCTGGTCCTGAATTCACTTCAGAGCCCAGGCTGGCCTTGGACTCACGGCAACCCTCCTGTCTCAGCCTGCCAAGTGCTGGGATTACAGGCGTGCACCACCACACCCAGCTTATGTGGTGCTGGGGATTCCAACTTGGGTACTTAGCGCTTGGCTTAGTGCTTGCTCAAGTGCTTTAACCGCTGAGCCATTCCTCCAGCCCCTCAAAAATTTTTTAAAAATGAATTTGATAGCACAGTTAAAGAGTCAGATATCATGATCAAGTTTGGAATTAATATACTACAATAAATGTGATATAAAACAATAATAAATGTAGCACAGCATATCACATCAACAAATGTTATACATAACATTAACAAAAAGATAAAAATCTTATGATTATTACATGACTGTTATAATGGGTATATTAAAAGTTGTTGATAAAACCCAACATGATGAAAAAAATAGGAAAGAATATGCTTCCACCTAGGAAAAACTATTTAAGATAAACTCTTAGCTTATATCATACTCAAAGTTAAAAAACTAAACGCTTTTAAACATAATAGTGGAAGTCCTCGCCAGAGCAACTATGCAAGCAAAAATATAAATAAATAAATAAAATAAAAGCTGAAAAAATTATAGAGAAAAAAAGTAAAGTTGTTTCTGTTTGCAGATGACATTTTGATAACTATAGAAAAGCAGAAAAATTCCCTCAAAAATGCTAGAAATAGTTCAATAAAATTGTAAGATACAAATTTAACCTACAAAATCATTAGCGTTTCCATCCACTAACAACAACCTACACAAAAAAAGAAATTTAAAAACTCGATTTACATAACATCAAAAATATAAATGAAATACTTAGGAACAAATTTAAGAAATGAGATCAAAGATTCCAGCATGGAAAACTATAAAACATAAATGCAGGTGAAGACACAAATAAATGAATAGGTACACCATGTTCAAAACAATTTTTAAATATTGTTAAAATGTCCACAGCATCCAAAGCTATCTATAAATTCAAAATTCCAGTAACACTTTGAACAAAAATAGAAAAATATTCCTAAAATTCATATAGAATCAAGAAAGATCTGGAATTTTCAAATAAAAATTTGAAGAACAGATCTAAAGGCACCACAGCACCTGATTTCAAAATATACTACAAAGCTACTGTCATCAAAACAATGTAGTATAAGCACAAAAACGGACTTACAAACCACTAGAACACAAAGGAAAGCCCAGAAATAAATTCATGAATTTTAAGCTAACTGATTCGACAAAGTTGCGAAAGTACAGAGTTGGGAAAGGACAGTTTCTTCAAAATACACTGTTGATGAAACTGAACAGCCACACACTAAGAGAAGAAACTGAACCATTATCTCACACCACATGCAAAAATCAGCTCAAAATGGAATAAAACAGAAAGATAAAACTCCGAGAAGAAATATAATAGAGTGGATATCTTAAGTAACAAAACACTATTTTCAGAGTTCTGGAAGCTAAAAGTCTGAGATCAGTGGGACAGCCTGGCTGGGTTCTGGTGAGGGCCCCCTCCTTCCTTGTAAATACCCATCTTTTCTCTATATCTTTACCTGGCAGAAGGAGGAGAGGTGAACTCTGAGGCTGCCTCTTATAAAAATAATAATCCTATGAGAGCCCCACCCTTCTGACCTCATTTAAACTAAACTGTTTCCTTCCTCTAAATGCAATCACACTGGGCTTCAAGTTATGAATTATGGGAAGAAAAAACTGATCTAAATTGATATATAGTAAAACTGTACAGAGCAATGAAAAATGCACAGCTCCTGTGTCAACTTAAATGACAATCATAGGTCACGCTAAACTGTTAACAAAAAAAGTATTTAAATAATTATGTAACATGTTTCTATTCAAGCAGAGCTCCAAATAAGAAAACTGAACAGTAAGTTGATAAAGATATGTAAATATGTGATGAAAATATATTTTAAAAAGCAAAAGATCACTTAACTCAGAATTCAAGACAACAGTTATTTTGAGGTCCTAACCCTGGACACAACTGAGGAAACTGCTATGGGTGTTAAAATACATCTGGGTAATGTTTTCTTTTAACATGGGTTATTTCTACATAGATGTTCATTTTGTTGTTGCTTTTCCTTAATCTAGATTTATATGTAGTATGGATTTTCGAAAGTATTATCAACACATTAAAAATAAGGCTCTTTAGCTGATACAGAGTTAGATACACTCAGAACATAATATGAATGCTCTTTAGCCAATAAATTCTGATTCTGGCTCCCACATTCAGTAGTTATTTAATCATGCAGTCATGTTTATCAATGGCTCCTACTTCTGTCATCTTTAAAATAGAACTTTACTCTTACAAGTAAAAAGGAAAAGACTAGTATATTAGATTCCATAAAACTTAAGCAAAAAAATTGATAAATTTAAAAAGGAGGGACAAACTATAAGAAAACACCCTCTATCCTGACTACCAATGATCACTAACCAACAAATATTTGCTAAATGAATGAATTAGTGTTAAGTGAAGAATATTCCTAATATGTAAAGAGCTCTCATAAATCAGTCAGAAAACAGAAACCAACTAATGGATGAGTAGACAAATGATTCTAAAATTAACTAATTTAAAAGGAAGAAATATAAATAACAAATTCTTTAAGTTATGGACCACCTGAGTCATGTGCAAAGAAATTCACGTTAAAATAACATGAAATGGTGGGGAACTTTTTTAGGAGGTCAGTCAATTTTTTTAGAAACTAGAACAAAAGGATAAAAAATGATAAATTTATCAGGCTGTGAAAGAAAATTATCTCTTGTACTCCTTGTGGAAGGGTAAAATGGTGTCACAGAATTTAGTAAATTCTCAAAATTCATGGGGAAGAGACTTGGGCCTCCACAGAAAAGGATTGACAAGAAGTCCATTTTATCTAAATTTCAAGGCTATACATGCATGAATTTTGCATCTGTGTGTAACTGAGTCTGTGTACATGTATGTATATGTGTACTGAAACATAAACATGAAACTATTATTAGCAATTATGTGCAAAATAACAGTAAGAAGACTGTAAAATGATTTGACTTTTTTATTCTAACTTATCCACTTTTTTAAACAAGAATATGTCGGCAGTTCTTTAATTTTTAAACTTCAGGTATGAAATATAAATAAAGGTAGACACTCAGAACATAATATGAAAGACACTCATGTGTCTACTTCCAGAATTAAAAGGTGTTAACATTTATATCTTATTTTTCAGAACTCTTTTTCCTTAGGAAATACAAACTCCCCAGTAGACAGAGGACTCACTCCTGTTTCTCTTTCAGCTTCTTCCTGACTCAGATAAAATCACTATCTTGAATCTAGAGCAACTTTTTTTTTTCTCAGCATGGTACTGCATTTTTTCCTATACAAGTAATTACCCATAAACAATTAATTGTTTTGTTATATCACTAATGATTTTTTTAAACAACCCATGGTCATGTCATGAGTCATCTATGAAATATGTGTTATCAGTACCATCCAGTTAGCACAGCTTGGTATTCTAAGTTTGTCTACCTAGGGAACTACAAGGTTGGTGATGATCCACTCTGCAGGGTATATGTTGACAGACACAGGAGACAATGCAAAATTTGGGTTAGGTTTTTGTGTCTTAGCTGTGATGGCATTGAGTGCAAAAGGCATCTAGACTGCGGAGGCACAGTTTGTCATTGGTACTTGCTCAAGCTGAAAAGAATGAGCTACTTTCAGCCTTTACTTGGAATCCAGTGGCACTCTGAACATCTAGCAGTAACCACAGTAAGACTCCTTTTCACAGTTCCAAGTACAGCAAAAAACTTCTAGAAATTCCAGAGTAGATGGAAGAAGGAAGCAGCCTATAAGTGATGAGCAGAGCCAATGGCTGCTTTATGAGCACACTTGAAACTATCCATAGGATAGTAAGAACTGTCAAGAAAAAAAAATAACTGTTCAAGACCAGTTGAAGGCCCTGCACTGTGGGTAAGAACAAGAACAGGCACAGAAATGTCACGTATTTGTTTAGCATTTATTCTGCACCTGTTTTGTGTAGTGACTGTGTTTCTTCCCAGAGGTACAATAATGTGAGGGGGTATTTCTATTGAGCTTAGCCAAAAGGTCTATAGAAAAACTATAACAAGGTCATATGATAATGAAACTTGGGTGGGGAAACAACATTCTAATATGGTGATCCACGAAGTCCTTCTTCTTCTATGCTAAGATAATCTATGAAAAAGGAGAATTCAACAGTGCAAAGATATCAAGGAAAAGTGTTGGACTCAGAGGGGACAGCAAATTTAGAGGTCCAGGAGAGGTACTTAGGTTGTTCTGTTCAAGAAAGTGAAAGGTGCTGTGATTGAAGGGTACTGACAAAGGGGTAAGACAGAGGTGAGAGGGGCATGCAGAACATATAGGGGGTCACTGATGTTAACGTGAGCACCTGGATGTTTAACACATCACAGATGCCCAGAATATACAATTTGCAGTATAAATAATTACTCTTACATAAGGAGAATTTTACCTTGACAGTAAAGGACTTTCGTTTACTAATGGAGGGCTGAGAGAAGTGGTGGAATAGACAGGTTAATATCATGAAGCTTGGGATTCAATTAGGGTATAAGTCCAACCTCTGACCCTTACTTTGTATGTGACTTTACCAGAGCTTCAATTTGATGATCAAAAAAATGAAGATTAAAAATTCAAATCCTTCCCCCTTATCTCAAAGGGATGTGCTGCGTGGAACAGTTATACATAAATATTTAGAAAAGAGTTCATTAGCTTAAAATATGTAAATTGTCATATTGCTTGAACAAATCCATGGAATCAAATGTTCTAGGGTTGATTCTCATGAAATATATTATATGTTTCTGGTACAATAACCACATTTAGGCAACTCTGGTCCCCTTGCTAATTTATCAAATTATTCAGGTAATACAAAGTCTGTCTTATTTTCCTCTGACATAGATAATATTTTATACTATATTGGCTTTATATTTTTCAGGTCTTTGAAAATGAACATATCCTGGGAGCCATCCCAGTCCTAGGTCTATTTGCACCAGACATGCTGGAGGCCACCCCAGATTCCAGGACCCCCACATGCCACACGCCTTACCAGACCTGCCAGAAGCTGTCCCAGGCCTAGTTTCTGATGGATCAAAACCACCCAGAGGGCAACCCAGGTCCACTGAGTGCCATGCTGGATCTCAGCCTGAAGCACTGCTGGGCCAACCCAGCAGAGGCTGCCAGGACCAGCTGAAAACAATGCAAGGACAAAGAGGAAGCCCTAGGATCAGTAACAGAATTCATAAGATTGTGAGACTCAGCAGCTGAAAACCTTCATATCCAAATAATACAGGATGGTAACTAATTTTTTTCTTTTGATATTTTGTGTTTGATTTGTGTTCTGTTGGTGTTTTCTGTTTTGTTTTGTTTCATTCTTGCGTTTCTCTTCTTTTTCTTTCTTTGGCTTAGGTTCTTACTTTTCCTGAAATTGACCAAGTTCCTTAATTTTTTCTTCTCTACTTCTTTGTATACTTTCTTTTTTCTTTCTTCTTTTCTTCCTCTTTTTCCTCTTTCTTTCCACCTCCTTCTGCCTCTTTATTTGATAGTTTCTGAATCCCTCCCTCTCCTGACTAACTTTCTAAGCACAGCATCATAAATCTTCCTACAGATCTGGAAACAACACTCCACTTTGCTCACAGCTCTCCCTGACTCATCTGAATCTTGCTTCCAGTGCTCTTCTCTATCTGTTGCTCTCTGACTGGGGAGGAGCACCTACAGACCACTCACTATCACGGGGACACTCGCTGGTTTCTGTTGTAGCATCTCATCATCATCTGCATTCCCTCTACTCCAATTCACCTTGTAAGTACAAATATTGAAAATCAATGATTTACAGTCATATAGATAGACTAGTTGAGACTTATTATCTGTATGCTATTTAGCTAATAATAAATCAGTAACATAGTTTGTATATATATATATATATTAGAATCAACAATATAGTGGCACCACTACCGAATTCTTTTAATAGACTACCAAGCAATGTGTATAAAAACCACCATTAGTAGGTTAGCTTATAATTAGAAGGCTAAGTAGGAAGTGGCTGTATATATCAATATTTCATTAGCATAAGTATACAGCTAGTAGGAGACAAGTGTAAATATAAATACAAATATATTTCACATTTCTAAAAAGGGTATAGTGGCTAACCTAAAAAAAAGTGGGTGACTTATAGTGGTCTGAGTTAACCTAGACAAACAACATAAAGCTATACTATTTTACTGTTTGAGTTATATTACTGATATTATTAGTACATTTTAATAAGTCAGTATTAGGTTTAGTTAATATAGTGGGTGTATATTGTACCTATTAGTGTTGTGGATAGAGTGGTTATAGTGTTAAATTAGCTACTAGGATCAGATCTAGATGCTTTAATATTGGACAGTATTATAAAGGTAAACCTTTATTCAAAATGTGGATATTAATACTGCTAAAGATTTTCATATCCAAGATATGTTAACAAACATTATGTCTATTAACCATATATAGTTCTCTATTGTTTCTTCTGCACCAAATAGTGGTGGAGATTATGGTAACAACAAAAGGCTGAACATTCAGAATACCTTCAAAATTAGTAGCCAAAATAAATTGAAAACAGCTATAAATTCTAAAACTTGAATGAACTCCAGATAATAATTAAAACAAATCTAATAAACAAAACTATGGACTAGAGAGAGTCCATCAACAATACCTGAGCTTCAAGTCACTGCAACAGAACCATGGAGAAATGAGATACTAAATCACAAATAATAATTAAAACAAATCTAATAAACAAAACTACAGACTAGAGAGAGTCCATCAACAATACCTGAGCCTCAAGTCACTGCAACAGAACCATGGAGAAACGAGATACTAAATCACAAATAAACATTCCAGAAACCGATAACAGGGAGCTTAAAATAGCAGACAGATAAACAACAAAAGTAAAAAGGAGGCTGATTTCTGGGCCCAGAAGCTCACACAGAAGATAAAAGATATGCACAAAGAGGTCAAACTGAACTTTTTTTGGAGTAGCAATAACCATTAATATGAGGTTAGGGGAACACAAAGAAGAAACAAATAAACAGATAATGAAAGTAATTTAAGAAATTATGGAACAATTTGGCAGAGATACAGAAACAATAAAAGTTGAACTCTAAGATATGAAAAACTCAGAGGAAAAAATAAGTAACCAACTTGACTACTCTGAGACTTGACTATCAGACCTTGAAGATAAAGTCAATAGTTTGGAACATACAGTAAGAGAAGACTATAAAACAAGAAGTATCAATGAAAGAACAAGAAAGAAAAAGACTGGTTACAACATCTGATGAATGACTCAAAGAGAAACAACCTCAAAATTATGAAAATGTAGGAACAAACTGAGGACAGAAGAAAAAGCTTAAAAGACATGGGTTATTAAAATTACAGAAAAAATTTTTCCAAATCTAAGGAAATAAATGAACACTGAAATCCTGCAGGCATATATAACTCCAAAAACCTATGACCAGAAGAGAACATCCCCACAACACAACATAATTAAAATGTTAGAGACCCAACACAAGGACAGAATATTAAAAGCTTTAAGAGAAAAGCAGTGGGCTTACAAACGCAAGCCCATTAGGATAACTGTAATTTCTCAATGCAAACCCTAAAGGCCAAGAGATAAAGGAGCAGTATCAACCAAATGCTAAGAGAGCATATCCAGAAAAATTATCTCTCAAAATAGAAAAGTTAAAATTTCCCATGATAAACAAAACCTAAAGAAAGTCATATCCACTAGACCAGGGCTGCAGAAAATACTTAAAGGAACCTTGGGCAGAGAAAGGGAGACCGGTAGAATGAAAGTCGAAAGGAAACAACAGAAAGAGGAGAATGAACATACAGGACAGTGAGTCAAACAAATAACACAAGCGTCATAAAGATGGCCAAACATGGTAGATATACCTAGATAATAACCCTGAATGTTAATGATCTTAATTCACCTATCAAAAGACAGACTGGCTGACTGGATCAAAAAACAAAAACCCACAATATGTTGCTTACAAGAGATACACTTCATGCATAAAAAAACACATAGAATGAAAATAAAAGCCTGGAATTTAATACTTCATGCAATGGGATGTATGAAACAAGGACAGTAGCAATACTATTCTCAAGCACATCAGACTTCAAACCAAAACAGATCAGGAGAGACAAAGATGGACATTATATACTGGTTAAGGGGACAGACAATACAACAGAGAGAAATCACATTCATTAATATGTATGCTCCCAAATTTGGAGCACTCAATTACATAAAGTGAAAATTATTGGACTTGAAAGGACATGTAGATCCCAATACAATCACAGTAGGGGACTTTAGTATGCCACTATCACAGACAGACAGGTCAACCAGACAAGAAATTCATAAAGAAATACTACAGTTAAAAAACACTATGTAAAACTTGGACTTACAGAATATCTATATTCTGAGTCTTCTACCAAATATCAACAGAATACACTTTCTTCTCGGCAGCACATGGAACATTTTTTAAAATATACCAAATTATAGGCCATAAAATACACTTAAATAAGTACAAAGGAGTTGAAATAATTCTTCATTTATTCTCAGATCATAGTGTAATAAAACTGGAAATCAACAGTAAAAAGAAACAACAGAAAATATACAAATACATGAAGACTAAATAACTTAATACTAAACAAACAATGGATCACAGAAGAAATCAAGGAATAAATCAAAAAAAATCCTGGAGTTAAATGATAAAAGAAAAACATCATACCAGAACTTCTGGGACACAATGAGAGCAGTCCTAAGAGAGAAATTTATAGCCATAAATGCACACATTGAAAGAACACAGCAATCACAAATAAACACACTAATAATGCACCTCAATGTCCTAGAGAAGTAAGAACAATCTAAATCAGTAAGTAGCAGAAGAAAAGAAATTTAAAAATCAGAGGAGAAATCAACGATGTTGAAACTAAAAAAGCAATGCCAAAAAATCAATGAATCAAAAGCTGGTTCGTCAAAAGAATAAGCACGACTGACAAACCCCCTAGCTAAACTAATCAAAAGAAGAAAAGAAATAACAATTAGATGCAATTAGAAATGAAAACTGTGAAATTACAACAGACACCGCAGAAATTTAGAGAATTAAAAGGGACTATTTCAAAACACTTATACTCCAACAAACTGGAGAAGCTGGAAGAAATAGATGTATTTCTGGTACATACAAAACACCAATTCAAACCAAGAAGACATAGGTACCTTGAAGGGTCTCATAACACACATAGAAATTGAGGCAGTAATAAATTCACAGCAGAATGTTTTCAGTACTTCAGGGAAGAACTAATTCCAATACTCCTCAAACTGTTCCATGAAGTTGAAAGAGAAGGAACACTACCGAATTTATTTATGGAGGCTAACATCAACCTACTACCAAAACCAGACAAAGACTCAACTAGAAAAAAAAAATTATAGACCAATCTCCTTAGTAAATATAGCTGCAGAAATCTTCAATAATATTCTGGCAAATAGAATCAAACAAGTTATCAGAAAGATCATACAACCTGACCAAGTTGGCTTCATTCCTAGGATGCAAGGTTGGTTTAACATATGTAGATCAAATCATTGTAATACACGATATTAACAAAAGCAAGAACAGAAACCATATACATGATTATCTCAATTGATGTAGAAAATGCCTTTGACATTCATGATAAAATCCTGAGGAAAATAGGTATAGAAGGGTCAAAACTCAAACTGACAGAAGTCATATATGCCAACATACTGCAAATATCAGTAAATGGGGAGAAATTGAAAGCACTTCCCCTTAAATCAGGACAAGACAACGCTGTCCAGTTTCACCACCCTTATTCAACATTGTCCTCAAAACCCTGGCGAGAGCAATCAGGCAAGAAAGTGAAATAAAAAAATACATATCATAAAGGGGAAAGTCAAACTATCCTTATTTGTAAATGAAATGATTATCTACATGGAAGACACTAACAACTCCACCATGAAACTCTTAAAAATAATAAATTCAACCAAGTTGCGGAATACAAAATCAGTACTAAAAAAAAATTAATAGCACTCCTCTACACTGGCAAAGAACTCACTGAGAAAGAGGTCAAAAGAATAATTCTATTCTCAATAGTCCATCAAAAAATTAAATACCTAGGAGTAAACCTAACCAAGGAAGTGAAGGACCTCTACAAAGAAAACTATATTATATTGAAGAAGACATTAGAAAACGGAAAGACATCCCCTGTTCCTGGAGAGGCATAAGTAATATAGCCAAAATGACTATACTGTCCAAACGGATATATAGTTCCTACCAAAATACTGACTGAGCCCACTCAGTCAGTCTATGGGTACTCAAGTGGGAGAGTGTGGATTGAAAAAAGACATGGACTCTTGCAAGGGACTCTGCAAAAGACACTTTATTTTTTTACAGTCTTTCTCTTATACCCCAGTTGTTTACCAGCCTTCCAGACTTTCCCAGAGCCACCAAGGACAAAGAGCAGTCCAGTGTTTAAGAAAAACACCACCTGGCTTACAGTACAAACAATAACAAATTCTTTTGAACCAAGCATAACTCAAACACTTCTTCGTGGGAATGAACTTGGCCAAGGTCAGTGATGCTGAGGCTCTCGGGCCCTGAAGTCCCCAACAAAATACCAACAACTTTTTTCACAGAACTTGAAAAAAATCCTTAAATTCCTATTGACCCAAAGAAGACCTAGAATAGCTAAAGCAATCCTAAGTAGTAAGACAAAAACAAGTGGCATTACAATTACAGACATCAAGTTATATTCCAGAGTAACGTTTAGAAAAACTGTATGTTATAGGCACAAAAACAGACAGGTCAACCAATGGAACAGAACTGAGGATGCAGAGACAAACTCAAGTACCCTCAGCTACCTGATCTTTGATAAAGGAGCCAAAAGCATACACTGGCTTCTTTAGCAAACAGTGCTGGGGAAATTGGATATCCACATGCAGAAGAATGAATCTGGACACATACCTCTCACTGTACACCAAAATTAAATCAAAGTGGATCAAAGATCTAGATATTAAAACAGAAACAATGAGCCTTCTGGAAGACAAATTAGGCAGAAATATAGAAGATATAGGCGTAGGTAAGGACTTTCTTAACAAGACACCAAAGCCAAAAGTAATAGCCCCAGAATTAACTTATAGGATTATTTCAAATTAAAGTTCTTCATGGCAAAAGAAATCATCAACAAAGAGAGAACTGACATAATGGAAAAATTTTTTCACCATAACTAGAATATACAAGGAATTGAAGAAAAGCAGACCCCTCAAATTCAAAGATCCAATTTAAAAATTGGTAACAGAAATAAATAGGCAGTTCTCAGATGGAGAAATGAAAATCACATGGCCAGTAAATACATGAAAAGATGTTCAACATCCTTAGCCTTTAGAGAAATGCAATCAAAACATCACTAAAATCTAACCCCAGGTGTACATCAAGAATTCAAATAGAAATTAATGCAATGAAAAAGGAACCCTCTTGCACTACTGTTGGTTATGTAAATTGGTACAACTATGTAGCGTAATATGGAAATTCCTCAAAAGGCTGAAAATAAATATCCCCTTTGATCCAGCAATACCTCTTCTGAGAATCTTTCCAAAAGAGTTAAAAGCATCATATAAAAGAGATACATGTATATTCATGTACACAGCAACACAACTAACAATAGGTAAAATGTGGAAGACATCAAAATACCCATTATCAGACCAATGGATACAAAAAATTGTGGTATATGTAAACAGTGGAGTACTACTCATCTATACCGGCAGATAGCTAGCTTTGAGGCTTTTGTAGGTAAATGGAGGCAACTTGAGATCATCATGCTCAGCAAAGTGAGTCAGACACAGAAGGTTAAATTTTGCATAGTTTCTCTAATATGAGAAAGGCAGAACACAGTCATTACATAGGACTAAATGGGAAGGGATGGTTGAAACTAATGGGGAAGGGAGGTTATGGGAAGGTCAAAAAGGGAGAGGGAAAGGTTTGTAATTTTGACATGACATATATGTGCACAAAATACTCAAGTTCAATGAAAACATGTATCACATACATGCATATCAATAAAATGGGGAAAAAATGAACATATCCTATACTAATTTCATGATTTCTCCCCAGTTCTCTTACTTCTCTCATGGCTTATTTTCTTTCTCATATATTTTTGTTGGTATTAAACTACTGACCTATCACCCAAAGTAGAAACGTTTTAACTCCTACCCTTCATCCCTACGCTCAGGCACCAGAACTGCTCACTTATCAAATATGTCTCCTAAATAGAGATCCTCTTTTCCCTTCACCCTAGGCCGAGCTTCTACTGCACTTCCATTACTCAGATAGATAACCAACAACTGCTGGTAACTTTTATACATTCACTATGTTGTAAGGCTCTGTTCCAAGCCTTTTACAACCTATAGATTGAAATAGCTGTGTTATACTTTGGATCTGGAATGTCCCCCAAAAGTCTCATGTATTTAGATGTTGTGGAATGCCTACAGAACCATGTGATATTAAGAGGTGGGGTCTGGCCAGGAGAGGTGGATTACAAGCAAGTGGTGAATTAGGAACCTATAGTAGATTATGGATGTATTGCAAATCACTGGGCATGTGAATTAGGAGCAGTGAGTCACTGAGACTTGAGCTAAAGGTGGTAGAAAACTAGGGATTAATCTGGAAAAGACAGATCACAGAGTATGACCTGGAAGGATATATGCTAGCTCCACCCTTCCTTGGTTATTTGGCTTCCTGTCTGCCATTCTATGATGACCTTTCCTCTATCTACACCTCTGCCATGTACTTTTGTCATTGCCAGCTGCCCATGAATGAGCTGAGATCTTCTGAAACTGTGAGCTAAAATAAATCTTTCCTCCCTTACATTATGTATTTCAGGTACTCTGTCCCAATAATGAAAAAGTGATTGTGATGAGGTACTATTACTATCTTTGGTTTATAGATAGCAAAAACAAGGTACAGAGTGCTCAAGTACCTTTTCCAAGGTCATAATCGTAATTAAGCAGCAAAGTCAAGATCTGAGGATCGGTGAATATGACCGCACTGCTGAAAAGTTTAAGAGCTTCTTTATGCTGGGAACAATATCACCACAGCCCTACTTACTCCAGATTTTTCTCCACTTTAAGAAAGCTTGAAATAAATCAAGTCTTTTCATTTCTTTCTACTAAGAATATTCTATTAACTCAGTATTGTCTTCAAAAAATTTACTAATATCAAATAGATGATCATTTACTATTTAGTCCCACTTATCCTTCCCACCTTACCTCTGTCATCCAGATCAATCTACTATTCTGTATTTCTGACATGCCAAGATTTTCACATCATGCCCAAGGTTCTTTGCATCCTGAACATTCTGTTTTTCTACCTGAAGATACTTCTTCTGTTTCTTTGAATGTAGAAGTCTAACTTGAAGATACAGATCCAATGGCAGTTTTAGCATCCTTAATATGATCACAATAATTATTTTCTTTCTTAACTCATAAGGAAATTATAAGGACCAAATGACATGGTATAAAACTTTATATAATAGAGTATAAACCAAACCATTAAATTGTTAGATTTTATAATTTTTTCCAACTCCCTCCAGCAAGCCTCAGAAAAAAGGAAGAATTCTTAGCCTTCTTTTTATAAAAGTAACTGAGCCAAAATAAGAAGCAAAAATAAAATAGTCTACTAGTCTAGGTGCCATAGAATTCTGAGGGGTGTGTATCAAAATAGCAATTTTACTGTAGGTCACTATCTATGTAACTGTAGATCAAGAATAGTGAGAAAAATAAGAAAAATAAAATTGAAGATACTTTGAATATTTATTTGTTCATCTGCATGTATCTCATGAAAGATCTGGATTGTTCCACAAATAGGTATTGGAGTCTCAAGTGAGGTTTTTGAGAGCAAAGCTCTGTTAATGTAAGACTCTCATGCATGTGGAGTTGTGCAGGTTACCCTCACGCGTACAAATTCCCCTCTGATTTCCCTACACTGATAAATCCTCTATTCTCTTTGGCATCATTCACTCAATTCAGCAACCTAACTGGTGTTAACTTGGTGCATTACAGTGACCTGTTTACAAGACTTTGACACATACACACACAAATTCTGTGTAGATCATGGGTGCCTCAATGACAGGATTAAGTAATATTTATCTTTATATTCCTAGTATCTACCATGGTTTCCCAAACATGTTGCCTAAGGAAGTAGAAATTCCAAGGCAAGAAAAAGCATGGTTAACTTTCTTTAAAACTAACAACTCCTTTTATGAAAAATTTCCATTGAGATGACAGGCTCCTACAGTTAATATTTTATCTCAAATATTTGTAACAAGCAGTACTTTATAAAGGAAACAATGGTTTAACTCGGAGACTAGAAGCCTAAATTTTAGAACTACCCTATCAGCAACTAGCTAAGTTACCTACACAAGTCCACCTCCCATTGCTGAGCCTAGTCCTCCACTAGTAACTGAGAAATCTGGACTTGATAGTCTTTATATAGTAAAAATTCAATGATCTCATAGTATTACCCAACTCTATGTAGCTCTGGGTAAAGGGAAAAATAAACCTGCAGGCATTTCCAAGAGAAACAGATTTTCACTTGAGTTTCTGTTTTACTTGGACCACTGTTGTCACTTCCCAGCTCTTCCCAGCTAAAAGGTCTGTTCTTTGTACCTGATCAGGTGTCTCAGAAAGAGACAAAGGCCAGAGATGATGAAAAATGATTTGCAAAGAAGCCAAAAGGGGTATTCTGTAACTCTGTATTTTTCCACTCCATTCTAATTTAAAACCACTTACAAGTGACAACTCCCAACCCCAAGCAGGTGCCTGTGTGGTAGCTCATTATACCCTGGGGACCTCATGTAAATCCTTTTTCTGAGAACAGCTATTGTCTTCCAAGGAAAAGCTTTTAGCATAATGGCAGGCTGAAAGGAACATTGCTTTTGTAAGAATATTTTTAAGAAAAAGAAAAAGAGAAAGGTATTCTTTAACAACCACAAATGCAGCCTCAGCTTCCCCCCACCTCAGACCCCCTGGTAAGATCAGTGTGTGAGCTATGGGAGACCCTGGCAGTGGAATGAGATTATCTCACCTCCAGGACATATAAAGGTTATGTTCTGCTCTTTTAGGTTATAATAAATGCAGGATTGAGGTGTCTCAGGCTGCAAAAATAGCAGATCCACCCACTCCTATCTACCTTCATTGTTTGTCTTCTCATCAGTCAGTGAGCAAGTAGCGACTATTCTATTCGCTTGTAGAATGAGAGTTCCTAACAAAAGAAAGATATTTTCCCTCAGAAGATTCCTACAAATCAGTTTTTCCCTTCTGATCACTCTTAAGGACAATCAAGACAACACAGCCATACAGGTTGAATATAAACATGACCAATTTGGCTAAAAAGCTGCTAAGAAAAAATCAATCAATCATCATAGATACACACAGACTGACTGAAACAGGACTCAACTTTTCTGAGAAGAAATGGTGATTAGAATATGAAGTTTTAGGAGAAATATAGAGAAAATGGAAAGGTTAATAAAACAATGGTGTTCTTCAATAAGCAGTGTATTTCAATTGTGTGCACTGGTGGGGAAATTTCCAGTGAATTCTGAGTCCAAAGGGCAGGATAAGAGATGATGTGGGATAGAGAGATGTGGGGTCTCTTTCTTCACTGACCACTAACTATCCTACAGACCCAAGACTACTCACGTGCCTACAGTGAGTGACCATCTGCAAACCAGAAATAAAAACAAGAAATATAGGGGATTTTGAAGGTCAGAGTGAGAGAAATTTCCGTACAAAGGCAACACAACCTATTCAAGAGTCTGTAGAAAACAGGAATGGTTTGTAGAATGGTTGAGTCAGGAAAACAATAGCAGGAGCACTCTCCTCTCCAGGTTTGGGGAAATAATGGCCAAAGCTTCTCTCCATTTTCAACGAGAGCTTGAGTAAATAATGACCCTCAAGACTTCTTTATTCTGAATTGCCAACTAGTTCTGCTTGCAAATTTAGCATCATCTCTCAGTCTAACTCCAATAAAGCAGATCGCATGGACACAAGCATGCATGCACACACTATTCTTGAAAAGCAGACAGACTAAAAGCATCTCCACTTTCAACATGGAAGTTTCATATTTAAGAGTATGCTAATCAAAGTTTCTATGAGCATATAATGTGTTAAAAAAGGATTTAAGCTAGCTAAGGTAATTAGGTCAGAACCATATTAACCACTGTGGATTCACCTTAGAAAGCACTGGAAACAATTTCCCAAACTGACCTTGCCAACCAAACCTATCCTTATACCTGCTCATGGAAATGTCTCATTGTCTTTAATTTTGGTTCAGTCCTCTTCATTTGCTGGTATGCAAATCTCAAAAGTCCTGGCCTCCTTTCCTATCCCAAAGTTCATGTGTTATAAGATCTTGGATTTCCTAACTCCGTTTCTAAAAACCTTGTGAGTGTCTGAGCTGTTTATTCTCTTGTAACAAATCCCTTCTATTATGTTTCTTTTCAAGTCTGCCTTTTCCATAACGGCTTCAGTGACACTTTCTCAGAGAACTTCCTGTTCACTGTCCCCCTGAAAAGGGCAGTGTGACATGGATGCTTAAGATCTGCCAGCATCTTGGCCCTGAGGGCTCAAATCTCAAGGTGTAAAGTAGTGAATCTTCTCTTTTGAGAGCATTGCAGAAAGGCCTGTTTTCAGTCCTCCCAGCAGTGATACAGCCAGCAAATCTGGTGGCTATTGAACTGAAAATGAATTTATCACAAAAAAAGCTAAACGGTTCCAGGAAAATAAAGTTTTAAATGAAAATGCTTTTGAAAAATAAATCAAATCAAATAAATGCTTTTGGGAGATAATCTGGAGCCCAGACCCTACAAAGAACTAAAAGTAATCAATAATTTGACCTTAATAACGCCCAGTTTGAAGACTTTTGACCAAACCACTAGATGAAGCAGACTTGAGCAGGGGAGGTCTCTCTAGGCTCCATGAACACACCTTTACCTCTTGGGTCTCTAAAATAAGTCTCAAGTGATAATCCTACACATGGAAAGGAAGCCCTTCAGTGCACAAATCTCTTCTTACAAGGAGTCAGTAGCAGCCACTGAACCTGAAACTGGTCAAATACAGCTCAACAATCGCACACCTGACTGAAGCTGACCCAGCCCCTGGGAGTAGGAAGCAGGTAAGACTATTTAAGTTCATTTAAAGAAAGGCCTAGAGGCAGGAGAATCTGAAGTTGCTGGTTCATTTGCTGTGCTCTCTTCCTAAATCAATATGTATTATTCTGTGGTTCAAGGGAGTAAAGTGATTTCAGGAGAATCACCATGAGTTTAAAACCAGTATTGGCTACATAGTGACCTCAGGACTAGCCTGGACTATAGAGCAACACCTTGTCTCAAGAAAATAAAAGAGCGCCTGGAGTAATAGCTTAGCATTTAAAGAGTTTGTCTTCAAGCTTGAGGCCTTGAGTTTGATTCTCCAGCATCACATAGCTGGGTGTGGTGGCGCACGCCTGTCATCCCAGCACTGAGGAGGCAGAGGCAGGAGGATTGCCATAAACTTGAGGTCAGCCTGGGTTCTACAGAGAGTTCTATAACCTGGACTATAGATTAAGAGCCTGTCTCAAAAATGAAATAAATTAAAATAAAGCACAGGACTGTAATCCTAGCACTCTGGGAGGCTGAGGCAGGGGGATTACAAACATAAGCTCAGCCGGGACAACTTAGAGAGAATACTGTCACAAAGGCAAAAAAAGAAAAATCTTGAGCTGGGGATATAGCTCAGAGTAAAGGCCCTGAACTCAGTCCCTAGTAAAATCAACCAATCAATCAATCAATCAATAAAATTCAATATGAGCAGCAGAAGAACAGAACACATATGGTCCACCTAACATGAGATGTTTTTAACAACTAAGCCACTTTCCAATAATCTGAAGACATAGAACAGGGAAGAGAGGAATTTCTGGCTCACAAAGTGAAGCCAAAACGTTGATACAAACACGATGAGAGAACCAGCACATTCATTTTGTGTGTAGACTTGGAAGTCAGAATGTAGTCTAGAATTTGGTACCACCGTTGATCACAGTATTTAACCTCCCTGGGCCTCCCCTACTCCATCTGTAAAATGAGATGTATCAGTCAGGTTTCCCACTGATGAGAGAAAATACCTGACACAACAACTTAAAGAAGGAGGGGTTTAATTTGGCTCACGGTTTTGAGATTTCAGTCCGTGGTCATCTGGCTCGAAGGCAGAAATGGAGGGGGATGGCAGAGGACAGCTGTTCACCTCAAATCAGCCAGGAAGCAGAGAAAGAAGCGAGGAGCCAGGAAGGGGAATATGCCCTCCAAAAGCATATTCCCAGGGACACACACCCCCTTCCAGCCAGTCCCCACTGCCTAACAGCACATTTACGAACGCACCTATGGATTAGCATGGCCCTCCACAACCCAATCACCTTTCAAAAGCCTCAACTCTAAACACAGACTTGGGACTTTTGGGGGACATTCTAGGTCTAAACCGTACAATGAAGGTTCCTGAAATGAATCCTCATTCAGGTATGTGTAATCACTGGCATGCCTTTTTATTGCATTTGATTTTTTAATGTTTTAATTAAAATATTTAAGGTTTTTGTACCTGTAGTATTAACTATGGTATATATTTTATGTGTGGCCCAAAACAGTGCCTTTTCACTCAAATAAATAAAGATTAAAAAGAAAAACAGGGCTGCAACCTGGACAAGACTGCCATAATGAATGACACCTAGTAGCCCCATAACCCAAACAAATAAGATTTTTAGTGAATAGATAAAATAGGATGTAATTCTGTCAGAGTGGGGGGAATGTGGTATTATGGAAGGGCATCAGCTTTGCTACTTTTTATCTATTTTACCTTCAGTCACTTCCAGGACCAGCTACAAATGTAAAATGAAAGTGCAGGACCCCCTGTCAACTGTTTTTTTTTTTCTCATGTCCTTTATTTTTTTAACTTTTTGTAAACTCCTTTTAAATTTTTTAAACAACCCATAACTGTATTGCATTCATGGAATATAGTATGGGATTTTAATTCATGTATACAATGTACAATGATCAAATCAGGGTACTGGTATATCTACCACCTCTGACAATTATCATTTATTTCCTCTCCACTAGCTATTTTGAAATTAATTGTCAAGCATTAATTTTTAATAACAGTTGTTAATTCTCAATCTTATGAGCTAGAGAACATTAGATGGACTCCTTTTACCCAACTGCACCATTATACCCACAAGCTGTCCCCTCTCCCCCTCCTCTCCATCTCCTTTCCCAGCCCATAGAAACCACTATTCTAGTCTCTCTCCTTCTGTGCGATTCACTGTTTTGTTGTTCACAATTATTGAGATCATGTCGTATCCACCTTTGTGCCTCTGAGTTATTTCACTTAACGTAATGTTTTCCAGTTCCATCCACACATCCACAAATACCTGGTAAAACTTTTGTAGACCATTTCTACATAGAGATGGAAATGCATTTAGCAAAGCGTCTGCTCTTCTAAGCATGAGGCCTGAGCAACTGGAGATGTGTCGGGCCTGTGATGGGGTTCTGCAGGGCCTGCAGAGCTCCATGATTAACACTTGCACGTGACAAAAGGCAAATGAGCAGTATCTACCTGACCATCCTAAAAGCCCTCCCTACTTTCTTTCATGATGCCTTCTGAGATGAACAAACATAGGAATGTATTTACTAAACAAAGCATACAGACATACAGACAGCAAGGAGAAACCAACCTCCTCTGATTTTATCTATTTTTGCTAGCTAAACTACTATTTTCTAAAGTGCAAATTATTTAGGGGCCTTTACTGTGTTTCAAAGTAAGAATAATCTCTGTAAGATATAACATCAGCAAAAGCAGGAATGTCAGCATAAACAAACACGCAAAAACACAGGCATCTCCACATCCTAATGAGACATCGGGGTTTCGCTCATCTCCTCCTTGGAAACAGAACTTGCAAAACACAGACTTTTATGACTCCACTTTCTTAAATAAATAATTGTCCAATGAAGAAAACCTTGGAAGGATGACTATCTCTAAGCACTGCTTATCTTCTTGGTGGAGGACTCTGTGGCTGTTAGAGAAATTGCTCTTAAATGCATAAAACACATAAGAGAATTTTTGAAAAATCCCTTATTATTCATTAAAGCATTTTAGGGCCTCATTGATTCAGATGGGATAATCAGTTGTTGATTAGCAAGGTTGTTAAGCATTCATTGTCAGATGTGATGGAGTGTAAGAAATTACATTTCGTATCCGCCAAAGAGTCACCTGAATGCCATTAGCACTTCATCAAGTAAGGTAGTATCTTCTGGGGATAAATTAGATGGGTTTTTATTCTCCAGTCTTTCTCCCATCTCCCAAACTTCTTTTATTGTGAAACATTCCTTGTTTTATTTAGTTTTTCTTACCTAGCAAAGGTCTAGTTATGTCTGGAGCCACTGTCAAAAACTAACAGATGATAGGTCTGTCACACTTACATTCAGGACTCTAATCCAAAAGGACATTGTATGTCTGTGTGTGCGTGCGTGCGTGCGTGCGTGCGTGCGTGCGTGCGTGTGTGTGTGTGTGTGTGTGTGTGTGTGTATACCTGCCTGTGTATCTGCACATGTCTGTGCCTGCCTGTATGTACACCTGTGTGCTTGGTTTGGCTTTGGTTTGATTTCACAGTTCATTTCTAGAGCTTCCTTCACACCCTCAGCCCTTCAGATGCAGGTATTCAAATTCTCATGGGGATTCTTCAGCTAGGGCTCAGACTCACTTCCTTCCTCTCCCAACCTCGACTGACTGAGAGTAATTTAATCGCAATGAGCATGGTGAAAAAAGTCCCTGGATTAGAGAGTGGAAAATGTGATTCTGAGTCCTGTTTCTGTTTTTGGAGAGGAAGTAAACGTCACTAGTAATTTGCTCTCTATCCCAGCAAGTCATTTCACATCCATGATGGTTTGCAATTCATTTTCTCTCTCCTTAACAACAAAGCAACACTAGTATTTACCTTTTGCATCATAACATGAAAATGCAAAGATAGAAGTCTCCATTTCTTTGTGCAGGAGACCCACGCCCAAACTGTCCAAGAACAGGGTGCTTGTTTTACTCACGGAACTGCTCCAGATGGTCCACACTGTTAGACTCAGGCATGGCCGTGATGGTCACCAGTGGACACGCATTTCCACCCAGCGTCTGGCAGAGGACGTCCTGTCGGAAGTAGATGTGCCTGGGGTTGATACTTTTTTCCAGGATATCAAGGTGAGCCTGGAGCAGAAATAAGTATATGCATTCTTATATTCTTATAACAATAACAGCAAACAGCAACAACAGCTCACATTATATAATTTAGAAGTTGTTCTGTTAACTCAATGTGTCTGTTATATGTTGGGCATTCTTTGATTAAAAACTGGATATTCATGGCCAAGTACAACACCGCCACCTGTAATCATGGTATTTTGGGAGAATGAGGCAGGAGAATCATAAATTCAAGCTCAGCCTAGAAAATTTAGTAACTTAGCAAGAGAAACTCAATCTTAAAAATAATCATAAAATCAAATTTAAAAATGAGCTGGCATGTAGCTCAATAGGAAGGCCTATGTTCAATCTTCAATACTGCAAAAAATAAAAGTAAAGTTGCTATTCCCACTTATTGCTGCACAGAAGTTGAGCAAGGCTAAACAGGAAACATCATTCCTGCCTATAAGGACATAATACATGATTTGTTTGCAAGCTGCATTCAAAGTGAGAAGCTGCGATGTATAGCACACCTCCACTGCTGTGGCAGACAAAGGATGTGATCATTGTCTTGAAGACAGAGCACAATCAGAGCACTGGGAACATGAGGTAGAGCTTCCGCAGCAACAGTGCAACAGGACCAAGCATTACACAGAGCTGTGGGCACACTGAAATGAATTGAAAAGCAACTGACCCTGGAGGATGTCTAAGCTAACACAAACACTAACCAGTAACAACTGACTTCTCCTACTTACCACACTTCCCCCCACTTAAATACTCATTTAAAAACACAGAATAATACAAAAAAAATTGAAAAGCTATTAAAACCTGGATGCCTAGGTGACAATATATAAGATTTCTGAGATACAGTCCCTAATCAAAACAGTGGAACTAGTCAGAAACAAGCTAGAAACTTCTCCCTCTGCATACTCAGGAATCTCTGTATGGTGACAGGGACTTCAGTCACCAGAGGAGGTGAGCCATCATCCCTCTACAGAAAGAGAATATCTTCACAAAAATAATTCTCCACCTTAACATCTAGTTTTCACCACAATCAAGAGGGAATTATCAGGGCCAAGGAAAATCTGCACTCCTAGTTCCTTGACAAAACAAGCCTTCCAGATAAATGCAATACACACACACACACACACACACACACACACACACACACACACACACACCCCTCACACAAAAATCTATAAAACATTCATAAATATCTATGAAAAGGAGAGGAGTGCCCTCAAAAGGTAGAGGAAGTGTTTACAAGTGGGAAAAATATGTTGCAAATGTGCTGGGCACAATCTCGCCCTCCCCCAAAGATGTGTGTGCTGTCATCTTCACAACTAATGAATATGTTACCTTACATGGCCACAGAGACTTGAAGATACAGGTATATTTGAGACAGGGAGGGTCTCCTGCATTATCAAACCGAGGCCAATCTAATCACAAATGATTGGAGAGATGCAAGGGGATGGCAGCAGGAAGACTAGGCCCACACGGCTGACTTTGAAGCCAAATGGAGGCATAGTTAGGAAAAGGGTTCAGGTGGCATCTAGACGCTGGAAAAAATGAGGCAACAGAACCCTAACCGACTGTAACCTGAGCCTGCAGAATGCATATAGCCCATCACCCTGGTCTTTGCCAAGTGATGTCTATACCAAACTGCTGAAGAACTGTAAGATTAGAGATAAGAGAAGTATGGTTTAATCTACTACGCTTGTAATAATTTGTTACAGCACCAATAGAAAACAAATACAGCAGTGAACAAGAAAAAAATGTCCTTTGTAAGAAAAACAAACCCCAACTTACGGATAGAAGCAGACTAAATTCTATTTGCATTAAATTGAAGTTTAAGTTGCAAAGAAAAAGTGCCAAGGAAAGAAAAGAGTACCAGAAGGTTTTGTGGCCTTTCCTCAAGCCTTACAGATCCTTAAAATTTTGATTTCTAATCATATCTTCCTTATAAATGAGAACCAAGTCTACCTTCACCCGTACCGCTTCATGTCCACATAAGTACAAGACTTATTGCCCTGCCTTCATCAACAAAACTTTACTCTTCTAGAGAACACTTATCCAGAAAAACAGAAATTAAAAATATACCTCCACCTTTTTAATAGAAAGCTTCAACCCATCTTTTATTCTGGACACTCTGAACCACTCTCCTCAAAATCCTTACCTTACAGTGTCCACCAACCATAATTCATTAAATCAGGATCCCTACAAAATCCTAATCAAACCTCCGCATTAAAATATCTGCTTTTAAACCAGACTTTAAAGTCTCAACAAGTATCTTTTTTAAAAATGGGTATGGAACCCAGAGTCTTCATACTGAGCTACATCTTCAGCCCATTTTTTATTTTTGATTTTGAGACAGAGTCTCACAAAGTTGCTAAATTGTCCAGGCTGGACTTGAACTTGTGATCCTCTTGCCTGAGCCTTGTAGAGTGCTAGGATTATAGGCCTCTACCACAGGGTCCAGCAGCCCAATTTTGTCCTTGTCCCTTTGAGACACTTATCGAGCACCTATCAAAAATTTCTCATTTACCAAGACACTTAACAAGCACATATCAATAGTCTGTCACAGTCCTGGCTTTTTGTCAAGTATATCATTTTTCTAGTGCTGCTGTAACAAATCACCACATGTTTAGCAGGATATAAAAACAGATTTGACATTCTACAGTTCTAGAAGTCAGAAGTTCCAAGTGGTCCCACTGGGTAAAATCAAGGTGTCACCAGGGCTATACTCCTTGGGGAAGGTCCATAGAAGAATCAGATCTCTTGCCCTTCCCAACTCCTGGAGGTTATTTGTATTACTTCGCTCACAGTGCCTTCCTCTACCTTCAAAGCCAGACATTTCATCACCACCAATTACTGTTGCCAACATATCACATCACATCCCCTAGCTCTTACTCTTGTCTCATTCTTTCACTTATAGAGACTCTTGTGTTTATACTGGATCCAACCTTATAACCTAGAATATTTTTTCACTCTCAAAGTCATTAACTACATCTGTAAAATCATTTTGTAAAGTAACACCTCTACAGGTTCTAAGACTAACTAGGATTTGAACATCATTAGAGAGCCAATATCCTGCCTACAGCACCATCACAAGCAATAAACTCAACTCTGTCTTAGAAACATGGTGTCCTGGTGATATTTCAGGGAGCCAGCATTTGATACAATATTAAGTACAGGACTCATATATAGAATATCTACTCTGGAGTGAAAATACATTAGAAATCAATTGAGGCCTATGTATATGACTCATTGAGTAGTAAGCCTGAAGCTTTCACAAAATGTGCCTGCACTACAGATTGAGAGTTAGCCACATATCCATGAGGTGACAGTGTAGCTGAACTATAAATACATAAACACACATCACAGAAGGCAGGTACCAGACATGGAGAAGCTCCATGACTGATGGCTAAGATGGCCTGAGCTACTCACAATCATCTCTCACGGCCTATGATTATATGAGGAAGAGTGGCTAGAAAAAAGAAATTGTGCTTAGGAGTCCAAAGACTGTGATTAAGAGCTCCCCATGCATTCTGTGTTGTTGCCTTCTGCCATTCCCGTATTCTTTCTTATGGATGAATTTTGTTCTAAATAAAGTCTAGTCTTGTGTGACTGACTATTTTTCTAAACCCAAGGTCACTGCTCTTCTTCCAGCAGAATGGAGCTTACCTGTATCATACCATTGAGATTATTCCTTAAAAGGGTGTGTATTTCCATGTGTGAGCCCTTTGTGTGTGTGCATTATGTAAATAAACCTATTGTACATGGATCTATACACATAAGATGAAGATTATTCTTGGCTCATAATACCTTCAGCAACAGTAAATGCAAGAAGAAATGGAATACTGCTTAGCATGCAGAAGTAGGAAGTGTTATAGTCTAATAGACCTACACTGAACCAAATTTTACTCATGAACAAATGTCACATACATGCTTCAATATGCAAGAGCCTGAAAAACACATTAGCTATTTCTTTGTTGAAAATAGTGACTTGGAGACACATGTCACCTGCTACAAAATCAAACTAAAAACAATATATAAGGACTATAAAGTAGGCCAGTGACATAGGCCTACAACTCCAACATTCCGGGAACTGAGGCAAGAGAATTATCAAATTTGAGACTGGCCTAAATAACTTACAGAGTGAGGGAGACCCTGTCTCAAAATCAAAAATAAAATGGGCTGGAGACAAAATCCAGAATGAAGAGATTGGGCTTTATCCCCAGTACCACAAAAACATAAAAAACTATAATAAAAGTTCAGTTAAACTTTTAAGTTTAAGTTCAAGTGAATATTTACAATCAAGGCATGGTGTCATCATTTATTTTTAAAAATTAAATTTTAAAAAGATACATAATGAAGAGATAAATTAAACTGAAACCATTTAGTCTTTTCAGTATGCACAGAAACAGTAATAGTGTTTAATGGTTGAAGATGGAAAGGCAGTAGAGCCAGGGGTCTAAAGGAGAGGGCAAGTGTGGATTTGTATTCAGGCTGTGGATTCTAAAAAGTTATGAAAATTATTTACTTAACCTCTTTGTGACTCAGCTTTCTCATCTTTAAAATGTGTATAAAAATACCATTAGCTACCTCACACAGTGATTGCTATAATTTAGTTATATAATGTATGCAAGAAGTACCTGACATTTAAGAAATATTCAAGGTTAGAAGTAATCATTGATGTATAAATAGTATAAGTTCAAGTATGTCATTTTTAAGAACTAAAAGTAAAGCACTAGTGTAGTTACAAACTCTAAGAAAATGTGATCCACATAGCCTGAGAAAATGGAAGAAAGAGAAGACAGCAATCACCCACATAAAACAGCACAAAGCCAAAATGACAGTGGTAACAATAAAAACCTATCAGCATAAATAAATTAATCAGTCTCATTAACACAATATTTAGAACCACTTTAAATTCTAATGCATGCTGTAGGTAAGCGGTGATTTTTAAAGCAGCAGGATATGTACAAGAAGCACCTCAATTATTTTGCTTGCCTCCACTAAAACATTTTTAAAAAGAAATATTGAAACTAAAAGGATAAGCAAACATAAATTAAAGCAGGCAGGGCAACAGTAATATATGGCAAAGTCATATTCAAGATCAAGCGCATTAAATGGGATCTTAAAATCTTATTTTGATAAAGGGCACAATTCACAATGAACATATAAAACTCATAAATCTCAAGAATCAAATAACATGGGATTGAAATATATAACACAAAACAGCAGAGGGAGGAAAAAAATCACACCATGAGTAGGAAATTTTAATAAAGCTTTACAGTACACAAAAAGAATAATATAGAACATTTGAACACTACTATTTTTTCAGATACATGTCAAACTACCTTTACAGAAACCATCTTTATTGTACTTTTCTCATTCATGAAATTACAGCAGTAACCAATCATATATATAGTTTTGAAAATCCATTTTTAAAAATTTTTCAAGGAAAAATTTTACAAACTACATTGTCTGAACAATAATTTTAAAAAGTAGACTAAGTAAAAATGATTTTTTTAATGGCAGAAAAAAAATAACCACTTAGGGAATAGAAAAACATGAAAGAAGCTTACTAAAGAAATTCAAAAGCTAAAAATTTCAATCATGAATTATTAATTGAAGCCCTGACGTTAGAAGTGGACGTCTGGGTATACTCAGGGGTAGGGGTTGACACTGGGCAAGAATGAGAACATCGCCATGTTTCTAAGACATCCTGGAAAGGAGAAATCCTTTACCTCAGTTACAAAGGCATGGATGAGGTTGGATTTAGATTATGAATTCTGGGTGAAAGCTGGTCTCCTTATTGTTTACAACTGAAATCCAGAGTGAGTGGACCATGCATTACAACTCCTGGCAGTAGTCCATGCTCCCAAATTAGGAAAGCAAAACTTCATTCCCCAAAATGTCTTCCGCACGATGTTATGAAATGCTGGGATGTGGACAAGGAGGTAGAGCAGGCAGGAAATTCATTGCCAAAGCAGTTGGAAAATGGTGAGTTAAATAAAATAAAAATACTCTATGATTGTAAGATTTCTCCAATTCTTTAATATACCAATATGTGTTGTGAATGCTTAGAAGAAAAACTAGTAGAGTGCTTCATGAATTTATATGACCATTAAACTCTCTAAAAAGCTCAGGAAGCTGGAGTGTTGTAGAACATGCTTTGGAAGCACAATTTTGCCAAATTGCTTCTCTCTACAAGCCTGATATTTTCTCCCTCTCCCTCTCTCCTTCCTTTCCCTCTCCTACTTCCTTAGCCACTAAAACTATTTGTTTCACATTTTATTATGGCCACAAGAGTCCTTACTGAATGAAGCTGCAGTGCTGGAGCCTTCTTAAGAACTGAGACTCCTCAAGAGAAACAGAAATCGCCATTCTGATATTACAAACAGGTATCGGCACTTTTTATTTTTTATTGTTTGGTACCCAATGCCGAACAGTAAAAAATAAAATCTAGATTCTAAGATGTAGCATGGGAGGCAGACTTGGCAGCAGGTGTGTCTACAGAAGTCACCAAGCTCAATTAGCCACATAAAGAAAAAGTCAAAATGTCATCAAGTCCATGAAAACTGTCCTTCACAAGTGTCTCCTTAGCTTATTCCCAACTAGTATGTGCAGGAGTAAATAGTTTCCAAGTTTTTTCCCATGAGTTATCTGTTCATTGTTTATTGTTACATTTTTAATGATTAACAGCATCACAGCTCAACAAATGCCTAATATCTATCGCTCAGTTCAAGCTCATTTTCTGCAAAGTGCAATTTTTCCCTAACATCTAATTGCATCCCCTGTTGAAATCTCTCTTCCATTGGACCTGCCACCAAATATGTACTAAATATGGAACACTTCCATGCTGAGGGGATTATTCTGACTCCAGTCATACTAAGGATTGCTAGAAGTAAACCAATTATAAACTTTTGTTGGATTTCTTTTTGCAAAAATAAATTTTAAATGGCTGTCTTATTCTGCTAGGAATTATCTCCAGGTGAGTCTCCCATCTCAGGTCCAGAAAGGCTCTGCCTAATTGGATATTGTTGGGATCACTGATGAAAAAGAAGCAGGGCCTCCCCCTTGCACGTGCCAAGTGACTGTAAGTGACTATAATTACAGGCTTGTGGAAGCCACAAGGGTAGGTTTCTATAAAAAATGGGAATGAGTTCCAGGCAATTGCAGCAATCCCCAGAGTGGATGACTTCTTCAAAGAAAAAACCCTGCCTGTGAAAGACAGCAAGCTGATAACCTGAGCCTTCAGTCCAACCTGCATCTCTCCATGGGAGTCCCCTGTCTCCTTGCCCCTTATCAGCTACTCCCTTAAAACTCAGTGAAAGACTTTTAGACCTCAGCAGGTTACCCTGATGGTGGCTACAGGTAAAGTGGGAAGTGTTACTCACTTGAAAATCATTCATTTCTCATTGTTATCCCCTAAAGTATTGAACTCTTTACTCCCCTAACTTAGAAGAAAGCTCACCCCTAAGGAGATGGTCTACTTTATTTGTGCATTACCTTGCTCTCAGTTGTCACTTAAATATACTCATCAGAAAATTGGAGACTTCTCATCACAAGCAAAGAACAAATAAGAACACAAACATCTTTAAGTAAAATAAAAGCGACAAAACATGCTTTCTCAATAAGCTTTCTTGAACTGTCCCAGCCAAATGACACCACTCTCCACAAATGACTCATTGTTTTTTAAATTGCTGTTTGCTTAATTGTGGTGCATGTTGTTGGTCTTGTGTGGCTTTGTATTGGGGTATGGTTGGTGGGGAGGGGGAACAGTGCTGGGAATGAAGCCCAAGGCCTAATACACATCAAGAATGTATTCTAGCACTGAACAGCACCCTTCTTCCCCAGAAACTTTTTTCAAAATGAAAGAAAAGGGGCCCTCCAAGTTTTTATTTAGCATTTCGACAATTATAAATAAGATTTTAATATTTCTTTTTCATTAAAAATAAAGTTTTATTACTGATTAGAAAGTAAAGAAAAAATAATCATAATCAACTACTCCAAAGAAATCATCAGTAGCCTCTGTATTTCTTTTTGGTCTTTTTTAAAAATTTTTAACATAATTTCAACTTTAGTATGACTTATGGAATTCATATCTAATTGGTCCAACAGAGAAAAATGATCAGCCATCATCATAAATAAAAGTTTATTTTTTAATGGTTATCATCTATTGCTTACTAGATGTAGGCAATTTTATAATACATCTCATGCATTTGCCATTTAATCTTCAGAACAGCCTTAGAGTAAATACTTCTTTATCTTTCCATTCTACAAGTGAGAAAACTGAGAGTAATAGAATTTTAATAACTTGTTCATGGCTAAAGATTGAGGAAACATACAGGCTGAATCCAATTCACACCTGCCCTTCTCCAGAGTTTGTTCTTACATTGTACTCAGGACTGTGTAATTCAGATGTCCTCGTGGCATAAGACCTCACCATTTGCACACATCTTAGCTCCTCCACATTCACTTCCTCACATGCAAGGAACTTAATTGGCCTCTCTCTTTTATTTTGGCCCATACAAGGATGGATCACTCTTGGTTGACTTCTTAACAACACTGACTTATGTCTTGCTCACAGCATCTTTGGTATACACATGACACCCAACATTTCCCATCTAACACTTCTACTCTTTGTTTATTCTGAAACCCCTTTAAGATATTATATATCTGACTCTCTCTTTATCCTTTTTTCTCTTTCTCACCCATACTGCTTCCACTCCTTATCTCAGAAGATAATTATGGCAGCACCTTCCACAATGGGTCAGTGTGTCTGGGGAAAAGCTTCATTCTATTCCTGAAAAGCCCTACGCTCTCTCCACACTACTTAGAATCGCTTCTGTATTCTCTGGTCCATAAGCTGTTACAAGCTCTTGGTGAGATCCTGCTTCCATACCTCCTGAAATGTCCATAACAAAATGTCCTAGAGCCCCATTTTTAGCCAATAATACTGACTACCTAGAGACACTCTAAAACATAATCCAAATACTTTAGCAAGCACTACGAACAACATTTTAAGAGTTGTTGCAATTACTGATTTTTTGATAGGGATGATTGAAATATATCTCCTTTTGTTTGTTTCAGAATGATAAGAATATTATATTTCTCTCTTTTTGCTTTACTTTAATACTATAATTTGGACAATTATCAAGCACAATTGCTGGAAAGCATCTGGAAGATATCAATTTTAAAGAACCAAATAGTAATTCCCTTATTATAGGAGAATAATAACATTTTTAAGTTTCAAATTTGTATTTTGTGAAAAACATCCAGCAGACAAGACCTCCACTATAAAAATGTCTTCAATTATTAAACATAATCCATATTATAAGAGATTTACAAATTGTGAATTCCACATGGAATTATCAGAAATGTAAAACCTAATATTCATAATAAACATTTTTCCCTTTCAAATGACAAGTTGTCTTTCTATCCTTGTTCTGCTCAGATAGGAGAAATGAGCAGATATCTCTTTTTATCTCTCTTTCCTTATTAACCATGTTCAAATTTCCATAGCTAAGAGGCTAATAAGCCAATAAAGATGAGTCAACAAGCCCTCTCTTACCCTCTCAGTGAGATCAAGTGACTAGTAGGTTCCTCTTTTCTTGTGACATTGTCTCCCTTCAAGATAAAATTCTTGTCTCATTGATTCCTATGGTTTCCAAGTTATTCAGCAATTGTAAGCTTTGGACCCTGTACTTTGGTTTGACACAGTCTCTAGAATGTATGAGGGCATCCAAGTGTGGCCTGGTGTGAGTTGAAAGGGTTGCAGACTATGAACCACTTGTATGTACCTAGTAAGACTCCTTCAGAGTGTCCTAGGACAAGAGTTAGACCATATTTGCTAGGAAAGTTTATCCCTCAGTGAACCATACCCACAGTACTCAGCATTTCAGATGAAAATCATGGATGATAATTTTAGCTCAGCCACTGGAGATGTCTGTATCATCACAACTTCATGACTATGTGTACTTAAAAAACCAACTGAATTTTTTCAATAGAAGCTGTAGTGTGTGATAGCAAACAAAGACACTGAGCTGACCCCAGGGAAGATATTCTTCCAAATTTATTCTATACTTCTTCTGCAGGAAGCATAAAGGCCACAGGAACTGACATCGAGGGCCATTATGCCATCCCCTGCTTAGCTGCTGGTAAGATGTGGGCTTTCCAGGCTTCAATTTTTGCATCTATGAATATAAAAAATGAATTAGACAACTTGGCAAACGCCTTTGAATTCTAATGTTCTGACTAACTTTCACCAAGAATATCAGCAGGGTCTAAGATATTTTAACAGGAGAAAAGCCCAGTACCTATGTTGTCTTCTCACAGTGGAAAAGTCAAACATATTCGGAAAAGATCCCCTTCCTCAGTAGACACTTCAGGTGCACACTGTTGTGACAGAGGCCATAGAAATAGTTGTGGAAGATGAGCATGAATCCTGCCTCTGCTATGTCCCAAAAGAAAAAGGAAAAAAAAAAAAAACACACACAAACAAAAACAAAATATGTTTCATAACAAACATGTCTTGTTTCAGCGTAGATTGTGATACACATTTCTTGGATTAACTTCTTGAGTTCCCCAAGTGTGAAACACAAATAATACTAGTTTTGTGTTTTTTGCAATCTGGAAAACAGTAAAAATCATTCTTTAGGCAAGACAACATATGGAGGGAAGGACAGATGCACTTTCATGGAGTGGTTAGCCAAGTGGTTTAAGATGTGCCTGCTTGTTGAGAAGAATTTCCACTTATACCTGAGCATTCCTTTTACCGGGAAAGATGTTCGTGGTTATCATCATTTCTAACTCCTTATCACAGTCTTAAAATGAAAATGCTTATCCTTCAGGCTAAATGATATATATGCTCATATACAAACATATTATTATTATAAATATGCTAATAACATTTTGCATTAACACAGAGGGTGAAAGTAGTTTAGAGAAGATACTGTAGCTCATTAATCCTCAAGATAGCCATGAAATAGCTAGGGGAAAGTAAAAGTTAACCAACTTTTTCAAATGAGAGAAAACTGCGTGGCTTAAGCAGTCAGTTTACTTAAAATTGTCTCATGACTTTCTGTAGGCCTTACAGAATGAAGGAATGTCAACTGTCCAAAGAAAATCCCTTACTTCCAACATTGAGTCCAAATACCACTAGGCCTTCAGAATTCAGAATGCCACTGGGCATGATTCAGTCCCCTCCTTGTCCAGGGAAGGAGATAGAAAGCAACCAAGTGACAACAAAACCTAGCTCCTTCAGAAAGGCAATAGTTACCCTCCATAAGCACACATTTACACACAGACACACACACACATCCATAGGATGCTCAGAAACACCTCAGTCTTCCCCCACAACCCTCCAGTTCACAACAGTGTCAGAGAAACTCACCATGAGTGCTGTGTATGTGTAGGGATAATGGTAGGCCAGGAAACAGACATCATCATCATGTGGGAAGGTGACAGCAAAGGTGAGGCTGTAATAACACTTCCTAGGTGCTCCGCCCATGGGAGCAGCACTCTGGCAATAATGATTTCTAAAGAAAAAGAAGGAAAATGAGGGAAGGAGGAGGAAAAGCCACCCAGGGCCTTACATGCTACAAACCTTGTAAGTTAAGTGCTAGCCGAACAGATTTCACTCAAAACACTTCTGTGTGTGAAATTTAGGAAACAGAGAGATGTGAAAGTAAACTCACTGCCAGGTCACAGATCAGCTCAGCAACACATAAGCCTGGCCCATCTGCCTATCAATTGTGGCATATAGATGCCATGGGCCTTTGCATGCTGTGCCCAAAAATGAAGACTAGAGTCACTGAGATAGAAAGTACGTGAAAATGTAAATAGTTCTGCACTTCCTGGGATTCTACCACAAACATACACTTCATCACCCCAATCTGGGTTCCCCTAATCCTGGCCTCTCCCAGGCCACACAATGCATGGTTCCTTTTTCCTTCAGGTTGCCAAATGGATTTAGAAGCCATCACTACTAACGTAGGTTCTAACTCAGCATTTAACATAGGTCATGTCATTATTACAATAACCCACTGAAGAAACAAAAGCTTTGCAATATTAAATTGCCAAAGGTCTCAAGGCAAGTAAGAGGTCAATGCAGGACTTGAAGTGAGATCTCACAAGCTTCAAAGCATTTGTCCTTTCAACAATACAATACTTTCTTCCCAAGGAATATGTTTGTCACCCCAAATGTAGTTTAGTTTCTTAAAGCTTAAGAATACACACTTCCTTTGTCAAAAATGACAAACCAATTTTGATACCTCAGAGAACAGTATCAAAGTAAACTGCACCCAAAAGAGCATTCCAGGAGATATTGTCCCTACATGCTGACAGCTGTGCTTCTGCCTTGCCTGTTGAGACTGAGACAGCTGTGCAAGTTTTCCTGAGAAATGCTGTCATTAAGGCTGCAATATAATGCCAAATAATACCTGGACACCAAAACATGCAGTTCTACCTTTGAACACACACAACATTGACTTACTGGCCTATTACACAGTCTTGTTTTATAAGGGAGATGGAGGTGGGAATAGTAAGTTATTAATTATTCTCACAGATCCTTGTAAAATATAAAAATCACAGGTTACTTATTTTCTGAATTTTTGCTATCTTCTTGCTACTCTCCACCCTAGCACAAGCACAAAAGCAAGCATTTAATAACGGAACTCATAGAAAATCTACTCTTTTTTTTCATCTGGTTTTGTGGTTTTTCAATTCTTATAAAATGAAGGGTAGGAATTAGAGAAGCTGGTGGAATCACCAACTATGGCCTGATACATTTCACTTGTCCAAGTATCTGTCAACATGGAGCTGTGCTCGCAAGGGAAAAGAAGATACCCATGATAGTACGAGCCCTAAATGACTACCCCACCGGCTTTTTGGCATCACATTGATAAACACCATTTTCCTTAACCTTACAGAAATACAACTTCGAAACAGTATCTACCCCCTAATATTACCTAGATCTTGATTCAAAATTGGGTCTTAATTTATCCAGATTTCCCCAACATGCTGAATTTTCTCCAAAAAGTAAGTTACTAGAAAATATGCCTGGAAGCAGACGACAGCTTATAAACCCTGCAATGTACACGTGTTCTATCTTTTATTTGCTTTCTGGTTTCACTTGTGAAGGCTCCATTCCAAGATACATTCAGTTTATACCAAGGTGAACAGCAGGTTCTAATAGGTGTAGCTCTTTATGATGGAATAACCAAAGAGATGAAATGAGCTAGGAACAGCTAATAAAAATATGAAAGAATGTTTCATGTATGAGCACTTTATGGGAGTGCATGTATACACACACACACACACACACACACAAATATTCATGAATGTTAAGGTAAATGGAAACGTGCATCAAGTGGCTCAGCATCCCCAGACTCCTTGCCTACAGACAACAGAGAGAGGACCTGTATTGTGATACAGGAAAAAAAAAAAAAAAAAAACAGATGCCAGGCAGGGTGTCTTAGTTACTTTTCATCACTGTGACTCAATACCTGACATGCACAACTTAGGGAGGCGAGATTTATTGTAGCTCAGTTTCAGAAGGTCACAGACCATTCACAAGTGGATGACTGGAAAATGGTGGAAGCACATGGCAGAGCTGTAGCCTCCACTCCAGGGCCAGAGCCAGAGCTCCAGCTGCAGAGATCTTTATAGCATGGTGGTAGAGAGAGAGAGACTGGGAGAAATAGTGGAACCAGCACACACCCCTCCAGGTCAAGCCCAAGCCCATTCCAGTCTGGCTCCACCTCCCAACCCTATACAGTATCCACAGGAACATGAGGCTTTTGGGAGACACTCAAGATCCAAACCATGACATTCCACCTCCAGCCCCCCAAAAGACTCATGTTTACTCCCTTAAACAAATATATTTAGTCCTTTTCCAACAGTTCCTAAAATCCCAATAGTTCCAGCACTGCTAAAAAGTCCAAGTCCAAAGTCTCCTCTGAGACAGATGCAAGGCAAAGTCACTTATGAGCTTCTGTTAAAACCACAGAGTTAAGCACTTCCAACATAAAATGGCACAGGCTAAACATTCCTATTCCAAAAGGAGAAATAGGAGGATAGAAGGCAATACAACCAAAACTGTCCTGGGTATACAGCAAGACAAGGGTTAAATCCTATGGTCTAGGGCCCAGCACCTGGAGTAAACTGTGACAAGACACGCATTCCAAAGGGCTTGGGTGGCCCCACCTCTACAGCATCCAGCATGCAGCCAGCCACAACCTACATCTTCTCTGTCCACTTGCTGCTAGCAGCTTTCCTCAGTTGATGATCCATGCTCCTGGATTCTCCTGGGTTCTTCACTTTATCATAGGCTTCTCTTTTACACCTTCACCCACTGCCCTCCCAGGGGCACATGGCCTGGCCTCCAAAGCCTTCCTCCAAAATCTGGGTGGAAGCTTTTATAAACCCACAACTCTTGCATTCTGTGAGCCTGTAAAACCAGGATCACATAAACATCACCAAAGTCTGCCATTGGCTTGAGCAGTAGCCTGGCCCCCTTGGACAAATGCTCTAGAAGTCTTCAAGTTCTTAAATGGTGGAACTCCAAGGAACTGAACTCTAAAAGACATTTTTGACTTTGGCCCTGAGGTACACTTCGCAAAGCAAGGTCTTGCTTCTCCACTCTTGAGCTGATGAAGGGAGGGGTCCTGCTGAGTTTGGAAATGCCCCCAGGCATCTTTCTTACACGGATGAAGCTTCTTTTTAATGCTAATGTATTTAACTTAACCATGGTCTTTGGCCCCACCACTGGGGCCATTTTGGTCTGGCACTGAAAGCCTTCTGTAAGGTTTTTCTCTGCCATTTAATCTTGTCTTTTAGCACAGAACCAGCTAAAAAAACCACAAACAGCAACCAGTTAACAGTCTGAACATCAGTGGGCTTTGAGATTTCCTCCACCAGAGTAAGCAGTCTACCACCCTTAATCTCAGCTTCAGACAAAGTCTCCGAACCAGGGCAAAATGCAGACAAATTTTTTTTGCCAGAGCTTAGCACATGTGGTTTTTAGGGCACTTGCCAATACAGTCCTCCTTCCCATCTAAAACTTCTTGAGCCTGGCCTTTCCAATCTACACTTTTATCAGCATTCTGTTCTTCTGAGCTCTGACCAGAATCTCCACCAAGCTTGGCTCAGAGCACTCCAAGGCTTCTCCAGCTAGCATCCTCAAACCTTTCCAAACTCCTCCCACAAACTGGTTGAAAAGGCTTCCAAACCACATGGTCAGGTAAAGTCACAGCACTGACCCCACTTCTCTAGTACAATTTCTGTCTAGGTTACCTTGTCATCACTGTGACTCAATGCACGACATACACAATATAGGGAGAAAAGATTTATTGTAGTTTACAGTTTCAGAAGGTAACAGTCCATTCACAGGTGGGAGGCTGGAAAATGGTGGAAGCACATGGCAGGGCTGGCGTGGAGGCAGGACCAGAGCCAGAGCTCCACCTGCAGAGATCCTTACAGCATGGTGGTATAGAGAGAGACTGGGAGAAAGGGCAGAACTAGCATATGCCCCTCCAGGTCAAGCCCATGCCCCTTCCAGCCTGGTTCCACCTCCCAACCCTACACAAGTATTCACAGGAGCATGCAGATGGGGGAAACTCCAGATACAAACCACGACAGAGGTGATCTTATTTGACACAGGCCTTGCTTCTTTTTAGATTTCCCAATTCACTATTAAATAGTACACTAAAGTCACATCACAAGCAGATTTAGCCTCTGCAAACTCAACCCTACCCAACTGAGTCACAGAAGAAAGCCATAAGGTAGCAGGAGAGACAATGAAGTCTCTGCATTAATCTCCTCTCTCTTTCCCCTTCCAAACCAAGCCTGAACTCCAGAAGAAGAAGCACTACAGTACATGAAAAGAAAAGTAAAATGGGGCAATTCATACCTTTTGAGCTTCTTTGGTCTTAGTGACTGAAGGTAAGGAGACCATATGGTAGTCTATACTACATAAAATGTCCACACACACACACACACACACACACACACACACACACACACAATGTTATTCCCTGTAGATAAGTAGTATTAGCTCCCCACTGACAAGCTAATCTTCTCAAGGATGGACTGCGCACTGCTAGAATTTAAGAAGACTGACTGTCACCTCATTTAGAAAGTTTTGGCTAAAGGAGATACAGTTGCAGCCCTAATCTGGGATCTAAACTCTGGCTGAACCTAAAGCAAATGCCAGGGTTCTCCAGTGGAGTTTCCTTATGGCCGAACCTTAGAAGGAGTTGCACAGGGGATGGCTTTATCTCCTGCAAAACATTCCTCTTCAGGAAACTTTGACCTTTCCCAAAATCATTCTTTTCAGCGGCAAATGACTGCTAAATCTCTAACATGAAACTTGTAGCTTGTGACAATTCATTTCATCCATAATAGAGTGAAATTTGTGGACAAGTTATTTGTGCCTTCTCAATTATGATATGAACAAACTGAGGGCTGTTTGCAAGGCAGTAACTTTCATCCTGCACAGTTTAGGGGCCTCCTCTGTTCCTCTTTTGCATAGGATGCCCTTTTTCTCTCCTTCACTTAGCTGACTCCTCCTCTTCCTTCAAAAGCCCTCTCAAATGTTTCTCTTTCAGGAAGCCTTCTCCCACATCTCTCTTTCACACAGCTCTTCCCATACTGTGTGTCTTCCTCACTGCCAAGACCTCAACTCTGGATTCAAGCTTATTCACTTATGTACCATCACGCTCAGCATTTGGGTATCATGTCTGGATATAGGAACTATTCAGCTGAAGCTTGCAAAATAAATAGACTTAAGATTCTAGGAAAAATAACTAGGCTGTTTATCATATTTTATCTCTAATCTTTCAGTTTTATAATTTAGAGACAGAAATTTGCTAAAGTGCAAAATTTCCCAGTCTGGGCTCAAACTTGCAGTCCTACTGGTACAGACAGCAAGCATGTTGGGATTATAGAAATGTACCATAATACCTGGTTTCTTTATCTCTAATCTTAATGGCATCATTTCAAATTAATTATTGTTACATACAATCTACAGATGCAAGTATAGCAAACAAGATTCACTCCCCAGTGAGGACTAAACTCTAATACTTTTTTAAAATACTATCTGCCTCTTAGGAATTAATAAAGATGTCTTTTGGTCCAATTCAGCTTGTAAGAATTTAAAGTTTTCATCTTGATAAATCAGAATTGCCTACAACCTCAGAGTCTGAAATAATGAAAGGACATGTAAAGTAATGCAGAGGAGAGACTGTAAAGTAGATTAAGGGGATTAATAAATGACAACTCCATCGTGGGATCTGATACTGTTCAGACGACGTTTCCACTAACTATCAATAATAATTACCAAGATTCACTGAATACTTGCTATGCACAATTCTAAGCTCTGTGATGTACATTCCATTATTATCCTCATTTTATCAACAACAAATCTAAGGTTGGGAAGAACTGGGATAATCTGCCCAAGGCGCGCCAATAATGAGTGGTGAAAATCTGACTCCAAGAATTTTTGCTCCAGTCTACTCTTCCAGATAAAAAAAGAAACCTAGCAAAGATGCTCCCAGGTTTGCTCGCTAGGTCCTGGAGAGATCATCTGGGTCAAACATAAAAATGGTTAGATAATTCTAGCTGCTCCATCAGCAAAATGTTTCCCATTTGCTTTCCCTTCCCTGAACCATTTAGCTTTGGGGCAACCTATACTTTTTTAACAATAAACCCTTCAATGAAGCAAGGAGCAGAGTACACAAATGTACAGTTATGAACTCAATCTCTTTCTATTTGTTCTTAAAAATATACTAGGAAGTCATTTCTTTTCTATGTGTGCCCAAAATTAACAAATGTCAAGGCAGTGAAGGAATTTGATAATCTTACAATGCCGACAGCCCTGTTTAACAAGCTGGCCTCATTTCACTTACCTGGACCGAATAAGGCAAAGCAGCCGAGTGGCCAGGATTCCCTAGACCTGCAGCAGCTCTAATACTCTATACAGCACCAAATTTGTCTCCTGAGATCCCACGGAAGGATGCGTGATGGCAGAGCTCTTGTATGACATTCATCTTCATGAGTGAGCTGTTCCAGCTCCTCTCAGGAGCAGAGATAAATGTCAGAAGAGATCAGCCACTGTGTATTACATGACCACTCTGCCAGTGAGTGTGAGGCTTCCCTCCCTCTGCCCTTCAGCACCAAAATTACTTCAGCTCAGGCTGGGAAAGGCTGTCTCTGAGAGGAAGAAGCCAGCCACAGGAAAGCAAATAAAACAGAAAGCCAAACTGTCCTTGCTTATTTTTATAAATAAAAAGCATGAAAAAGTGGGCCTGCCTATTTATGTTCTGCCATTTGAGGGTAGATTTTTATTTTCTAGCCAAGTGGTCTTCAAAGGGAGGGAAGTAGAACAGAGAGGCAGGAGATGGGCCAGGGGAGGAGCAGGATGACCAACTATGCACAGGGAGTAAACATTAGAATTTCTCCTTAAATTTATAATTTCTAGGTAATAAGACATTACATTGTCTAATATTTAATCTAGGGATTGGCACTAATAAAGTCCATGTCTACCTTTAGTGATGAGTAATTATGAAACAATGTAAATTATGGGGCAGTGAACTCATACATGCATTCCTGCTGTTTTCAAGGAATGGATTACGAAAAATCCATTAAATTCTGCATCAACAATTTCCTATGTCATAGAGCGAGTCAAGTATCAATGAATGCACAGATTTCTGGAAGGAGGGAGAGGAAATAACTTGTCCTTCCCGCCTTCTATTGCTTTTATCTTCAGGCAAGGTATTTAAGTTTAGAGAAGTTTATTTTAGTGGAATTACAGATCATACTATCTAAATTACACAAAACCATTCAATGTTAATGATTAGTTTTTTCTAACATTCTAACTAGAAGCCATCTAAATATTAAATTGCAAGCACAAATAACCAAGAAAAAGTAGGAGGTGCAACCTACCCTCTCACATCACAGCACTCAACACCATTTCTTTCTCAAGAACACTCATATATGTTATTAATCTAGTTAGACCTGCTAAATTAGGCACAAGTTTTCAAAATTATCTACAAAACTATTTACAACTATAGTTTTAAAGGTGAACTCCATTATAAAGGTCAGAGGTATGTTCAAAAAAATACGGTGACTATTTAAGTTTTTTTTTAAAGATATTACCAGAAAAGCACATTGTCATAAATTCCTTTCAAAATCACCCCTCCGTTTTTAACACACTTATGCAATCGTTCGTGCTACTTTCTGAAGCTGTTCATTGAATACTTGCTTTGCACAATTCTAAGCTTTCCACCATATATTTTGATCGCATCTTGGATAGTGTGCCCTGAGCTATCAATAGTAACAAGATGTAACAAAAATATTACTTGTTCCATCATTTTTTTCATCACCTAAAACTTTTCACTTTTTGCATGTTTTTAATGTGAATAATACGTAAGTATAATCATGCATATATCTTTTACATTAAAATAAGTTATAAACAAATCTGAATTAATAAGTGCTTTCATAACTGTATCTTGTTCACAACTGGTGGTGCATTATCAAAATAATTTGGAAACTGTTCCTAATGATAACCGGGTCCGCAAATTAGTCAACCCACCTTCCCAATTGCTTTTCATTGCTGTCAGTTTTCAAAGGAAATGCAAATTCCCTTCTTTCTGAGTGTCATTTTTTTTTCACATTTCCATACACATAATGCGGGTAAATCAGGAAATGATAGTCACAATTCTCCCCATAGGCACTTTGGCATCTCCTTACACCATGGCACGATGCAAAATTTAGCAGAATAATAACAACAGAACTTCTGAGTTTCTACTGAAATGTAGGAGACAAGAAAATTAGGAGGTAAAGTTCTCTGAAATTAATACACCAGAAAGAATAAAGCAAAGAAATTTTCTGAAGCAGATAGACCCAAAGATTAAGATGAGAAAGTAGGGAGAAAGGTCTTGTATAATAAAAGGCATTTATAATAGGGAGATGTGTTCTGATTTGTGGATGAATAGAGATTATACATACCTACCCTGTTGTTATATCTTATTATTGGAAATATGTTAACATGATGCAGTGAATAATTGTAAAACAAACTACATTACAATGGAGCAATCTTATCTGTTCATCTCAGTTGTATTCATTGCTGGAATATGAAAAACGAATTACATTATACATGCATGGTTTTCATTTTACTTCTCTGTTGCTCTTTAATCACATAACAATTGTCTTGTTAATGAATCTTAAAGCTATTAACATTGGCTTCCCTTAGGCCAGAGCTATGCTTTTGGATACATGGCTTCTTCTTTGTCCTCTTGAAAGACACTTGTTCTCTTTGAGGTTACTCCTTACTCCTCAATTTCAAGAGAAGCCTCCTCTAGAGTAGGCTATATCCCAGTAGAGAGAGAATACAAATTATTATATTTGTCTAATCTCTTACTAAGTTCCAGATTCAAGCTGGCTTTAGGCTGGGTATTTCACATTTATTAACAGCAAATGTTTTCAAAGGAAATTATAAGTTATTCTTGACATATCATGTTCTAAATTTAGGTTTAGGTTGTCACTTTTTTTCTCTGTAATTGTGAACTTTACACCCTTGTGATAATTTTTAACCTAAATCTCACTGAACCATAAAGAGCCCTGAGAGTTTGGAGATGGGTGAGCCAAAGAGTAATTGCCATTTAGTTGAATGGAAAACCCACAAATTGTAATATTTTACTATTCATCTAAAAATATGTGAAAACACTAGTTAGATGCATATCTTGATACATCAAGGACTGAAGGTCGCCAACTCTTTTTTATAGACTCTTAGTCAACCCAGCTCTGTGTTTTGTGGACTATCATTATCTCTATGGTGATTTCTGCCTTTATCGAACACAGAAATAAGATCCCTGGCCTTTCCTATCTATCAGTGCCATCCTCGCTGCCACAAAAGCCAAGAGGCATTAAGTGTGTATACCCACCTTCTTTTTGACAGTGATAACAATCCCAAACTCTAGACCGTCAGATAATAGTTTTTTAGGGGTCTTTTATAATCTTAAAAAGAGATAAGGTTTATTTTATCCAAGAAAATAAGTACTGGTCTACCAGTTTTTATAAGAAACTAGGAATGAGATAGTAATGAATTACAAATATTCTACCTGTCTTACATTCCTATCATTTTTCTTATACATTTGAATTTTATTTCCTACCTAAACAAAATACATACATAAGTGTGGAATCCATTTCTTTCATGAAAAAACAAGGATTATTGAAATTTCACTACAGCTTTGCAGGATAGACTGATGAAACCAGATACTGATCAAAGATTGAAGATGAATATTGCAACCCTTCACTTTTGCTACTTTTTTACACAAAACAGAGTTGTGAGGGAAGAATTGGTTGAGGATATTTGTCACATACTCACTTTCTTACACTTTGGAAATGTGAAGCACAGATGAATAGCAATATAGTCCAGAATCCCTCAGATTTTTTGTTCACTGTTTCCAGTGGAAACAAGTAAAGAATTAAGGTTTGATTCACTAAACACAGATCAAACCTACACAACTTCTAATATGTGAAAACAAGATCTAAAAGTTTTAAACTGCATAAATGAAGAGAAGCCATTTTTAGGCAAATTAAAAGATACTTCTTGTGATCTACAGTGAATGGCAGTTAACATGCTCATACCGATGAAGGGCATAACATTTGCCATAGGGTTAGTGACCAGACAGTAAGCACAGATTGCCGATATATATGGGGTCAGTATTTTAAAAAGCAAAAAACTGGGTGAGAATTACAGGGTAGAGAAAAGGAAACTAACAATACTCTACTTACTTATAATAACAGATTTCATGGCCTGTTCGCATCCAGGAGGATCTACCAAGGACAGCCTCCTTCACAGAATACAGGGTCGGCTGCATCCCTATGTAAAATCAAAACAGAACTTAATCCATGAGGATAAAAGAAAATGTAAGGAAAGATATAACAGACTAATAATAGCCTCCAATGATATTCAGATCTTAAATTTTGGAAATTCTGGACATTAACTGTATACAGCAAAGAGACTTTCCTGATACGATTAAGATTTTGAGATGAGGAGATTATCCTGATGGCTCGAAGTGCAATCACAGCTTAAAATAAAGAGAAAAGGAGATATTAGACTAGCGAGGAAGAGTGTGATTTAAAGATGTTACATTGCTGGATTTGGGGTATAGGAAGGGGCAATGAGCCAAAGAGTACCGTCGTGAAGCGGGAAAAGAAAAGGAAATGGATTATCTCCTAGAATCTCAAAAGAACACAACCCTGCTGACACTTTGCCTTTATCTCAGTAAAACTGATTTGAACTTCTATACCTCAGCTCTGTAAAAGAATACATTCATCTTATCTTAAGCCACCAAATTGGGACAACTTGCTATGGTAGCCATACAAAGTGAATATAGGAAATCAAGGTTCACATTTTCTTTTTAACTACAATGTTAAGTCAGTATGATGCAGAAGCAGTATCTCATGCTTGGAAATGTGGGGAATACGTATTCTTTGTTCAAAGTTATCCAATATACTAGTATCTGAGCAAGCAGTAACACAATAATTTATCAGTCCTAGAAATGTTCACAATAAATATGGTTCTGGCCAGTCTTTGTCTCTTGAATGTCTCTTCCAAAATGCAAAAGTGTTGAGGAGAAAGTTTAATTTCTGAACAGTTTTCTGAGAGTATAAAGCAGTGTTGTCTAATTGGCTTTTGATGTTTTTCTGTCTTAAACAAACAATATATTTATAAGACAGAGGGAAGGTAAACAAAAGGAATGTTTACAACCTCAAAAGTTCAAGGTGAAGAAAGCAAATCAGAAAGCAGTGGAATGGTAAGTGTGCTTTTCATATCTCATGGGGGAGTGAGACTCGCCAGGTTCCTCTCCGTAGTGGCAGCATGACAACGGTTGGCCATTGTCCTGCCACGGTCACAACCAAAGAACATCAGCACAACTTCATATTCTCTTGGAACCCAAGAAGGCTTCTGATAGTAAGATGAATAGTCAAGAAATAATATCAATCCCAGTTTTACCCAGAAACCCCAAATCCCCTTGAGCTCATACCATAATTAAACTGGCTGTTGGGCTTCTCGCAGTTGATGATATTGAAGCGGTAAGGGACAGCAGCCTTCATGCGGCTCACCTTGAAGTAGAACCACTGCTGGTGCTGGGCACTGTTCACATCAGCATTGACCAGCAAGTCGTACTCATATCTGCAAACCCGGGATCAAAGGTTATTTCACAAGTCTTTAAGACAAGTAACAATCTATAGGCCTCAAGCTCTGGATTATATATCTAAGACTCAGGACTTCAAGTGGCTAGTAAATTATTGTACTCATCTTGTAATATTGGGCACAGGCTTTGGAAATTCACAAAGAAGAGTAGTCTTAGTATAAAAGAATCACTGGCACACCTGAAGAACATCTTTTCACTAAACTTCCAGCTAGAAAAATGCAAGTGTGCTAGACCCTAAGAATGTGCAATCACATCTATTTTAAATATGCTATTACTATTTGACACTGAACTTTAGTTTTGACCCTCTGTTTCCTCATATGTAAAATGGAGAGTGCCTAACCATACATTTTTTTTGTAATGTTTGTAACAATTAAGTAGTATAATGTACATAAATCCCCCAAATAGAACAACAAACATGCATTAGGTTAGCAATGCACAGATTGTTTGCACATTTTTTCATTTTGATTGAGATATAACTTACATGCGATAAAATGCATGAATCTTAAATATATAGCTCAATTCACTTATCTGCCTCTGGATGCACCCATGTGACCAATCTTCAGTGTAGGATGATTTCAGTACTCCAGAAGTCTCTTATCTGACCCCCTGGTTGCTGTATTTTCAAAGGTAATTAATTTTCTAAGTTCTAGCAGCAAAATTTGCCAGGCAATTTTGAATTAAACATTAATATTAGAAAATTTTCATTTTAAAAAATATTATTACCCTACCTTCTTGGTATTCTCTTCAAGTTGTTTTCTAAAAAGAACAGTGTTTTTGCCCTAATCTATGCAACCTTCCCACTCAGGTTGACACTGTATAATTATTTATTATGGAAGGGTTGGTATAAAGCATATGAGGGCAGAGAAGAGCTAATTAATGGAGTCTTCCCTTCATACTGTGACTACAAGCACCACACTCTAACCATTTAGCTCAGTGACACCAAAAAAAAATGCAAAATTCACTCAGAAGTACTCATAAGAACAAATCAGAAAAGTATATGGTTTTTAAATTATTTACATTTCCACAGTTCTACCTCCAATGAACAATGATAAAAATGCTTAACCAGTAAGTAGGTGTGTTTTCCATCATTGGATCCTGTTTTTGTTTGTTTCTTTTATATTACCCTGAGCATAAGTGATTAGTTTAGGAATCTACTCTCCAGTCAAGTAGATATGTAGAGAGAAAGAGACTTGAACCAGGCCAACAGCTTAGATATAAGCCTGACACATGTGTGCCTGATTAGGAGAATCCTAATCAAGCATTGTCTACTGGATCCTTCAAATGAAACCTTAAAGAGAAAGAATAATGGAAACAGGATCCAGAGGAAGAATCAGAAACAGAGCTGACAAAGAGAAGCACACTACAAACAAGTATTACTTTTAGTGCTTTTCCCTTCATTAGCCCAACCAACTCAACTTGTCTGTTTTGTATGTTGGGATTCCCTGAAAAGTCTTATGTGCAAAAGAAAAAAATAAAAGAACAAAATTCAACCTCTTACAAAAGAGAAAAACTTGAAAAGTGACTGATTAGTCAGACATTAAGGTAAGTCTGAGCTCTATGACATTCTTAGCTCCCGTCATGATGAATATACATCCCTGAGTAAGAACTTAAGTTGACTGAGTGCTCATCATGTTCCGGGTACTACTCTAAAAACTTTCTATGTATTCTTTAACTTTCATAAAACACCTATGGAGTAGGTTCTATGACTGCCTTCATTGCATAGATAAGAAAATAAAGATATACATTTAGTTGGGCAACTTGCTAGGTCTGCTGACTGGAAAAGAGTTGAAGTCTCCATAGCAGTTTGATTCCAATGTCTAGGCCACTATACGATAAAATGTGATTTACAGAAGTTAACCAACAAAAATGCCTGCTGGTATATGAGAAATGCAATCAACCCTTCTCTATAAGAAAGAAATACATATAACTTCATGAGAACAACAGTCCTTTCTGCCACTGAAAAGAATTATTTCTCCTTTTAGTTTATGCATCCCTAGTCTTTCCTTGCCAATAAAATGCTTTTCTGTTAATAAGAACTCACTGGTAAGTCATGATTGGAATAAAAGTCAGAGAGCTTGAGATTACTGTCACCTCAGTACATAGCTGTGGAGTCAACAGAAATGGAGAGGTAAGATAGGGAACACCATGTGTCCTCCCACATGAACAGAACCATCCTTGGCATCAAGAGAGGTATATATGCCCCAGTCAAAGTGACCTCACATCCAAACAGGCCCATTAAGAGAAGCATGAGGCATATTTATGCTGCCAGTGAACAGTTCAACTTGCAATGGCCTTGCGGTATGCTGGTAAATGCTTAAAGTTGACTTTCTGAGAGGAAAAATATTTGTCATTAGTGTTTGCCATTTTTATGGTAAATACACTCTGAGGCTAATTTTTAGCTACCAATGTGAGTTCAGTGAACAGAGAATGGGGTCAAAATGACCACAGCCTGCTCTTGAACTGCCAGGAGCTGCCCCTATGGCTTGCTTTACTTACTCACGCACTTGGATGGCTTTCCGAAGATTTCCTGACTCAAACTTGGAGAAGAACCTTAAGCAATTGGAAGTAGTGTCTTGTAAAGGCCTATAATAAAACAGAGAGCATGTGAATGTGTCTTATTGCTATTATTGCACACAGTTTGATATTTCTGAAAGATAAGCTTTCTCTTACAAATCTTTAAACTGAAGAGTCATCATGCTACTTTTAGGTGTAGGAATGAACTGTTAGGATGAAACATCCCTATCCTCACTCTATTAACAGAATTCCAACAAGATCACCTACCAAGGCTCATCTAAACTAAAGACGACCTTGTTTATAACATCACTTGGCTGGATAAGCCTCTGGATATCCTCAAGTATCTTGATCCTAGAAAGAAAAATTAGAAAAATAATATTTAAATGCTGATCTTTATTCTCTAGCCCACTCATCCTATAGTCTCCTAATAAAGGCCTTGGAAGTCATCAGAGAGATTCAAAAGAAGACCCTGCTCCTATCTTAGCTCCAGGGATGCAAATACTGCCCTCCTTCTTTTTCTCATTTCTGTCTCTGTCTCTCTGTCTCTCTGTCTCTCTCTGTCTCTCTCTGTCTCTCTCTGTCTCTCTCTCTCTCTCTGTCTCTCTCTCTCTCTCTCTCTCTCTCTCTCTCTCTCTCTCTCTCTCTCTCTATCAGAGACAGGGTCTCACTCTATAGGTTAGGCTGGTCCTGAACTCACTATGAAGCCCAGGCTGGCCTTAGACTCATGGCAATTATCCTGCCTCCTGCTTCTTTCCCTTCTTAAGAAATAAAACTACATTGAGTAGTAGGAATAGAGAAAGCAAAGATGCTAGACTTTAGTTAGGAAATTCTTGGCTTTAATGTTTTTTTCCAAACCCTTAGACCAGGGTACTTTAACTTTTCTGATTGTACTGATAAAGGAGTACTTTGCGTTGAAGCAATTCTGAGGAAGACGTTAAGACTCATGACTATTTGCATCTTCAAGGCTTAGAAAGATCAAATCAGTCTCTGCACTGTCCTGCCATTTGTATTCCTTGGGCCTTGCCAGAAAGCTAAGGGCAAGTCTCAGGAACAACAACACCTGGGAAATTTCAATAAAGGAGAGGAAGCTCAAGAGGTCTGTCAATTCCTTCTTTGCAGGTCTGTGGCGGAGTGGGAGGGGAATGAATATGAAGTGGACAAAACATGCACTGAGAGGAAAGAAGTTCTGTGCAGGGAAGAGACTACACAAGATCAGCCCCTGAGGTGCATTTCTCAGGAACCAGAGCATAGCAGTTAACGTTCAAGGGATAAGGACAGAGACGGAAGCCAAGAGCCCCTTTGGGAGCTGTTCTTGGGCTACACCAGCAAAGGAATCACTTGCTGATGGCACAGAATGTAAGTTAATGAAACTTATGGTCTCCACCCTTTGTTCCATCTGTACACTCTCTTTTATTCTCCAGTGAAAATATTTTCATTGTCTTTATCAGTTTTCATTTTAATCTCACTAAGCTAAGCCAGAGACAAAGCTCTCTCCTGAATTCTGGAAATCAACTATCATTAACTATTATTCAGTGTTTCTGTCCAGGTGAATTTGTGGCATTTTTTCTGTCTTGTTTGTTTTCTTGTTTTTTGCTACTCATGCCTCAGAGATTCAGCACAATCATTCTCTACACAAAGCCACGGTCTCTGAAGTTTGGTCTGTGGAGTAGTGGTACACCACTTCCTCTCCATTATTAAGAGGTCAGACACCAATTTTCAAAAATGGAAAAAAAGTGATCACTAATAGTTCTTGCTTTTTCTGAAAATCTGCCTTTGAGGAACAATTCCAGTACTTTGAAAAACTACAGATGATCTTTTCCTGTTGTGGCAAGCATAAAAGACAATTTTTTATGTTATTCACTGCTATACCATTAAAATCATTGTAATTACCATTCCTGTTTGAAATAGAAATGAGGCAAGAGGTTATACCAGATTCATCCAAGGAACTCTGTGTTAGGAAATGTTGCCTACTACCACCCCAGGCTTGATAGTGAAGTGTCTCAGGGGCAAGTCAAGTCTGTATATTTGGTGCGAACAACATCACCTTTGGACTCCATATTTGCGTTCCAACATGGACTGGGCAAAGGGAGGTGGACAGTGTCCCCAGAGATCAGGAAATGCCACCATATTGAAGTTCACCACAGATCTGGTTCTTCTGGCTCTGGCCATATAAAGATACGGATCATGGAAGGGGATATGCTTTGGATGTGTTTTCAGAAATTTATTCATTACTTCAATAGTTTCTGTGGTGGAAGCAGAAAAGGAGGTACTCATCTTTGGGCAAGAAATTGCCTCTATGTCCCAACCATCCTTTTCCAGAGAAACCGGAATAACAGGAATATCATTTCCAGAAGACTCTATTCCAAGACCATTGGCTTGCACATTTTGGTGTGTGTTTGTCACAGGCTGTGCTGTGCAGGACAGATGCACTGTGGACCTCCCCATCTTCACCATGCTCAGAAGAGAAGTCTGAACTGTGTCTTCCTTTTCTTTTCCCCAGGAACTGTGGTCCTTATTCAAGCAATGCTGCCTTGGGGAAGCAGCAGTTGGAATGTGATGGTGATTGGCAGACTGAATGTCTTCAAAGTTTAAATCATTTCCAAATTCAGACTCCAGTTCCTTCAGGTTTAAAGTGGAAAAAAATATGTCAGTGTTTCCTTCCAGGTAGAGAACGCAATCTGATCCCTGTCCTCACTCTCTGGGTATAACTAAGCATAAGTTCTATGAACTGGGAAACTTTTTTTCAAGGTCAGTTAACTGACTTTCAAGAGTCAAATTAATGGCAGAATCATACAAACTTACATCTAGAAGGGGATTGAGGTAAGCCTAGTATAATTCTATACAGTACATGAATGCTTTCTGCAAATGTCCATCCAATAAAAATTTGGGTGAATAACTTCCTTTATAGAAACCTCACTGAGGCCCTCATTTTTCTTCAATGTGCCCCAGGGAAGTGCCTTTTTTAAAGGATAATTATGATTATTTTTCAATACTTCCTTATACTGAGCTGAGATTTCCTTCACAGAAACTTTTATCACTCGTAACTCTTTTCTACATGTGACTAGCTACACCCTTTGAATTGATTTATTAAGAAACATAAGAAAATAATAAGGTGTTGCTAATAAAACAGTAGTAACTAGGCACGGGAATAACACCAATGGATCTAGTAAAGAAAGCCTAGAGTCAAAAGGATCACCTTTAGAAACCCATGTAGGATGACTTTCCCACTTTGGCCAGAGAACAATTTAATCACCAAGAATTTTCACTTCTTCTTCAGTGCATGACGCCAAAGCACTATGCCTTGCAGCCCACAGGTGGCAAAATGCATTTGCCTTCTAATTCCACCCTAACTATCAACCTGTAGAACCTTTGCACATATCTTAGCTTGGCCACCTTTTTCACTTCTTTGCTTGGCCTTCCACTTTCCTCTCAGAAGGATGCTGGAAGCATACTGATGATGATGTAATGCTTTTGTCTGGACACCGTTTGACTTCCCAGGTTCTACAGAGAAGCCACCATGCATCAACAGGAGCAGAATCACAGCCCACATCCTACCTCAAAGCTACAGGAAAGCTCAAGACACATGGTCTCATATTGCATCAGCTCCTCTTCAGGTAGGTCAAGACCAGGTTTGAAACTCAGTTTGTCCACGTCAGTTTCCAAGTCATCATCCTACAATAGAAGAGTCACAGACTAGGTAACAATCATGAAATATAGCATATGTAGTTCTTCAGAATCTAAGAATATGATTTCCTTGCCCTTGGATTATAACATAGTCAGTAGAGAATTTGATATACAAATTTGTATATTTGAAATAAACATTAAGAAGTCACAAAACTTTTCTCAGTCTTTATACCAGTATCTATTACTCTTATCAGAAATAGATAATAATTTACTTGAAACGAGATAAACTACATCAACAGTAAGCATGATATAAAACACAATTCTTTCTTGCAGCTGCTGCTACCATTAATACTACTGTAATTACCATCCCTGTTCATTCCTGTCTCCCTGTTATGGACATGATCAGGAATGCTCTCAAAAGCCTCATGTATTTGGAAGGTGGTTAGACACTGGAAGTTAAATGGATGTTGTACATTAATCTATGAATTTCATGCTGTTAAGAAATGAGCCCCAGAGGTGTGAAGCCACAATGGCAATGGTGAAGAATCATTTCACCCATCATTCTATGTGATTCAGCTAGAAGACAATGATTAGTAAAAGAATTTCCTCTAGGGCTAGCCTAGGAAGGCAGAGGATAGGCAGGTCCTACGTGATGACCACAGAACCAGAGGAAAAGCAGTGTAGTCTCCCAGACAGTAAAGGTCTACACCTACAACACAACCTGGTAGGCAGGGCCTGGGCTTTCAGAGGGCCAGTGGGTGTGGACCTCAAGTAGGAAGGGAGTGGGAGGTGTGGACCTCAAGCAGCAAGGGAACTGGAGGGCAATATCCAGAAGGCACTATTCAATCTTATGGCATTGTACCCCAAAAGCAGCCCCTTGGTCACAGCATGCCGTACTATTGAGTCATTCTGGTTGTAGCACAGAAGTAGGGAAAGGCCCCGTCTGTAAGGCCTCAGAGCACGAGGACTGCAGGATGAAGGCTGGCCTGTGCAGCTGGAATCATAGCCTATGTCCACAGGCAGGCCCAAAGAGGAAAATGAGAAGCACATTGTGAACTCTTCCTGGATACAGACTGTCATCAAATCACACCCAGGGAAATCAGAGGCTCTCCCTGCCACTTACTAGGCAGGAAAGAGAGTCAGCAATAGGATGGGGGGGGGTGGGGGGGACGGAGGGACTATTCCTTTTCTGAAGATCTGAGCCCAATGAGATTAGGTCTCAGAAAGCCATAGTCCCACTCCCCCATCCCCACAGCACAGTACTTCGTGAGAAGAGCCAGCTTACCCAGGTGTGGTGTGCACACAGGGATGGAGTGTAAGCACATTTTGACACAGGGTCATGCTGCCCTCGCTCAACTCAACCTCATAGGAGCAGCAGGAAATACTTCAGAGCACGACATCTTTGCAGACTGGGACATATGAACAAGAGAGGATACTGGTTACACCTTCCCCCTCAGTAGGGCTCAGATGTGAAGACTTCTCATATAAATAATTCAGGGGAATAATTTTTATTTTTATTTTTATTTTTGGGCCTTAGGCTAATATCAATTTTTGTGGATATACTGAACTTGCGTTTTCTTCTGATACTGATTTGTAGGTTTAATTTTATTATATCTCTTTTCCCCTTCCTTTCTTTCCTTCCCCTTATTTATGTTTCTGTTGTTTCTTCATTTCTTTCTCTTTTGAGTAGCTCTTTTTGTCCTTTCTGAAAAGTCTTCCTGTATCTTCTAGAGACAGACTCTATTTCACTCATAACTTTTCTTATTTCTTCTGAATGTTTTTTTCCTGTTGCTTAAGTTTACCTACTTTCTTCTGATTTGGAGTTGATGCTCTGTCATGCTTTTCGCCATCCTATGAATACTCTTCTGTTTTTAATCACATTCCTAAAGCTAACCCTTGGTCTCAGTTTGCTCTCTTCCTACTCTTACACTCAAATATTAACAGCATTGTTAAATATTGATAACTCACAGCCATACAGCTTGGCATGTTGGGAAGCAGTAATTGTATACTCTTTGATTAGACACAGATAATTAAGGTAATTTTTTTCTAGATTATCAACAATAATTTAGTGTTGCCTTCAACAAACTCTTTCAAAGGTTAGTAGATAATCTGTATGGAAACATTCATTAGAAGTAGAGATTATATTTGTAATGCTAAGAGTAGAATAGATGGATGAGTTGATGTCTTGTTATCATATGTTTATAGCTGACATAAACTAAGTAACCACTGATTTGAATATCCATCCTACTAATAAAGATGATATAACAGATGAGCCAGTTAAGAATGATTAACTTTTAGTGGTTTGGTTTAGCCTTAGCAAGCAATATAAAGGACTAATTTATTAGTGATGGTGATATGGTACTGATATTAGTGGACCATTTAAATAAGTCGATATAAAGTTGTCTAGATTGATACATTGATGGCATAGATTGTGCCTTTTAATGCTAAAGTAGAACAGATGGAGTATTAAACTATGTATTAGGTTCTGTCAATAATTTGTTAGACTTATATTAATTTTATTGTAAATCTTTATTCAAACTGTGGATGATGGCATAGACATTGATCTTGATTTCCAATAAATGTCAATAAATATGTTGTCCATAGACCATACGCAGGCCTGTAATATTTTCTTCCTCCAACAAAAAGTGGATATTATGTAACCAGCAGAATGCTGATCACTGAGAACACCCTCAAAATAAATACATGAATAAGATAAAAATAGACATAAATACTAAAATCTGAATGAACTCAAGAAAATTCCAAGGAAAGAAATAGTCTAACAGAAAAATCTACATAATATAGACATAGCTCATTAACACTACCTGACCTAGAAGCCACAGCAACAGAACCATGGGGAAACAGGGCAGTAAATCATCTAAGGAAAGGCCCAACTCCTGAGAAGCTTGTATCATAGGTCCTGAAGTAGCAGAATCTACACGAGATGAAGGCACAAAACTAGTGGACCTATTTGCCAAAAAGTTCAAATACGATATGTTTAAACAAATGAAAGAGATTCTCAGTGAATTCAAAGGAAATTAATCAAATAAAACAACAGTCTGAATAAGTAAAAAGCTTAAGGATTACAAAAAAAGACAAAAATAAAGAGACAAAGCAATGCAAGAAGTGAAGGAACATTTCAGTAGAGAAGTAGTAGAAGGGTAAACTGAGCTCACATGAAAAAAAAAAAGGGATACTGGCTTGAGCATTTTGAGGACAGATTTATCAGATCTTGAAGATCAGGTTGATGTACTAAAAGATATGATCAGTGATGACCATGAGACACAAAGAAATGAAAGAGGCTAGATAAAATAGTTGATGAATGACTCAACTTCAGAATTATGAGCGCTCAAGAGAAAATGGAGAATAGTGGGAAAGATACAAAAGACATCTTCAATGAAATTATAGAAGAGAATTTCCCTATCTGGGAATATAAATTAACACTGAGAAAATTCAGGCATACAAAATGCCAAATATCCTTGACAAGAGAAGTACCACTCCATAATACATCATAATTAAAATCCTAGACACTCAACACAAAGAGAGAATAGTAAAAGCTGCAAGAGAAAAACAGAAATTAACCTACAAAGCCAAACCCATCAAAATAACTTCAGACTTCTCAACAGAAAACTTAAAGGCCAGGAGATCATGGACAGACATCATTCAAGTGCTAAAAGAACATAAATGACCACCCAGACTGTGGTATCTAGCAAAATTATCCTTTAAAATAGAGAAAGAAAGAATATTTCTTGATAAAGAAAATCTAAGGAAATTCATGAACACTAGACAAGAGTTGCAGAAAATACTTAAAGGAATCTTAGACAAAGCTAGTGACAATAACAGCACCAAAGATCCCAGAGAAAAGTAAAGAACAAAAAAGAATTACCTAATAATATTGTAGAACAAATAATCAACACTGAAGCATCAAAATAACCATATGCAACAATTACACCACAATAGTAATGCAACATGTCAATGGTTTCAACTCTCCTATCAAAAGACACAGAATTGCTGATTGGGTTAACAAGCAAAAACCAACTACTTGTTGCATGCAAGAGACACACTTTATCCATAAGGAAACACACAAGCTGAAAATAAAAGGATGGAAATCAATACTTCATGCTACTGAACCCAGAAAATAAGCAGGGGTGGCTATTCTCAGACACAGTAGATAATAACCTAAAAAGGATCAGAAGAGACAAAGATGAACATTATATAGAGGTTAAGTGAGCAATCTAACAGGATGAAGTCACAATTATCAATATATACATTCCCAACATAGTTATACCCAATTTCATGAAACAAAAATTACTGTATATGAAAGAATAAATAAGCCCCAAATACAATTACAGTAGAGGATTGCAATATTTTATGATAACAGATTGATCAAGTAGACAAAAAAATTTAAAAATTAAAGTTAAACCACACTATGGAACAATTGAAATAATTGATATTTATACATTGTTCCATCCAACATCAACAGAAAAAACTTTCTTCTCAGCAGCACACAGGTCATTTTCCGAAACAAGAACATACTATATGCCATCAGGCAAGTTGAAATAATTCCTTGTACACTTTCAGATGATAGCAGAAAATAACTAAAAACCAATAACAAAAGACAACTACAGAAACTATACAAATACATGGAGATTAAATAATATATTATTGGACAAACAATGGGTCACAGAAGAAACCAAGAAGGAAATTAAAAACTTTCAAGAGTCAAATGACAATGGAAGCCCATCAAACCAGAACCTATGGAACACAATGAAATCAGTGCCGAGAGGGAAATTTACAGCTATGAATGTGCACTTCAAAAACTGTTTTAAAAAAGAATAATCCCAGGTAAACAATTTAATGATGCACCTCAAGTTCCTAGAGAAACAAGAATGTAAATCAATAAGTTGTAGAAGAAAAAACATAAGACTTAGAATTTAGTGAAATTAAAACTAAAAAAGTACAAAAGTGATGAATCAAAGAATGAAGCAGATTGATAAACTTCTAGCTAAACTAAACAAAATAAGGAAAGAAAAAACCCATAACAATGCAATTAAGAATAAAGAGTGAAATTATAATGAACACAAATGAAATTCAAGGAATTACAAGGAACTATTTTGAAAACTTATACTTTAACAAATTAGAGAATACAGAAAAAATGAATAAATACCAAAACTCAACCAAGAACACAATAAAAATTCTCAATAGATCTATAATGAGCATGGAAATTGAGGCAGTAATAAAGTCTCTACATACAAAGAAAAGCCCAAAACTAAATGGATTCACAGCAGAATTGTATCAGTACTTCAGACAAGAGCTATCGTCAGTGCTCTTCAGAGAAGAACTATCATCAATGCTTCTCAAACTGTTCAAAGAAATTGAAAGAGAAGGCACATTGCCAAATTCATTCCTGGGAGCTAGAATTACCCTGATACCAAAACCAGACAGGGACTTAACTAGGAAAGAAAACTACAAACCAATCTCTCTAATGAACATAGATACAAAAATCCTCAATAAGATACTGGTGAATAGAGTTCACGAAATCATTAAAAAAATCAGACAGTATGATCAAGCTGGCTTGATATCTGGGATGCAAAGATGATTCAATATATGCAAATCAATGACTGTAAAACAACCCCATAACAAAGCAAAAACAAAAATCACACGATCATCTCAATAAATGTAGAAAAAGCTTTTGACAACATCTAATATCCATTCATGATAAGAAAGAAAACCATGAGAAAAATAAGTACAGAAGGACCATACCTCAAACCTACAGAAGCCATTTACACAAAATCTACAACCCACATTATACTAGATGGGGGAAAACTGAAAGATTTCCTCTTGAATTAGGAACACAGCAAGAGTGTCCACTTTTATCATTCCTATGCAACACAGCACTCAAAATTCTAGCCAGAGCAATCAGGCAAGAGTATGAAATAAAGAGAATACGTTTTGGAAAGGAAAAAATTAAATTATCCTTATTTACAGGTGACATAATTCTCTATATATAAAACTGCAAAAACTCCACCAAGAGACTCTTAGAATTAATTAACATACTCATCCAAGTTGCAGGATACAAAATACAAACTTCACTGTCAATGTAGTATCCCTCTACACTAACAATGAACTCACAGAGAAAGAGCTGAGAAGAATAGTTCCATCCTCAATAGCTCCTCAAAAAATTAAGTACCTAGAAATAAACTTAACCAAGGAGGTGAAGGACTTCTACAATGAAACTCACACTACGCTGAAAAAAGAAACAGAACAGGGCAATAGAAAATGAAAAGACATCACTTGCTCCTGGACAGGCAGAATTTGTCAAAATGGCTACACTGCCAAAATTGGTATAAAAATTCCACACAATTCCTATCAAATGAAAAAGTGACTACAAGACTATCTTTGCTGTTTAGGTCCTTTATTCTTGTATAAAATTTAATGAGCACCTACTATGAATAAGTCCTCTTCTAGGTACTGCAAAGATCCTGTTCTATGGCATTTGCCTTCTAATGAGAGAAGGAAAAGGGGAAATAATATATAAACAAATAAAGTCATTTCCAACAGTGACGAATGCCCTGGAAATGATGAAAGAGGGTGTGAGATTGTGACAAAGACGGGGGTATCAGAAAGCTGTTTAGACTGATGGATCTCTGACAGCCTCATAAAGGAGGTGATATTGGTATAACTGAGACTTAAATGACCAAAAGAGCAAACTTTACAAAGAAAAAAATCACTAGCAGAAGAAAGAGCTGAATATGCTTACAGAAAGAAGGTGGCTGAAACACAGAGGAAGACTGCGGAAGATGAGATTGGAAAAGAGGGATAACATTATCTCTCTATACATTTAAATGTTTACTAAGAACCCTCAGAATTTTCTTCAGTTGGTTGAAAATCCAAGTCATATTGTCTTGTTTCTTCTAGGTCATCATTCTGTAATATTTAGTGGTGCTGATAACTCTTCTCTGAACACACATATTTTTTTCGAGGGCCATAGAGTCTTACCAAGAAAACACACTTAAAAATCAAACAAGTCTACTTCCTCCATCTTTTCATATCCTACATCGAATTTCCCTAAGAAGACAAAGGAGAATTCACCATATGTTTCAGAAATATATTTGGTAAGTTAAGGAAAAATTCTGCCTGTCCTAAAAGCTTAAATCAAATAAATGTGAAAAATAAATGCTTATATTTTCAGAGTAGGAGAGAAGACAATATAATGTTCCACTCATCTTATCTAAGTTCTCTCCAAACTTCAAATTAAAAGAAAAGAAAATCTCATTAGTTTGATTTCATGAAATTTTCAGGGGTCAGTGCACACTAGGTACAAACTCTATAGCCACCTCTGTTATCCTTTCCAGCTTCTCTACTAGTTTCTGCTCCACCCAGCCATATTCCATGGGGAGGGGGTCCTGATAAAAAAAAAGCAACCTGGCCACCATTTTAATTATATCCCCACCTGGGAATAAAGATGTGTTCCAACCAACATGTCTAGAATAAGGAGTGTAATGTAACCTGTGACATGTCACCTTCTTCATTCTACATGTGCTTAGGTGGCCCCTTCAACCTTATAAGGGGCAAAGTTGGCAAGGACTCACTGCTTGTTTTTGTAAATAAAGTTTTATTGGAACACCACCACGCTCAGTCATTTATAGGTACTTAATGGCTGCTTTCTCAGCACAACAGCAGATACTGTTACTCATTTTCAAAAGTCTGGAGCTTGGTTTTTTTGTTTGTTTGCTTGTTTGTTTGTGTTTGATTTTTTTGTTTTATTTTGTTTTGTTTTGTAAGACAGGGTCTCACTCTATAGTCCTGGCTGGTCCTGAACTACCTATGGAGTCCAGTCTGGCCTTGGACTCATGGAAATCCTCTTGTCTCAGCGTCCGGAGTGCTGGGATTATAGGCATGCACCACCACGCCCGGCTTATGTGGTGCCGGATAATCCAACTCAGGTACTTAGTGATTGATTTAGTGCTTGCTAGGCAAGCCCTTTAACTGTTGAGCCATTCCTCCAGCCCCTGGAGCTTGGTTTCTATATAGACAGGCATTTAGTTTAGTTCTCACCTCTTGGTATATTTCTTATAAATCCCACCTATAATCGCTGTGGATGTTTCAGTTTTTGCATTCTCACAGCAACCCAGACAAACCTCACCATCCAGGATTCTTGTAATTCTCTAATCCAGATTAACATTTTATGTTCCTTTCTCTTTACATACTGTATTCCTCTCCCTCTCTCCCAGACTTATGTTCAAGTCTGAAAGTGTTTATTTCAACTTTAGTAGGAACAAATCCCAAGTTCACTATGCTGTGAACTCTTTGGAAAACTCTAATTTGTTTCAGTATAATATTTTCCTCCCTGAGAACTCAGCAAACGGTCTATAGATCATACACAGGAAAGTACTTCAAAGAAAAAAACATTACAAGAGAAGTAAAGGAGAGAGACAGGAATAGTGGAAGGAAAGACGAGTTTGAATTCATCTGGACCCTTTTTCTACAGTTTGTCCAAATCTAATTTTTGTGTACATGGAGAAGAATATAGCCAACATTTTGTCTCTATTTGTTCTCTTTTATATTGAACTTGATTGCTTAAAAAAAAAACTGCAGTCAACATTCCATTCTCAAGACCCTTTTAGAGACAAAAGCTCCTTTTGAATAATTTTTGCTAAGAAGTTGGTCTGAATTATTAGCTGAGATTTTCAAATGATAATACCATAGGCTAAAGGCCAGGGCCAGTTATATGAATAGAAAAAATACATATGCACCTGTTTTCTTGTCTACATCCCTGGAAGCAAATGCTGCTGGATTCACCAAGAGAAAACCAGTTTGCCGCAGGACCAATTTTCCTGCTCTTGCTGGTAGTCCAGAGTCAAGCCGTGATTTGGATGCTCCCTCAATTTCTCTAAAAAACACATCCTCACACTGACTTCTCATCTTCTTCTTGGCTTGAAGGCTTTTGATGAATAGTCCCCAGGCCTTTACTGATTTGTTTTGTGCTTCCATCACAGCTGGGTTTGCATATCTGCTTTGGTTTGGTTCCGTCGCACCCTACCAACCATCCTCTCAGAGCAAGAACTAAGGCGAGTACTAGAAAGTCTCCCCCTGCGCTGTGTGAAGTCGAGCACTGCTGTATGCCGTGTCCCTCCACATCAGATACAAGTGGCGGCTGACACTACATCAGACATTCAGTTATCAAAGAGCAAGCAAAAGGGAGGAGAAAGTGGCAGTGATGAATGACTGTAGCAGCCCAGTATTATTCAAATAATTCTGCACGTACTCCATATGCCTGCTCCGCCAAGCCACCGCAAAGAACCAATTTGCTACTGATGACTTCAGAAATGATTCTATTTATCAACAAAACCCTGAGAACACCAGACTGTCAACAGTAGTCTAAGCCCAGTGATATGATCAAGAGATAGTCTCTAAATGTCTGCCATTAGTATCAGCAAAGTGAGGGATAATCCTGATAGAGAACTCTAAAGTCTCTTTCTCTCTGCAGAGAAAGGGAGAGGGAGAGGGAAGGAGGCAGTGGAGGGGAAGGAGAGAGGGACTCCAAGAAAGTCCTAAAATTTACTTCTGAGACTTATCTACAGATGACAAAACACAGGAACCTAAAGACCTTTGTCCAAATCCAGATACTCCAACAGAAATGAAAACAGAATTCTAATTCTTAGACAAATTATCATTATGTAATGGTAGTAGTTTTCAACCAGGTATGATATGGATAATGCTAGAGACGTTTTTAGTTCATGACACATGGCCAAGAGGGTGGATCCCACAGGACACTCTCATAAACAAGAAGCATCCATTCAAAATGGCAATAATGCCAAGGTTTAGAATCTCAGTTGTAGAAAAGCAGTCACTAAACTATGTTCTTCTGTCTGTTCGACTGGAATACAAAACATTTATGTATTCTCAGCAGCCACTTCTGTCCTCCTCAGCAATTTCAGTAGCAGTGACAAAGAGTGTGTCATATACAAAACCTAAAATAATTACCAGTTGACCTTTGATAGAAAACTTGCTGACCTCTGTTCTGCAGCAGAGGCCCTTATGGAATAGGGACAAAGGGCATCACTTACTGATTTACCAACTTGTGCTTTGCAACTATTTCACACATATACAAGTGAGTTTATACAATGTAGCACTTTGTACATGTGGGCAGGTAAAAAAGGGGACTTAAGAAGTTAGTTGAGCTCTAGTATAAATTTTGCTAGAAATCATTCCAGGATCTCAAATGCACTTGCTAAATATATCAACTTTAAGCATTAAGCATCCCTTTAAAGCTCATCCTTATGGATTATCAGTGTCTTAATAATCAATAGCCATGTTTTTATAATGAGACAACATATTAGATCTATGAAGATGAACATGACAACTGGGAACTCAATAGTAGTAGTTGCATTTCTTGAGCATCACCATCACCACACTGGCAGTGCTAACATCAGTAACTTAAAATTTATACTGGACTTCACCAAACGTAAGAAGTGATATTTTCCTTTGCACAACGGGGATGTGGAGATAATTATCAACAAGAACTGGTATACCTACTTGCTCCTTCACATCTTCAAAATCTGAATCTTTGTCCACTTCTTCATCACCATCATCTTCAAAATCCTCTGCAGTGGAAACAAAGGTGAAATAAAAGAGCTATCTCCCTGGCCTGGGTCCCAGACTGTCATCAGAAAGGAGGTATTACTTCTTCTCACACATAAAGACTCATGACTAAGTGCACAGTATCCCAACACACTCCAGCGCTTAGCAGGAGGCACACAGGCGTGGGGGAGCACTGTATCATAGGGTCTACCTGTGGCCCCATACGGAATGCAAAATGACTGTGGAATAAAATGACATACACTTGCTACTCTGGTTTTAATCCCACTCAGTTTGGAGATATTTATGCAACAGAAGTTGCCAAAATTGGAAGATAACATACATACAAAATTTGTTGTAACTTAGGTACCATCTTGATTGTGTCCCCCATTGTTAAATGAAGGAACTTAATTTAAAACAAAAGCCAGCCAGTGTTTTTATATAAAAGCATCCAGTGCCACTGCAGCAAAATCATGACTGCAAAAAATTGCTTTCGTGGGCGGAAGGAAGATGGGGCTGACAAGAACTAGGATCTTTGACTGCAAGACCTTAAGAACACATAAGAAGGTAAATGTTCACATTTTGAAATATTCTGATATAAGTAACACGGAGTTGTAAATAGCAAGAGTTTTATTTCCACTTCATCCTTAGGGCAAATTAATTCTACTGCCAGTCAGTACAGTAGAGACACTCACTCAGAATTGTGAATAAATTTTTTTAATTAGCTGCGATAACTGTACAAGCATTCAATAGCCACCAGCAAAAGGGCAACATTTAATAATTAAGGACAAAATAAGTGATCTTGGTATTTGTTCACCCTGTATACGGCAAACTGCTTTTTTCATATATATCTCTAATTAGCTTATTAGCTGATCCCAGTTGACCTGTAAAGTAACTGATGCTACTTTTATCCATGGTCTTCCAACACACTGTTAAAATGCTACACTTATCTTTTCTTACCTTCATATGAAGCATGTAGAAGTTCAGAGGGGACAATCCCAGGGACCTGGAAGGCATAGGCACTACCAGCAGTGACCAAAGGAAGGGGACTCTTTGGGTAGCATTGCCTCAGAACTGGAAATACAACTGAGATGACAGGCTCTACTTCCTTGTTGTCCAGGCAGTTCTGAGGAAAAGAAAGATGATATCAGACAATGACTTCTGTGTACAGACCATTTGCTGTAAATTACTTCAGGTAATGAATTGCACACAGCCTAAATGGACAGTAAATAGCCTTAACACAGCATGTGTACTTTGAACATTGCCTAATGTAGAATCTGCATTTTTCTTTCATTGCTCATATGGCAGTGGAATGAATTTAGTCTGAAATTAGACCTAAAATCATTTCAAGAGATGCTGCACCAAAGGCAAGCCACTGTCTAGGACAGTTGGAAAAAGGAGGGACCATTTTTCTGCAGCCATCCATGTGTCAGAATGAATGATTGCCTAAGTTAGGGAGTGAGTAGCTGAATTAATACAAGTCTTGCTTTTTGCTTTCAGCTGTTATTTGAAGAGAAAAATATAAAGGAAAAAGAAAAAAAGACCAAGTGAATGCCATGTACCTAAATTAAACAGCATGCCTGGTCTCACAGCCCACAGTGTTGCTCTCTCCTATCCCTCCCCACCACAAAGAAAGCCTGGGTTTGCAGCTGTTGCACTGTGATGGAACACAAGACCCTTCTTTTCAGATACTGGGAAAAATGCAGAAACAAGTTTACTAAGTTGAGAAAAAGACTCGAGTATAGTTCAGTACCTCTTTGGCAAAAATCACAAGTATTTTCTGCTGTATCTTAGTAAATGTTTTGTGTGCTAATTTTGTAGAGAAATCTGAGCTTCAGGCTTGATACTGCAGAAAGGTACAGTGAACTCTGTAGTCAACAAGTCACGGCCATAGATGTGAGGAACACTGGGTACCAAGCACAGGGCACGGGCCTGTCTTCTGAAGCTCCCACACTATGGTGCCACCAGATCCACATTATAAAAAATAAAATAAAGAAAACAAAAAAAAAGTTAGCTCTAGAAAGATGTTAACCTTTCTCAATATGTAATAACAACGGAGAAAACAAATTTTACATGTATGATTCAATAAACTTCTACCAAATGCTCAAAAATAAATAAATACTCCAAAGAGAAAAAAATAAGTAGCTTCAATGAAAAACATAGAAAGAAAAAATTCTTAGTAAAAATTTAGCCACGAGGCCAAGCTACCTAAATGACTCCAAAAATAAGCCAATTTTTAAAAGAGAAATGTCTTCATACAATTAAGAATGCCATTTTCCCATTGGTGCAGTCAAACTGTAGGAGTCAGGTACCTCAGAGCACATAACAGGATACATTCCCAGTGGGAAATGGATGAGTTAGAGCTGCTACGTCTCTTGGTTTGATCGAATAACCTCAAGTGTTTAGTAAAACGTTACTAGTATTAGAAAAAGAGAAAATAGTGTGGAAGAAGAGAAAATTTAAAATAAATGGATGATTAGAGATAATGTTCTGAGTTTCAAACTTGGAAGAAAATGGACTAAGTCCAAACCAAGTAACTCAGTTAAAAATAGCAATATTTGGAACCCAGGTTAAGGTCATATCTGAAGCGCTACTAGGAAAAAAGGCCTACTTGGAGTAAGTAAGTAAAGTAGCATAACTTTAAGGACTATATCTGGTTTCAGGTCCCTTTTTCTCGTGCTCTTCCCCTGCTCCACATTTCCCTGATCCCATGAATTGAGCAGTCTTCCTCTGCTGTGCCTTCTGCCATGATGTTTCTGTTGAAATCAGCTCACCATGGGCTGAAAGCTCTAAAATTTTGAGCTTAAATAAACTTTTCCACATTCCAGTTGTGGATGTCAGGTATGTTGCCTCAGTGACAGGAAAGCTGATCAAAACACAAGGTAATAAAACTGCCTAGATACACTTGTCACTATATCCTGGTGCTAATGCGTAGATACTGGGCAGGACCAGGACAAGGGTGAGGCAAGTGAGGTGCCCAGGATACAAAATTTAAGGAGGCATTTCCACTCAAACTCCTAGAAATGCAGGGTTGGCATTATGCTGGGTATTATAAGATGACAAGCCTCCAAGGACAACATCTCAGCAAAGGGGGCAAATAAAAGATTTTTAAGTTCACTTTTCCCATTACTAATCTATCTACTACTTAGGAGAGGTGCAATATGAAAATACAGTAAAATATTCAGTGCTTTGTCACAATTACTATTTGAATTGGCTTTCAGGTAACAAATACTCTACTTTTGTGACGCATAGGCAAGACACAGTAGGAGGGAATGCCTCAGGACATGGAGCCAGGCTACCTGGATTCAAACCATGGACTGGAGGTTCCTAACCTCATAACCATGATGAGTTAGTTATGCCATCTTCCCGTGCCATCTCTAAAGCAGAGATAATAGCAGAACCGCTCCCCTACGTTTTAGGGTGAATTAAACATTTTAAAGTAGGCTGCATGCTCAGTAAGCACTGATCAGTGGGATGTCAAAGACATTACCAATTTCACAAGGATGTGCAAGCAGACCCACTGCTACACGGGGAAGAGTCCTGGCACTAATCCACACAACAAGGAAAGAAACCTTAGTGCAAAAGGATTCCAACTCAGTCAGATATCCCAGGTTTCTAGTTCTGTTTCTAACAATGCCATCAGCATGCGCCCTTTGAACTCCGACTCCTCCCCTTACCCTCCTAACACTCCCTCTGTTCCCCTCATGCCCTCTGATCATCTTCTCTCCAAGAAAGGTCCTTCAAAAGCACAGATTGGTTTAACCAAAGCAGAGTTTCCGATGTGCAAGATGAAAACGGTTCTGGAGATGAACATGAGGTAGTGATGGCTGCAAGCTGTACTAAACACAGCTCAGAGGATGAGTTTTATATTATATGTCACTTATTATAATGTTAAAAACTCTTAATTCAAAAATGAAAGGCATACATCTTCTCAGAACACCTCTCTGCTTCAAACCTGATAGAAATAAAATCCAAAAAGCTTTTTATGGCCTAGAAAACTCAGGAGTCTGGCCTTCCCTTTTTAATTCTCTTCTTCCTTTTTTGTGTCTACTTAAAATGTGATGGAAACAAAACTCAAAATTCCTTATCATGGTTTAGGAAGTTCTAAATGGTCTGTCCTGGCTTCTATCTCTAACTCCATCTCATGCCTGTTACTATTTCAGGATGTTTACATAGGGTTTTTACTTTTAATTTTATATTCAAATTACTATCTTTCCTTCTTGTTTATACAAGGTACCAACAAGATTTCATCTCACTGCACCATGAACAATCTCAGCCTTTGAACGTTTAGTCACGTTTAGAGAATGGATCCCCAATTCCCAGACCAATCCCAGTCTGTAGCCTATCAGAAACCAGGACCTAAAATAGGAGGTGAGCAGTGGGCCAGCGAGTGAGCATTCATCTGTATTTATAGCTATTTCCCATTGCTTGCATTACCACCTGAGATCTGCCTCCCGTAAGACCAAGAATAACATTAGATTCCCACAGAACCACTAACCCTATTGTGAACTACACATGTAAAAGATGTAGTTAGTGAGCTCCTTACAAGAATCTAATATTTGATAACACGAACTGAAGCTGACAGGTAATGCTAGCTACTATCATCCCCTTCTCCCACCAGTCCATGAAAAAATTGTCTTCCATGAAATCAATTCCTGGTGCCACTGGTCTAGAAGATCTACATATGAATGTGTGATCCAGAAAACAGGATCCTCAAGAAAGAGGCACTGTGAGCATTAGCCTTTGCAAAAAGGCAAAAAAAATATTACGAAGGGCAAAGGCTATAGGAAGGACTCCAAAACAGGTTTTTCTCAATTGCATGTCCAGTACTCTTACACTTACATCATAAACATCAATAGATATTGCACAGTTTGGTGCTTTTTAAAATGTGATTATCAAACTAGCAGCATCAACATCACTTAGAAACTTGCTAGACATGCAAATTATCAGGCCTCATCCCAGAACTTGTGAGTAAGAAACTCTGAGGATGGAGCCCAGTAATCTGGCTCAAAGAGCTTCGCAGGTGACTCTAATGAGTGCTTAACTTGAGGAATAAGGAAGTCAACAAAAACATAAACTCTCGAGAGAGAGAGAGAGAGAGAGAGAGAGAGAGAGAGAGACCACCAAGTTCAAAGCCTGGCTCCAACACTTGGTGAACGTGGACAAATTAGTTAATATTTTTGTGTCTTGGCTTCTTGTCTGTGGAATGAGAGAGACAATACAGATTACCTCAAAAGCATTTTAGAGTGTCAAAGCTGAAGAGTCTGTGAATCACTAGGTTGCCCTGAGACACACAAAAAAAGGCCCACTATTAAGTGACTGTCTCCCCTCTATCTCCTCCTCTCCTGCTACTGGTACTTCATTGATTCTGCCATCACAGCACTGTCATTGCCATTAGCAGCAGCGGTAGCAGCAGGATCACTTGCTAAAAGGACTGAAACATCACCAGGTCCAAGGCTCCTGAGTTGGCCATCCCCTGGCTCCCACACCTTCCCTAGCTGACGTGTGAGGAAAGACACCAGGCAGCCTGAAGTCCAGGGCAGCTGCAAGGGCTTCTGTGCGCATCACACCCCACCCACGTCAGGGAGGCTGCTCAGCCCTGGCTGTGATTCTTCCAAGGAAAAGTGAGTGGGCCATTGGGTTTCTAAGCCAAAGCAACACATCTTGCAACCAAGAAGATCATTTTCCAAAAGTAGTTGAACGTCAGAAGTCAGACGCTGCACGTGAACTTGACAATATCTCCTCCATCTTCTCCTAGCGGGGAATGTATTACTTCAAAGACTAACAGCAAAACTGCGGGGGCAGCATAAAGGTGAGGGACTCAATCTCTTACAAGTTGTCACTCATCTATTCTGCACACTCCTCCATGTGACAGCCTTTAGTGTATCGTGGCCAATTTAATCATCAATGTCCCACAGACCCCCTTGGGTCAGTTTTTTATATAACATCAATAGATTAGATTATAACATGAGCTGGATAAGCCTTGCTATAAAATCCAGCTGTTTCCTTCAATTACATCCAGCTTTCATTCCCAATAGTATTTGGAACCTGGGAGCTTGTTGTAAATGTGCTTAATTGAACAGGTTGAAGTCTTTGCTGACCTGCTGAAGAATTATTTCTGAAACCCTGAATACAGGTTTGCAGCCCTGATATGCCTGAGCATCACTTGGTATTTTTGTCACTGTATTCTTATCACAGATTTGTACCCCTAAGATTATCATCTTCTCTCTTCACTGCCCTTTTAACTGCTGTTCAGCACAGAATGGAGAAACAGGCAATAACAAGGCAGAGGCACTGGGTAATCTCACAGTCAGGAATGCGGGCTCCTCAGCATTAACAGTACAGGAGCCATTTCACAAGGACAGAGAGACCAGAGACTTGCAGGACCGCGTGCATACAAAGCATAGAATACTTGGGAATTTTCAAAGCACTGCTCCAACCAGAAACGCAGAACGTACAATGCAGCTACTTCATGACTGCGAAGCTCTGAAAGCTATAATGATGGAAAGACCCCTAGAGGTGATAGCGAAAAGAAAATTAGATATTGGTTTCCAGCACAGGATTATGTTACTGTTTAGGATTTTTAAAAGCCATTTTAATGAAAAATAGTCTATAGACAGTATGGTTGGAAAACAGCATTCTTTTGGGCTGCTTCATTATCTCTGGATGTACTCAGGTAGAGAAAAACTGGAGGCCGTGTACACAGGCTGACTGACAAATACAAAGACAGCAGGAAACACAACACAGCCAAGGTACAGATGATGGATGTTGGGACACTCGTGTCACTGACAGAGGGTAATCACAAATGACGCAGCTTTAATGAGCCCTAGGTGGGTGTAATTTAAGGAAATTACACTATTGGAATTGAACCCCAGGTAAGCCTGAATCAAACTCTTATTCTACTTGGGAGCACCTTGCAGGTGCTTTTCCCTTTACCTGAGATGGGCTTCCCCTTAAACATCCGAGGTTTCAGATCAGATGCCACCTGCTCAGAGAGGAGTTGACCTCTATAAAAGACCACTTCCTCCTCCCTCCACCTAGAGGAGCCACTATAATCCTATTTGATCTCATACAACAACATTCTTTGCTCTCTCTCTCTCTCTCTCTCTCTCTCTCTCTCTCTATCTCTCTCTCTCTCTCTCTAGAAACAGGGTCACACTCTTTAATCCAGACTGGCTCTGAACTCACTGTACAGTCCAGGCTGGCCTCAAACTCACAGCAGTCCTCCTGACTCAGCCTCCCACATGCTGGGATTATAGGCGAGCACCATCACACCCAATTTATGTAGTGCTGGGGAATTAAACCCAGGGCCTTGTACTTGCTGGGCAAGTGCTCTGTTGACTTATGCCCCAGTCCCTTAATGTGTGTCTCTTGTTAGAATGCTTGCCCCCCATAATCAGGAGTCTTGTCTGACATATTCACCATAGATTCCCAGTACTAATTATCCCAATAACTGCTCATGCTCAAAAACTAGTTAAAATATGCCAGGTGCTCTAGTGAGCACATTAGTTTATTTAATTCAACAACTTCATTGCTTTTATCACCATGTTCCTGGAAGAAGCAATCTGAGGCTTAGAAAAGTTGAGTAGTATCTCCAAAGTCTCACAGCCAAAAGTGTTGTGGTTCGGTACTGAATCCCAGTGCCCTAACTCTAGACTGATACTCCTAATCACTACAGATTGTGTACCTCTGGGAGTTTTCACTCAAAAAAATACATATGGACAAACAAATGGATCAATGCATAAGTCGATAAACAAATGAGGATCTGAATCCAAAGCACCTGCAACATAAGCAGCAAGAAACATGCAAGATTTCTCAGTACTATGCAGGAAATGAGCACGAGTTGTCAGGCGTCGTCCAGATGTCCTGATCCAGCTCCAGATGGAACCCAACGCTGATTACCTGAGCGATGCTGAAGAGCATCTCCATGCCATGAGCTGCCAAGAAGGCTTCCCTGCCAGACCGCAGGGTGGCAATGTGCTTGAGGCACAGGAGAAGTCCCCGGCGGATTGGCACATAGATGTTGGCTGTGTCGTGGCTATGCCAGTCCTGATGCAGCCTGAGCAAGCTGGTGACATAACCTCTGTTCACCGCCCTGCGGCCGTTAGACCCTGAAGACAAAGGGAACAGGGCTCATCAGTCACAAGCCCTCTGGGGCACACCTGCCTGAACATGTTCCATTGTGTCGCCCACAAGGTACTAAGTAATTACAAATAAAATAGTAACTGTTCAGTATACAAAAGTCGCAAGCGTCACCTTAACCAAGTGATCCAAGTCAACATCACCAGGAATCAGATAAACAGTTACAATAGGATCCATTGATCCATGGCAGCTGCGCCATGAATGAATAATCTGAACATGATTATGAGTCAAATAAGGAAACCCCAAATGAGGGCACACTACAAAATATCTCACCTGCATTCTTCACAAATGTCAAGATCACAAAATCAGGTGACAAAAAGATCAAGGAATTGGCGCTAAAGGAGACCAAAACCATATTATACCTACACAGAACATGTAACTATAGATCAGATGCTAGGCCAGGAAATGAATTTTCATTTTACCATAAATGGAACAACCAGGAAAAATTGAATAAGACCTGTCTGCATGTTAGCTACTAGTTTTGTGTCAATGTTTATTTTCAGATTTTGATAAACTGTGGTTATGTAAAACAATGTCCTTTTAAGGAAATTTAAAGTTGGAGCATGTGAATGTCTGTGTATTATTTCCAGAAAAAAAGTATAATGTTGGGGAAGTGGAAAGGGAGGGAGGGAGAGAAAGGGAAAGAGAGAGATGTACAGGATCCCCATTCTTCTTCCCTGATCCCAGTGGATCAGGAGAGAAAGCGAAGACCACGTCAAACAGAACAGAAGTATTTTCCATAGACAGGGGAAGGCAGCTCAGAGATGATTAAGCTTTTATAAATTTGTGTAATATAGTTAGTTACTGCCTCAGGAATCATTTGTAGGCCTGATTTTAGTTGATAAAACCCCATGGTGTTCACAGCCTTTGATCTCATGAGATCTTTTTCTTCCCCCAGCTATTGTTGACATGTGACCCAACTCAACTTATGAATATAAAACTCAACACACTTCATAGATTCCAGGATGGACTCTAACGGCCACCTTCAAAGACTCTTATAAGTAAATTCTAAGTTCTCCCTTTATGCATGTTTCATTTTGAGAGAGAGAGAGAGAGACAGAGAGAGAGAGAGAGAGAGAGGGTCTCACTCTGTAGTCCAGCCTGGTCCTAAATGCATTGTGTAACCCAGGCTGGCCTCAAAACCATGCCATCCTCCTGCCTCAGTCTCTTAAGTGCTAGGATTAGAGGCACACACCACCACATTCAGTTTGTGTGCTGCGGAGGAATCAAACTCAGGGCTTTGTGCTTGCTTGGCAAGCATTTTAACTACTGTGCTATTCCTCTAGCCCTATGCATCCTTCTTTGAACTAGTCAATCCACAGGAAAACGTAAGGACCTGGTTCCACGAGTGCTTTCTCTCTTCATCCACTGGCTGAACTGGCTGTTGCTTCCAAATGCCTCATGAGCTCTGTGGCCATTCCTCTTCTCTCCAGAGTCTAACTATTAAGTGCTTCTGTTACGTCATCTGCTGTTATGATACGTCCTCTGTGCCTGCCTGATGTAACCTTGCCTTCGTCAACGTTCTCTTTTAGAGCAGTTGTCTTGACTTATGACCTCAAGATTAAATTATAAAGAAATTCCAAATAAGGGATTTGACTCAGACCACAAAAGAAATTCATCCTAAACAAGGTTACTGAACAAGAAGACAGACTATCCTGAAAATACTGCACAGAGTTCATAAGCCCATCCAGCCAACTGGGGCTTGGGGTTTCCCTGTTACTGCTTCATGACTTCCATGTCAGATCAATATCCTTAGCAGACACCTCCCATGAAACTCTGCTTTATGGATCTAATTTTTTCAAGATTTGATTTAAATTCTCTTTCAGGAAATACAAGGACAAGAAGAGTCCAAGATACCCTATTTTTTTTTTCAGATTAACTTCCCGTGGTGATAAGTTGGTGAATCAACACTGTACTGATTCAGACCCATCTATCAGCTGCTTAGTCATCTGGTCTCCTGCAAACTGGGTGCACTGAAGGGAGCTAACTTGCTGAATCTCAGCCACAATGCCCAGATCTCATACCTTTGCTCTTTCATTGCTACGCTTCTCTACTATCCAAGCCATTCACTCTGGTTTATGGGATAATATGCGCTTCTGATAACAAGAGAGAGCCCCAGAATTGTAATTAGACAAACAAAATTTCAATTCAATGTCAGATTTTTCCTGAAGACCATGTAAATGTACGTGAGTGCAAAAAATGGAAATTCAATGCTTTATTTGAGAGGAATTTTCTTATAATCTTAATAGAATTTTTACTTATTTATCACATTGAAAGTTGCCAGGCTTCACTGAGATTTTTGACCCATTTATGCAGTTGATTTTATAAACTTTTTTTTCTTCTTACAACATTTCATTCAGCCATGAAACTGAACTGAGAATGGTGAGTATGCACACCCAGTGATGTGTTTGTGGAAGGCTTAAATTGCCTTCATTGCCTACTTTAATGAATCATTCCTCTGTATCAAAATTATTTCTCTCCTTGGCTGGTCCCAGCAACAAAGCACAAAAATCCTTTACTGCCTGAATCAGGTTCCAGCCTATCCAATATCTGATATTTAAAAGAAAATTGAGGATTAAATAGAAGTCATTAAAGAAAGCATCGCCTGCTGAAAAGATGCCAGAATGGTAAAGAAGATACTCAGGGACCCCCTGGGCAGTGCAAGGTTAAGGACTTCTGTCTTTTATCTATTTTCAGGGTATTTATTCTTTTTTGTGAAAAGAGGGTAATGAAAAAATAATCTTTAATTGTCTGAGAGAAAAATCCCTTATCAAATGTCAATGATTTTATTCATGATTTTCCCGTTAATCCCCAACAAGCCATCATGCTTACTAACATCTGAGAAAGCTAACCTTCCTTCCTCCCTGACCCCACATCAGTCAATCTTCCTCCAAGAACAGATTGAGAAGGTTTGCAAAAGTCAATATATATCTAACACCTGACGGGAGGAGAGGCATCAACTGGAGAAGAGCAAACGAGGAGAAGAGCCCGCAATGAATGAGGGTCGCTGGGATCAGGGAGTTCTAGAAGATTTGGGAGGAAAACACTGATTTTCTGAGCACAGGAAAATATTGAGGAGACAATGTGAGTCTTCAAATACTATTCTCAGAGAGGTCAGAGCTTGGGAATGGAAAACAGAGCTCCAGACTCTTCAATCCTCTGCAGAACAGACCGGCTCCTCTGTAGTCTGGTAACATAAGGGCTCCTGAGACTTTTTTAAGCAGGGTCTCACTCTGTAGTCCAGTCCAGGCTAATCCTGAACTCACTACATAGCCCAAGATGGCCTTGAACTCACAGTAATCTTCCTGCCTCAGCCTCCTGAGTGCTGGGATTATACGCATGTACCACTGCACTCAGTTTATATGGTGCAGGGAATTAAACTCAGGGCATTGAGCTACTAGTCCAGTGCTCTAATCACTGTGCTATTCTTCTAGCCTCGTCTTGATATTTATTTTTTCAACAAAAATTTCTCTATTGTGGTATGTGTGTGTATGCACACCTTTAGGTACAGTATAACTGAAACATGGTGAATGTAAGTCTGTAAGTTTTTCTTTGTGTCTTTGTTAGATGGGATCAAATGTAGGATAAATGTAGCTGCCATGTGGCATCCAACAGAAAGGCAGGCTCCTACAAACTTTGCGGTGAACCCTCATCCCTGTATTCACTGGATCTGACCCCACTCAACTTTTAGCTCTTCCCCAAAGTCAAAGTCACCAGGAAAGGTCCATATTTTGAAGCAATTCAGAACAGTAAGGAAGCTGTGACAGATAGCACAACTAAAGACACTCAAGAAAGATAACTTCCAGAACTACTTCAGAAATCAGAAAGAATGATGGGGTAAGTGTGTTCAAAATTTCTGAGAAACACTAGTGGCAATGTGTCCTTTACTGTAATTTTTTAATTTAAATGTCTAAAAGGTCTAACCCCCATTCTTTCCTGATTATGCTGCGTTTTGAGGGAAGGGGTTGTTTTATCTTATTTCTTAAGGAGATGCTGTTTCTTAAACTGAAAGATGAGTCAAATGGACAGAACAGAGCAGAGTTCGATGGGCTTTGCATTCTCACACCTTACCCAAGTACCACAAAAATTCTCACCCTGATTCTTAGGGTACCCCTTACTGCACTGTGCACACCTGGCCAGCCTCACTGAGGACTTCCTTAGCCAGCCTTCCTCTGGCAAATCCACAAACAATGGGGAGTTTACCTTTGTCCTCACAGCCATCAGCCTCTGCTATTCTGCCTCTCCCCAGGTTATCTCCTCCCGTGGCCTTACCTGTAGGCAATTCTTAGTCTGAAATGTTGGCTAGTTAATACTCTCATGGTAACTCCACATATTTCTTACTGAAGTTCATTTTTTTTTTGTTTGTTTGTTTGGTTTTTTTTTTAGTGCAAACCCCACTAATGCTGACTTTTATATTTAGGTAAGAAGAAAAACAAATCTTAAAAGAAACTGAAAGTGAATATGCCAAGATATTAATGTTACTTAATTGAGGAGGTGTGTGTTGAGTAATCTATTTGCTTGTTTAGACCTTCCTATAGTTTTTATTTCCCATGTACTCTACAAGACACCTCAATAATCAAGAGAAAAAAACCTGCGACCTTCAGACTGGAGTCTCATGCTACTGGCTTGCAGAATCTTGGCCACACTGTCTTGTCCATGCTTACGCACACGTTAGGTGAGTGGCCTGAAGGTTACTATAGCAATCAACTCAACTTCTGTCTTCCCCACCTCCTTCAAAAGTGAATTACCTAGCTAGCCCTTAAGGCACTGGAGAGCAGAACCAGCTTTATAAAGTTATTTATCTTCTAAATAGAAAAGGCTAGAAAACCTTCAAGATTCAAAGGATTAAAATTTGAGGGAGAACTTGATAGCTGGTGTGGAGAAATGGTTGGTGTCCCCAGTTACACCAGCAAGTAATCACCACTCTGCCCTCTTACGTGACCACACTAAAATCTGTCATGGCTAGTCTTTATTTGCCATATCTGGAAGATACATCATACCTTTGGGAATGAAGTAATGACCTTCAGCAGAGGAAATGTGGGAGCCTGCATCAGAGAAGCAGATGGATGCACATTTCAACCACCTTCCTGGCACGAGACATGCAAGTTAGTGTGTAGTTCTAAACTCACCTCCCCCATCTGCAGGGACCTGCCCTGCCCCCTGGGTCCTGTTTCACAGCAGGTCCCCATCATTTTGCCAGCTGTCTTCCCCCAGTCCCTCCCATGGGAGCTCTACCACATTCTAGTTGTGGGACCTTGAGCATGGCACTTGACAGCTCTATCCCTCAATCTTCATCTAGAAAAACAAACCTGATAATAATCCCTTCATTGTGGGGCTGCTGAGAGAATTAAAGGGGGTAATACATAGAAAGCTCAATGCCCAGTGCCTTAGTAAGCCCTCAACACCTGCTGCCTATTATAATCACCATCATCCTGATTAGCATTTTCTATTTATGACTCCAGCTTTCCCTCTACTATGTGCAGTTCAAAGTACCACGTGCTCAGGATACGAACATGTGCCTTTTGTAGCCACATGAAAGAACAGGACTGTCAGGTGCCATAGCTCTTGGTATGAATTTTGGCTCTAAAACTTCCTAGCTTTGTCACCTTGATTCAATTACTTAATGCTATAATTTGAATGTAGCCCCTCCAAAATTTAGGCAGTGCCAATGGGATAATGTTAAGAGGTGGCATTTCTAAGAGGTGATTAGGCTAAAGACTCTTCCTCATGGGATTAAGGTCTTAATGAAAGAAGCTTCAGGCAGCACTGTTCCTTCTGCTATGGAGAGAGAACAGGACAGCAAATGCCAGAACCTTGATCCTGGACTTCTGAGTCTCCAGAATTAGGAGAAAATAAATTTATATATAATATACATATATTTTTTGTGGTACTGGGAATCAAACACTGGGCCTTTACATTGAGCTACATCCCCAGCACTTCTTTTTTAATTTTTATTTTGAGGTTTCTATAAGTTGCTAAGTTTTCCAGGCTGAGCTCAAACTTGCAATCGTCTTGCCTCATCTTCCCAGAGTTCTGAGATTACAGGACTGTGCCAATGTGTCCAGCTCTACTCTTTATAAATTACCTAGTCTCTGGCATCCTGTTATAACAGCGTAAAATGGACTAAGGCACTCAGATATTCTGAACTATGCTTCTATCATTTGTAAATATTAAAGCAAAATAAAAATAATTAACCGCTTACTTTCCAGTAAGTGTCAAATGTATACCATGCACTTTGCAGAAACTATGTTCTCAGTAAATAATTCCCTTCTGTGCAAGGATGGCATCTAAATGCTATGAATGCTTCACCAGTGAGAATAGACCATTTCAAAATAAGTAATAGTTTTTCAATCCCCAAGAAATATAGCCAATTTCTCGACCCAATATAATCTCCAGTCTCCTACTGCCACCGACCTGTCTGACACACCCCCATGCACACACTGTACACATATATAAAATACTCCCAAACATACCCACTAAGGATCACACTCCACTTTATCTCAGGTTCCCTTACAAGCCAAGCCCTTACTGCGGACCTTTACACTTCTCCGCTATGACAAAATGTACTTGTGTTGGTCCCCATTACCCCAAAGCTAATCCTGTAATCTCCACTGATCAAAACAAGGTGAAGTATTCAGCCATTCTTGCTTTCAGACCACTCTTGCTTTTGGTAAGACATATCTGCTTAACAAGGTACACAGAATTTGGGGTCCTCTGTCACTCTTGAGAACAAACAAATTCTTTAGCTACAGTGCACTCGGTGACACATACTGTCCCAGGAAATTTTTGACTGCAAAGATTACAGGCCTGAGATTAACTTCTTGACCATTTGTTTGGAAACTTCCTAAAAATATATTTGTCTAAACTATCGACAGTTTAGCCTGTCGTTCTCAGGATAAATGACACCACCTCAGCACAGACCACCCAGCTGGGCTTCTCAACCCCCAGGTACCTTCCAAGGTTGGCTTCCAAACCTCCTCTTCACTGTGAGCATGCCTTCAGCAATTATATCACAATATTTGCCTAATCTCAATCAGGATCTTAGATTCTCACATGGAAAAATAAACTTTGAGCCACAGCACTTAAACCCTATGATATCTCACCCTCAAGTTCTGAGACATTGCTAAGGCTAGAGGTAAGGGTTATCTATAATGGCAATACACAAGACATGGGCCCTTGCAAACATGATTGCAAAGAGGATTATCATGGTGGTCTTCTCGGGAATCATGTACAAGGCAATTCTTGTAGCGAGACTTCTGAATCATATTGCAAAAATGAGGAACTGCTCACTTTCCCCTCATAACAGCAGTTCCCACAATGATGAGTGTTCATTTATTGAATGGTTCCCATGCACTCAGCACTACTAGGCTATATCGTTTTACATAGATGACCTCATTTGTCTCATACAAGTGCTCTGAGATAAGCATTATTTTTCTCCCTTTACAAATGAAGATGCAGAGACCGAGAGAAGTTAAACAGCTTATTTAAGCCCACTGAGCTTATAAACGGCATCTCGGGGATTCAGATGGAATCCCCCATCTGACTCCAAAGCTGGCATCCCATCTTATCCACAAGCCCTCAAAGCCAGCCGGCATAGTTCTTGTTTTTCTGAATCCTGATACAGATGCTTAGCTCTTACCACTATAATCAGTTTGCAAAAGGTTTCTGAAAAGCTAATGGAGACAAATTCAGCAAAACATATGAAGCCTAAAGGTGTTAGAGGAAGCCGCTTTCAGCCTCTGACTCCTCTGCTTCTTCTCAGACCCCTTATTTGTAATGAGAAGTTGGTTTTAATATGAAATTTAGAAAACTTAAAGGCTCAAATAAGTGGTCTACAGTCGTTTGGGTCACTAGAGGCTACACTTGGGATCCTTAGCAACATGCAGCCAGTGGTTCTGAGGCCAGGCCAGAAGTCAGGTCCAGAGCACAAGCAAAGAGAGAGGAGTCAGCTCTCACCCCGCCTCCCCTAGCAGCCAGCACAGGGGCTCGTGCTCGGTGGAGGAGCAGCGAGGTACATACTAAAACATAACTAATCTTAATGTCATCGGTAATGGAAATTATGCTCTATTATCATTAACTTGAATAAGAATAATGATACTAAATTCGTTCACAGGTATTTCTCTTTGTAAAATAGATAAATTCCGTAAACCTTGCTATAAAATAAGCACTAGTTTTAAGCACATCTTGGTTTTCCATTGACTGCTTTTGTAAAATTAAAGATGCTTTTTCCCAAGCTATGGAAATATGCCTGAAATAGGTAAGAAACTACACTTCAGAGCATGGTTTTAAATCTAATTTTTTAAATCAACCTCATCTAGTAGCTTCTCACAGAAATATTGCCAAACCAGAAGACTTCCTCCATGTTCAAGAAAATCTTTTCTTTCTCTTCCTCCACATATCCCCTGATATTCTTCCTCTCCTTTGAATATATGCAATGTGATCAAAATATACAGTGAGTGCTTAAATTTTTAAAATTCACTACAGTAAAAGACTTATTAGAATGATTACACTGCCATGAATCCCCCTCAGAAGACTCCCCTCACTTGAAACACCCTTATCCGGTCATTCTTGCCGCTTTCTGAAGCTGTTCTGGAATCCTCTTTTATGTGTGTGTTTATGAGGTAGGATGGAAAAATAGAGTGGATGCAGTTCCCAACTGCCAATCCAATGGAAAGGCAGACTGTGGAAATATGATGTTGTGCCCTCAGTTCCCTTATTCTGGAGATCGGACACCACGCAGCTTGTGGCTCTTTCTCAAAGTCAAGATGATCTTGACGACAGATAAACATTTTTAATCTATTCAGGACATCAAGGGAGCCCTGACAACACAACAGAAGACACTAAGAAGGACATTCAGGACTGCTTCAGAAGGGAGCAAGACTGATGGGATAAGTGTGTTTGAAGAGAAGGGATTTACTTTGATGGAGATTAATGGCAATAAGGCTGTGTTACTGTAATGATTTTTTAAATGAAACATTCACTATATTTTTCTACCATGCCTCATACATTATCTAGTAAAAAGTATTAGGCAGCAATGTTGCACTATTAAGAGAAGGGCCACTGGGTTCCACATCCCTCCAATTCAACATCCTGCATCTGACACGGTGAAGCGATCTTACATCATATTTTCTCAGTTCTCAGGCACTTTTTTCACATTTTTTCCCAAAGTTAAGGTGGTTTTACCAATGACAGTATTTCCATTGCAACTGACACCTTTTGTAACTCTTAGTGGCACATAAAGTTGGTGCACCTTAATGTCAGCTATCTTAGGTTCAAAAAAGTACGATGGACTTTTCAACGTTGCTACTTTAAAAATTCTTTTTCAAGTGAATTGACTCCTGGCAATAGGTAGTCTCTTGGAAGTTTTTCTCTGCATATACAAATAAGAAGAGAGATCTTTGTCTTAAAAGCTAGATCCTGCTGCAGCTAGCTGACAATAAATTACAAACCAAACTCATGCTTACCCACCCAAACCCAAGGCACCACCATTAATCCATTCATCAGCCATTCATAAAACATCTATAATGTGCCAAGAGTGTTACAGGCACTAGGGATACAGAATAAAACCAAACAGAAAATGTCTCAGCAATTCTGGGGCTTGCACACCCACAAAGGCATGGAGCGTTACACACATACAACAACAACCAAAAAAGTAAAGTCATTTTTAGAGAGTGACAAGTGAAAATGAAACAGTGATACTAGAGTGAGTAGGTGGGGTGGCTGCTTTACATGCGGTGATCAGGGAAGACTCCTTCCAGATGGGATACTCAAGCTGAGACTTGAGTAACAGGAAGGAAAGAGCATGCAGAAAACTGGAGATGGGAAATTCTTAAAATTTTCAGATCACAGCAAGTAGACCCTCCAAAACTTGGAGTGGAAAGAACAAAAAGTCCAGGAGGTAAAGTTACTAATAGGTCTTCAAAGTGACAGGAAAGGAGTATAAACCAGCTGGAAAAGCAGGCAGGGTCAGGATAAGTACCCCCACCTCTGTGAGATCCCTTTGGCAAGGGAGAACAGTCAAGCTTTCTCATTCTCCTTCTGCTACTTGGGTTTTTTTTTGTTTGTTTTGGTTTTGGGGTGGTTTTTTTTTTTTTTTTTTTTTTTTTTTTTTTTTTTTTTTTTTTTTTTTTTGGCTTCTCTACAGGAAAACCCTTTTGAATAACTGGGTATTGCCTGGAAATGTGAATAGAAATTTTCCTTCATCTTGAGCTCAGTCCCTTGTCAGGGGAGGAAGCATACTCTAGGCCCCAAGAAAAGTAACTATTCTTCTGGGTCGCTGAAGAAAAGCTTCTGCTGTTGTCACTTTACTGTTTCCACTGTCAACTCATCAGAGAATGACACCTAAAGAAGAAAGCCAGGATTTACACCAGGAAGGAGGAAAACAGAGACTTCTCCACCTGCCTTTTCCCCCTCGATCCATATATGAGGCACCTGTCTGTCATGGCACTGCCTGCTTAGGGCCAGAAAGCAGCCAGACAATATGGGCTACAGGAAAACAAATCTGCATGGTGCTGCAAACACTGCATCTGAATGAGTTCACACTGCACTAAGCCTCCAAGCCCTGAGGGGATAAGGAGGAGCCAGGGGCAAAAACCTCTGTACCCTTAGCCTGCCACCTGGGGTCCTACATCATGACATAACACAGCAGCATATTACCAGGAATGCTAGGAACTCCCCAACCTTGAACCTCACTCATGTTTCTTTTACTTCAACTCCTGTCTCTCTTTTATTCTCCTTTCCTTGTTTTGTCTTTTTGTTTTGTTTTGGGGCTTTTTGTTATTTTGTTTTTGCTTTTGTCTTTGTTGAGAACAGAATTAAATCCAGCATTTTGCACTTAACTACATCCTTAGTCCCTTTTTATTTTTTTTAATTTTGAAAGAGTCTTGCTGAGTCACAAAGATGCCAGGCTGGACTCAAACTTGCTATCCTCCTGCCACAACCCTCAGCCTGCCAAAGGGCTGGGATTATAAGCATGCAACAACATACCCAGCTGACTCCCAGAGCTGTTTTAGTCATGCTTTTTCCTGTGATCAACTTAAGGTCTTGGTTACAGCCTCCTTCCCGGCCCCTGTGTGTCTCCATTCTCTCCTGCCCTGCACAATACAACTCACTAATGCACAAACAGGGTGTTTCACCTCTACTCAGAAAGAGTGCAATGCCTCTAGGCAAGTCGGGAAGGCCTGGGGCCACACAGGGACTGGCTTCTGTGTCTCACTATAGGCAGCAAGGAGCTACCATCTCATGTGCCCTGGGATTGGCAAAGGAGCTAAAGAAAAAGCTGAGTGGGAACTTCAGCCCCTGACACCACCAGAGCAGTTTTATTGACAATTATTTTTATGTGGTGTATCTTCAAAAAATTCTATTCAAATATTAAAATATTAAGTTGTGTTTCCTTTTTAAAAATGTAAGGTTGGACACCTACATGATAAAAACATTGAGAAAAATAGGTATAGAAGGGCCCTACCTAAAACTCACAGAAGTCATATATGATAAGCCTACTGTAAATATCATAGTAAATGGAGAAAAATTGAAATCGTTCCCTCTCAAATCAGGAAGAAGACAAGGTTGCCCACTCTCACCACACTTTTTCAACATAGTCCTTGAAACACGTGCCACAGCAATCAGACAAGAAAATGACATAAAGGGAATCTGCATTGCAAAGGGAGAGGTCAAACTTTCCTTATTTGCAGATGATATGATTATCTACATGGAAGATCCCAAAAACTCCACTATGAAACTTTTGGAAATAATAAAAAAATTTAGCCAAGTTACAAGCTAAAAAATTAATGCTAAAAAATCAATAGCTTTTCTCTACACTAACAATGAACTTACAGAACAAGAATTCAGAAAAACAATTCCATTCTCAATAGCTCAGCAAAAAATTAAATACCTAGGAATATACCTAACCAAGGAAGTGAAGGATTTATATAAAGAAAACTACATTACATTGAAGAAAGAAGTTACAGGAGACATTAGAAAATGAAAAGGCATCCCCTGCTCTTGGATAGGCAAAATAAATATAGTCAAAATGACTATCCCACCGAAACTGATATATAGATTCAATGCAATTCCTACCAAAATACCTACAAGTTTCTTCAAAGAACCTGAAACAATAATTCTTAAATTCATATGGAACCAAAAGAGACCAAGAATAGCTAAAGCAATCCTGAGCAACAAGACCAAGGCAGGAGGCATTACAGTTCCAGACATCAGGCTGTACTATAAGGCCATAGTGGTAAAAACAATTTGGTACTGGCACAAAAATAGACAGATAGACCAGTGGAACAGAATTGAAGACACAGAGAGAAACCCAAATACCCTCAATCACTTAATCTTCGACAAAGGGGCCAAATATACACAATGGAAAAAGGACAGCCTGTTCAACAAATAGTGCCGGGAAAACTGGACATCCACATGCAGAAGAATGAATCTAGTCACACACCTGTCACCATGCACCAAAATCAAATCAAAGTGGATCAAAGACCTAGACATTAAAAGCGAAACACTGACCCTCCTAGAAGACAAATTAGGCAAATATCTAAAAGACACAGGGGTAGGCAAAGACTTCCTTGACAAGACACCAAAAGCAAAGGAAATTATCCCCATTATTAACAAATGGGATCCTGTCAAATTAAAAAGCTTCTGCACAGCAAAAGAAACTATCAACAATGTAAAAAGAGAACCAACAGACTGGGAAAAAATATTCACCACCAACAACTCAGATAGGAAGCTCATAACTAGAATATACAGGGAGCTGAAGAAAAGTAAGCCTACCAAAATAAAGGATTCTATTGAAAAGTGGGCAAATGAAATGAAGAGGCAGTTCACTCACGAAGAAGTACAAGGGGCCAATAAATACATGAAAAGATGTTCAACATCTCTAGCCATGAGAGAGATGCAAATCAAAACAACACTAAGATACCATCTCACTCCAGAGAGAATGGCCTATATCAACAAGCCAAATAGTAATCAGTGCCGGTGAGGCTGTGGGGTAAAAGGAACCCTCCTACACTGCTGGTGGGAATGTAAATTCCTACAACCACTCTAGAAAGCAGTATGGAGAGCACTGAAAAGACTAGAAATGAATATCCCCTTTGATCCAGCGACAGCTCTCCTGGGAATATATCCAAAAGAGGCCACAACAACATGTAACAGAGATGTATGTATATCCATGTTCATAGCAGCACAGCTAACAATAGCTAAAGTATGGAAGTCACCAAAATACCCATCAACAGGCCAATGAATACACAAACTGTGGTATTTATACACAATGGTATTTATACTATGTATCTATAAAGTCCAACAGAGTGGAGGCTTTTGCAGGCAAATGGAAGAAAGTTGAGAACACCATGCTTAATGAAGTGAGTCAGAAGCAGAAGGTGAAACATCAAATGGTCTTTCTGATATAAGAGACCCAGATCACAACTCTTATGGAACTTAAAATGAAAAAGTGAAACAGGGGGGTAGGGCAGGGGAGGGAGGGAGTGGAGGGTAGGGGGAGGGACAAAAGAAGAGTGGGAAAGTCTTTGTCACCTTGACAAGATAAATATGTGCACAGAATCCTCAACTTCATTGTAAACCTTAAATCTTTCACTAATACATACCAATAAAATGGGGGGGGGGGGGAATGTTAGGTGGGAGGCTCGCAGCTCCCTGGAATGAAACAAAGGGATAGATTTTAGTCTCAATATACCAAGCACCTATCGCCCAGTCCCAGGTAGGTGAGCTGGCCTCTCTGAGCCTCAGTGGCCTCTCCATAGAGCACTGTTCCCTCAGCCACATATGTGGAGGTTGTGAACTCGATATTACTTGTTTAGAAGCTGTCCTAGGCCTTGTAGGATGTTTTACCAGCAGCCTGACCTCTTCTTAGTAGGTATCAATAGCACCCATGCCATACATGTGACAAACAAATACATCTCTAGACCCTGCAAAGAAATCTCTCAGGGGTAAAATCACTATGCTGAGAAACACTGCAATACAATAATTAAATATTTGCCTGTCGTACAGGACTACTTGCAGGGATTAAGTGAGGTAATATATACAAAGTGTGCTGTGGAAGCTGCTATTTCCAGAAGTCTGCAAGAAACACCTGACATACAACTTGACATAAATAAATAATTGTCCAGTCAATCCTGAACGCAATGAGGAAGCCACCTCATACCTTCAGAGTCATGAGATGTTTATCTTTTTGCCCATCTCTTTAAATCTTTGTGATACTTTGTCTTCATCAATCCATAGGCTGTCATCAATTATGCCAGGATGAGACAAGTTCTAAAATGTAAAAGGTTTATAACTCAGCAGGCTTGGGTGTTAACCCCTGGCTCCCTAAAATGAAGACAGACTCAGGGCATGTGCATCAACAGAATGGAGCTGAATCTGCACACAATCATTTATTTATTTATTCCAGTGTTCACTCAGATAACTTATTCTAAACGTCCACTATATAAAATACATTAGAGTTAATGGCCTAAGAAATAAAGATTAATGGGACAGAGGTCCCAGGGTTGAGGCTCACAGTCTAAGACAAGGGGTCAACAAACTGACCACAGCCCATTTTTATAAAGTTTTATGGCAACACAGCCATAGCTCTTCCTTCATGTATTGTCCATAGCTGCCTTTGCCCTCTAAGGGCAGAAAGGACCAGCTGTAACAGAAATGGTGTGGCTCATAAACCCTAAAATATTTATCTGGCCCTTTCGCTGAAAAGCTTCTAGAGAAAAGAGATACTGAGAACAACCAGGTGTCACTCAGAGCACAGGGGAGCTCTTGAGAGGCAAGTTCAATTTTCAAAAGGGTTTATTCCATTCTATCATCAAGTCTTAAAACCTCCCAGATTTTCTGAATTTTGATAGTTAAATTAAGTATAGGCATTTACAGAGATTAACTAAATCCAGCTCTATATTCCAGCAACATGCATAATACTTTGTCTAGATGTTACTGATGATCTTTACAATGCTCCTTACATAACTTGGCAGGTACAGCCCAGGGTCACTAAGGAAGATGCCCATAGTAGCCACAATTTGACTTTGCGCAGTCTCATGAGAACCTGCATAGTGACCACTGTGCCATCTCTCCTCTCCACCATGTCTTGCCCTTTCAGATAATAAGAGATTTGAGTGTGTAGAAAACATGCACCACCTTTACATGTAAGCCCAAGCCTCCTCAGATGCATTTACCTGGTTGTCAGAGAAGCATCATGCCCAGAACAACGTGTAGATAATAGGCCAAAGGGAAAGACTCTAAAATAAAAACAGTTCTTAACAGCATCACCTGAATGAAAGGCAGCGTCTTGAATGGGTGTCAGAATCAGTACTGGGTACAATCAGATCAGAGGATGACAACGTTTTTTGTAGTCAACAGTTTTTTGTGAAGTATGAAATACTCAACACTGCCATCCACAACTCTGTTACAACCATTGTGGACACTTCTGAGCCCCTTGACTATCTTGGGAAGGTTGTTCACCGCTCTACCTGTTCACTCACCACGCCCCACCTGGAAGCTGATCGTCTTTGTTTAATTAAATTCATCTCAACTGTTTTATTAGGTACTTTAGTCTCAAGAAATACAAAAACTACTCCGCCAGGGTTTATGGGTGAACACAACATTTTGGATCTTTCTCTAGGTCAGACTTCACCAGCTCTTTTTTTGTTGCCATACATAGTAAAACATGTCACTTTTCAAACCTCCCAAAGGAAATATCAGTCTATTTTTAAATTGTAATCCTAAACAGACTGAGCTCTGGAAGGATCCCATGAGAAAATTCATTTCAGAACTTTTCAAACTTGATTTCTGCTGGCCTCTCAGCAACTTTGCTGGAAGCTTCTCAGTGTCTATCCAGAGCCAGGGAAAGGTAAGGAAGAAAGGAGAAGACTAAAATGGTGGCTGGAGGAATGGCTCAGCGGTTAAAGTGCTTGCCTAGCAAGTGCTCAGGTAAGCGCTAACTACCTGAGTTCAATTCCCCAGCACTACATAGGCCAGGCATGGTGGCACATGCCTGTAGTCCCAGTACTTAGGAGGCTGAGACAGGAGGATGGCTGTGAGTCCAAGGCCAGCCTGGATTCCATAGTGAGTTCAGGACCAGCCTGGACTACAGAGTGAGACACAGACCCAAATAAATAAATGAACAAACAAAAAAATAAGATGGTATTAATTAGGGTCTCTGACCTCTGCTTCTAGTACTCCTACTTGATATTTGTGCAGCATTCACGCAGGTTTTAACTTTAAAAAAAAAAAGTCATGCCTTTTGCAGTGGCACGTACCTCTAAATCCCAACTCTTGGGAAGTTGGAGCAGAACTGTGACTTGAAGGCCAGCACTGGCTACACAGTTAGTTCAAGGCTATCCTCAATTACAAAGCAAGACCCTGCCTCAAAAAAAAAAAAAAAAAAGGTATTCAAATTCATCATCTAGGACAACCTTACTACTTAGGAAAAGAAAACTGAAATCAAATACAATGGCCAAAGACTAGCTTGGGATCACAATCAACTGCTGAACCAGACTACAGGCTTCCTGACTCCAAGTAGTAGGTGGTAATAGCCTCTGAAATGTGAGGATTCCCTGCTCTGGAGATGATCACAATTGAGACCAAACTTCAGTTCTTTAATTCACCATCTGTGGGACCCTGGCAAGTCATGACCCTCCTCTAACCATATCTCCTGGTACCTAAAATGGGGATAATATTATAATTACTAACTACATGTGAATAACGCGAATGCAGTGAAATACTGTGTGCGAAATGCCCTGCACGGGATGATGCTTCATAGTTAATAGCTACCAGCATTACTCATTGCAGGTACTGTAGTCAACAGCAATTCCCTTCCCCTGCCAATCTCTCCTTCCCTCCTTACCGAAGTGAGGACAGACTCTACTTTCACTTCGTGAAAATGCCATGGAACAGAAGGAGGGATGCTCCCTAGGTTGGAAAGGCAGAAGGGCACTGTCCCTCGGTAGTATTTTCAAGATCACAGAGTGAGAGGAAAATGGGGAGACAGAATCACAAGATTTGCCGCTGTTAGAGAGAGGCAGGCCTCAAAAAGCTGCTCCAGACATTCCAAGCCCTCCGTAAATACCATAAAAACCTCTCAATCAGCCTAATATCACTGGGAACGCAACAAATTCCATTGGCCGTTCTAACCCCGGGCTCCATTCACCCTGCCTCCTCCCAACTCCCTTAAATAATGGCTAAGCAAATGCCTCTGAGACCATCTTCAGCTAATTTCCTTCAAGAAATGCAAGCTGCTAACGCTGGGAAGCACAGATAGTGCAGAGCAGCAAATATGGTCAAAATTAGATTAAAATAACCTCCCGATAAACAAATTACTCACCAAAAATAAATATTGGGCTAGCGAGACTAAGATAACTTAAAGAATAGCACCACCACACGGCAGAAAGAGGAACTACACCTGTCGCTGTCAGCTACTCAGCACCTATCAGCCACACAAAACTAGAGGTATCTGACAGAGGAGGAAGTGTAGGGGAAACTGGATTTAGGCTGCATTCTTTCAGTTTAGACTTTTCCAAATTGTTATGTGTTTATGCAAAAGACATAAATGTTTAGCAGAAAGGATTGAGCTTTAAGATAAAGGGTGGGTGGGGGAGGAACGTGCCAAGTTGCATGTGGCATGACATAACAGAGGGCTGTGAGCCATTCCGTTCCTGTTTCCTCCTCTCTCTCTCACCCCATCATTCATCAGACAGGGCTGATGCTCTGCTTCACAACAGACACTGGCTCCTCACAGCGTCGAGCTGGTGCTTGGACATTCCTCCCAGGGTTCCACTCAAATGTTGTATGTCCTTTTCTAACCTAAAGGACAGAGAATCCCTTCCAAAATAATCCTCCTAACACTTAGAAAGTGTTCATTTATCTTCCTTTCGATATTTGGTTGTATTTTCTTTGGGCTAAATAAACCTAACTTCAATCTTCTTGATACAGGACAGGGCTGAGTTCCCAAGGATCTAGGGCATAGAGGTAAACCCTGCGCCCTGCTAGCTGTACGAATATTTAATCTTTGCAAACTTCAGTGCCAACTCCTGCAAAATGGGGATTAGAATGCCTCCATGATGGGCTAAATGTACACACAGTGCCGGGCACACTAAGAACTCGATAAGTGGCAGACATTTGTGTTGTCATTTCAAACCAAGAGTGTGATGAATGTGGCTTGCTATGCTGCAGTCACACGAAGTCAATCACAGCAGTCCATCCCAGTGTGACAAATGCAAAAATCTATCAATATTGTCTGAAGCAGATTTTTGGCTCATCACTGAAATATTCCACATAATTCTGCAGAAGTTATAGAGGAAAAAGAGAGATCAAGTCTCTAATCAATCCATAATCTGAGCCTTCTGGGGCTGGCGATTGGGCTGGTCTCTTCTCAAGGAAAGGTAGGAGGTCTAAGATAAGAAACTGGGGTCCTTTCCTAGTCAACATTAATGTATTAGCAGTCACCGTAGGTACATTTCAATGTGAGGTATGGAGGATACAGTAGGAATCCCAGGCCCTGAAGCTAGGCCCAAGTAAGAAAAAATATGCACACATACACATATGCTAGAGTATGTGGTCACTGATTACAGAATGGCTAGTTCTCTGAAGCACAAATGTTGGCTTTCATGAATTTAACAGGACATCAATGCTGGGCAGAGTTTGGGTGGTTCTCAGAGAAATCTTCTAACCAAGAGACTTTTACTTATATAATGGAAGAGCCTGTGCTAGCTGGCCATGAAACATTCAAAGCCTCAGAGCTCTGTACAGGTCACTTCTTCTCTCTGGTCCTCAGTTTCCTTCTGTGAATAGTTTTCTGTCCTCTCAGAAGCCTTCCATTTCTATGAATGTGTGTCCCTGGCCACCTGGGAGGGAATCTAGGGAAGTAGACAGCTCAGAACACTCAATTCAAAAAATGTATACACAAAGTAGCTTAATCTAGCCATTCCACAAGTGTGGACATACTTCAATAAATCATGCTGCATAACCACAAATACATACAAAGAAGCATTAAAAAACAAATATTTGAATGCCACCATACTAGAAAACCTCAAGATCTTTTTTGCAGCTCTGATAATCTGACTCTTGGCCCTCATCTTGAAACCAAGAAAGGAAACAGAGTATATAAAAAGAACCCTTAGGAGCATCATCCTTGTCAAGGCAGGTCACAGCCCCCAAAGCCAGATGAGGAGGTTACAGCCATGTAGAAACAGGAACCAAAGATCTAAATCCAGTGAAGGCTATGTTGATCCACTGGTACTTACATATGGCCAAAAGATCAAAGGAGTGATGATGCCAACCATTTTTCAGATATGGCCGTTCTAAGGCTCCTCAGGGCTCATAAGATTTCTATAAAATCCTTGCTTTGGAGCATTTTTAAAAAGTGGCCTCTGCATTTGTAGATTAATGGACACAACTTCAGACTACCACGCTTAGTAAAGTGAGCCGGCTCAGAAGGTTAAATATCACACGGTTTCTTTAATATGAGACACACAAAGTACAGGTGCTTTATAGAATCAAATGGGTGACATACTGGGAGTCAAGGGAGATGGGGGGCAGGACAACCAGAAAGGGGGAAGGGGAGCGATTGCAACACTGACGCAATATATATGCGCACAAAATTCTCAAGCTCTATGTAACCACTGTGTATCACACATGCATATTAATAAAAAAATGGAGGAAAATGACCTCTGCCATTTTGCAGTAGAGAAACTATCTGGCCATCACATCCTCCAGTCTCCGCACTGCTATCACTGGGTCACAGCAGACAGCTATGAGACAGTGGACAGCAGACATGGAAAGGCCGTCTGTTCCGCATCATGGCTCCAGACATGAATAGCCCTCCCTTCTTCCACTCCTAGCAACACTGCTGAGGGCCATCCCTGTGAGGCAGCCAGCTGAAGCATTAACGAGGAAGATCTGTGAGAAGTCTAGTCTTTCTGCCAAGCTCCCCATTAGCTCTCTTGCATCCCTTCCTGCCTCCCTTCTTTTCTGCCTTCCTTCCTTTGCTAACTTACTCTCCTTTCACAACTCCCCCCTCCTCTTGCCCTAACTGCAAATTTTCAGATTCCTCTACATGCCAATCCTTAAGTTGGAGACAGGTTTGAGGTAGATTCATCATTTTCCTATTAAGAGATAGGGTCTAAACCAGAAGGAATTTTCTTGTTGCAAGGCTATGACTTTTACATCAGTTAGCAAGTTTGATGTCAAAACGTTATTTGAAGATTCATCCCTCAAACCAGTGCAAATCAAGCATAATCCCATTGCCTCACCTCATTTAGGTGCTGTTCTTAGCCCACAAATTTTCAAAAAAAAATGTATTTATGCCTAATTCTGTGGAAGGGAAGTTTGGCAGTGAAAAGGAGAGGTGGAAGGGTAGTGAAAAAGAAAAAAGAAGAAAATGAGGAAACGGTAGAAACACGCAGAAGGAAAAAAAACAAAGGCAGAGTAGAGACAGAAAGCAAGAGAAACAGAGGCCAAGGAAAACAGACTGTTTTGATTTATTTGAGGGAACAAAACTACCTGCAATAGAAATAGCACTATTTCTTAATCAAAGCTTTATTAAATTTTTGTAATAAAAAGCTAAGTGGTTTTGGACAGAACAAAGCACTAAAGGGCCAAGCTTTCAATGCAAGGAAATTTAGTGTAGGATTTGTGCATGTGTGAGTGGAGAGCATAAGAACTGATCCGAGAAAAGGTGTGGGATTAGACCATCCTAATGCAAAACAGATACAGAAAAGACTCTCGAATGAGCAATGTTTTTTTTTTTTTTTTAATTTGTGGCATCTCAAATTGCTGAGGCAATTGGAAGAAAAGCCTCGGACATCCAAGCTAACGTCGCCAGCTAGTGCCCAGGAAGGGAAAGCAATGAGGCATGTCTTTTGGTCCATTTCTTGCCTCCCACCATTCTCAAATCCTACAGTGGCTGTTCATGCCATCACTGCTTGATATGAGGAAGCTGGAGTGAAATAACGAAATCTTGTTAATACCATGTAGGGTTTTTTTTTTCTTTTTTTTTTTTTTTTGTGGTTGTTGTCACTGTGGGCTGGTCACAAATATCCCAGATTCCTCAGTCCTGCTTTTTCTGTCACTGCTGTCAACTGACTCCAGGCAGACACAAATCAACAGAGTCTTAGTAACGTCAGGTTCCCAACCCCATTAGAGTGGTCACTGTCACAGGAACACTCACATATCCACCCCTCCCAGAGAGTAGATATTTTGTTCTAGTTTTATTTAGGCTGGGGAATACTACTGCCTTGTGATGCAACTTCGGAGAACTACTACGATAGCTGACTTTTATAGTAAACTGACAAACAACTATCCAGTCCAGAATAATAACTAGTTAAAAAAATGCATGCTTTCAGGAGTAAAGGTTCATATAAACATTTCACATGTCAGCACCAGATGGTAAGGTTTTGAATTTGAGACAGAAACTGACTTCTTGCATTTATGATCAACTGATCTGAACTTACTCTGGGATCCAAACTGAAAGACATTCTATGTCATGTCTTAACTATACATGACATGTAGACACAATAAAGCAACCGGAAACGTACAGGACATTCACACCCCACAGCAACCTCAAAATACCTGGAGCACAACTGTCGATTAACAGACACTCCCTGTCATGTATTTCTGTGTTTAGAAGGGTAGGACAAATACAGCAATTACCTATTATGCTGTTAACCATTCCTCCCCACATCTATGGCAAAATCTGCAATTTGTAAACTCACAAAAAGTAACTTGTATACAGTGCAACTGAGGCTCAGATTAGAGTGCCTGTGGAGGCATGAAGAGGGTCACCCCAGCTAGCCTTGGTAGCCACAGGAAGTTTTCCAAAGGAGACAGTGTCTGAGCCAACCTCTGGAGAGACAGTAGAACTCAGAAAGGTAAGTTCTCAGCACAGTATGCTCAGGTAGCTAAGCATGGCCACTACCTTGGAAACGTGGGTAGGTGGTCTAAGCCTAAGTAAATCTGCATTTCCACTGGCTTTTGTTTCTTCCTGCACTGGGGCAATAGGTCTAACATCAGTGGAATTAATTAGCATATGATTACTTTCAGAGTTTTATACATTGTAGGTATATTTATACCCAAACACTCAACTCTTAAGCTTAAGGCCTAAGGAAGGTGTGTACATAAAAGATAGCTGTGTGTAGCTGGCCTCACTCAGCTCTTGAAGCTCACTACCCATGAAGTATCAAGTCTTCCACTGCCAATGCTGGGCTGACAAGACTGGAGAAAGCTACCTTCCCAAGGCGCGGCAATCACAGGCTGGCCTGACAAGCCCCTACCATCTCCTGTATGTCCCGCATTTCAACACTCCCTTCATTACCGCATCAAACACCAGCCATTATAATTGGGAGCAGCAGCACAATGAGCAGATAAATGATGACAATCAAGATGTTAATCCTGAAGTAAGTTGACTGCAAAGAAGTAGCAGTGTGCTCCAGGCACCCACAGGTAACTCTTCCCCATCCCCTCTGCTCTCAAGAGCCTCATAACTTCCCATTCTTCACTCCCCTCACCTGCTCTCACTACTTTGACTTAATCTGCAGGTCACAAACCTGTGGACAGACTTACATATCTTATCAAGCTCCAATAAATCAAATGACTTCAAGCTTTTTTCCCTCTAGCCAATGAAGGAAAGTGGCTCTTTTTCTGTGCTTTTTCTATTGACAGAGACACAGGAGGATGTTTATTTATTTATAAGTTTTATTAAAGTTCACCAATTACCTACAAGCCTCAGGCTCCCTACAAAGAAACAAATATCACCATTGAAGTAGCCGATTTCCAAGGTGCCAAATTAAAATAGATGAATAGGTAAGAGAGAGGAAAAAAATAAAAATATTAAGCTAAGATAGCCTCACTTCCAAGTGCACCTTGCCTTTTGTTATACTGCACATGTGAAACTGACCCCCATGGTAAATAGGCCAGGGCCATGCACCAAAAAAAAAAAAAAAAAAAAAAAAAAATCTTCGTAATTACACAGATCCCAAGGCTATTCTTTTACAATCACTCAAGCAACTGAAGAGCCAATTTTTAATATAAATGTGTTAACAACATCTGCATTGTTCTAGAAATTCCCAATACTCTACCTGCCCAACCATATATGAATTGAATTAGAAACCAAAATGTAAGAATCTGCTACTCATACAGCCATAACCATTTCTTCCACTGGACAATCCCACAGGAACCTGGAGTCTATAAAGGGTTGCCTACCCAGTTAGAAATAGTTGGAGGGTCCCCAGGAGATAAAACAGGTAACATATCCCCGTTAGGATCTACTGTCTTGGCAGCATTGGTTACAGACACGTCTATGTGAAAAGCTATTCACTCTCTCCTTCAAGTCATGTACTGCAAGAACAGTCATGATACTCTCTATTTCATTCCAAAGGCCCAGGATATGGCTGTGTCTCTTTATAGGTCAGGGATAAGCCAGGGAGACAAAAGAGCATCTTTCACTAAAATCAGAAGGAAAAGAAATAACCACTCATTGAAAGTGATGCTTACTGGATTTCAGCAATACCGCCAAAACTTCAGTGGCTGCCCTGGGGAAAGAGAAAGAAAAGTGAAAAGTCAATGCTTAATGGTCTTTTTTGTCAGCCCATGGATCCCATGGCCAGGGTGCTCAGCATTGCCACCTAACAGGCCCATTATTAACCAGGTAGTAGGCATTCTATTGATCGTACCACTGACCATTAAAGAAGCATAAATGTAGAAATTGCACAGAGTGAAGTGTCCATCTTACAAATGAATCTCAGAGGTCCACTCTGCTGCTGGAAATCTCATCCCTTCCCCCTCTTGCCTCCCACCAACTTTCCTGTACAGCAGGCCTTGTGTTCCTAGTGCTCATATCAGCCAGAGCTCTTGTCAGTTTCTTGATTTGTACTTGGAAACACTTGGGGACTCTGGAGGATGGGTTAGGAGGCAGTGGGGCTTGGAGTCTTAGTGAGTGCAGCAATGCAGTGCAAACTTCTTGAAACATTCACGCTTGTGGGGACGCACTGAAAAAAGAGGCTATTTCCTCACAGTAGTTATGTGAGAGATTTTCCTCAAAATGCATTGCTTTCTTCCATAGAGGAATTTCACAATCTTTGCGGAAAATTTTCTTAAATGAGGATGAAAATACCTTTAGAGACACACGTAAGTGATCCTGTCATTTGTTCCCTAAACTTAAGAGTATGCATTAGACCTACTTCCATGGTTCAAATATGTCCTCCAAAGGATCATATATTGGAAACTTAATGCCCAAATTCAAAAGCTAATGGTATTTGAGGTAGAGACTTTGGGAGGTTATTAAAATTAGATGAGGTCATGAAGGTGAGGCCCCTAACATAGTACTCCTGGATCTATGAGAAAAGGGAGAAAACTGAGATAGCATTTGCTCTGTCTCACTATGTGATGTCTTGTACTACCTCATGATGCAGCAGTAGGTCCTTACTCAATTCTAGGATGGCATAAACTTTCCAGGCTCTAAAGCCATGAATTAAATTAACTTACATTATTTATAAATTACTTGGTCTCAAATATTTGGCTATAACAATATAAATGAACTAACACACTTAATAGAAGGAAGAAAGCTTCACTAGCTTTGATAGCAATGTAGTATGATTCTAGGAGGGAGAATTCTGTTTGCTTTTTTAAAAATAGTAGGTATGTTTATACTGCTCTAGTGACTTATCCTTAAGATTTGTTAGATAGTGATCTTTTGTAACTCTCCCTGAAGACTGGGATAACAGGACAAAAGGACTGGATCATCCTTCCAAGGACACATAAACATGAGCAGAGCTGGGACCTCAAATCCAGGAGTCGCATGCCTCCTCTGCTTCCTCGACACCTGCTTGGCCCCACAATCTCTAACTAGCCCTGCCTCTGCCTTGGCCTAGCTAGAGAAAGATGGTACTTTTTGCAATATATTATCTAATACTGAACAACGCAGCCAGCAGTAAAGGAAGACAAATGAATAAATAGAAAGAATATAGGATAAAATAGAACTAAACCAATAAACTTCGCAGACATCATTGTTTCCCTAATCTACAAAACAGTCTTAGAGCAGAAAAGCCTTGCAACTCACAGGCCCCCGTGTAAAGCCACAGCAAGGGTGACTTCCAGCTCAGCAAAACCAACGTGGATCAGTCATAAGAAATGCCAGGCCAAGCCAAGTCCAGTGGTGTGGGCCTGTGATCCTAGTTACTCTGGGAAGCTGAGACAGGAAATTCATGGATTTGATCCCAGCTGGGCAAGTTTATGACTTAGCAACACTGTCTCAAAACTAAAAAATAAAATGGGTTGAGATTTAGCTTAGTGCAAAGGACCTGGGTTCAGTTCCCAGTACTGACAGGATGAAAAAAAAAAAAAAAAAAAAAAACACCCTCCATGGAAGACCAGACCAATTTCAACCAAGGGACCTTAGGGACTATATAAATTGTCTGTAACTGAGTTTTCTGCAAAGTAACTCTCAGCTTCTGCAGTTCCACTCTTATAATCTCATAGAGAACTGACAACAGTGGATTTCTTTTCTTTAAAATGGAACACAAACCAAATGTTGTTGGAAGTCCAACACAGCGTGGGAAAAACAGGTGCCACAGTACATTGAGTCTAGGGGCTAAGACAAAAACAAACAAACAAAAAAACAGAAAAGAGAAGAAATAGGTTAAAGGGAAGTATAGAACCTTGCTACTCAAAGTGTGGGACTCTAGCCAGACCACATTTCCTTAGAGCCAAGGAGAAGCACAAAACGCCAAGCCCTCCCCTGACCTGCTGAATGAGAATCCTTATTCTAACCAATTACTCATAATGCATATTAATGTTTAAGGAGATGTGGCTAAGAGAACAGCATCGATATGGCTAGGTTACTTTTTGGTTGTTGAGAGGGATATTAAAAGTGATTCCCAGACTTAATCCTCCAGAAACTACCAAATAACACGGTAATATAACAAGTATATGTGGTCCAAATACTGCTACCGTAAGATGTGGTCCGTTTCACTTTAATAACTATGGCTTACTCTGGAGAGATCAAAAAATACTTCTTTTTTTACAGGTCATAATCGAAGAGTCAATGTTCAGTGCAGTAAAGGGCCGAACTCTGGTGCCCTAAAGAGGTCATATTTCAATTCTGTAGGTAATATGACATCATTATCTTCTTTCAATCAAGATGTAATGTAAAAGATGGAAAAATGAGAGGTTATGAACGAAGAGTTTACAAGAGCTGATGAAAGGTTAGTTATGAAGGGCAAAAGGAAAAAGTCACTGATGATCTGAAATATTTAGGTTTGCTTGGTAAATGGGGAAATAGGAAAGGAACCAAAAGACTATGGTCAGAAGTTGTGTTGTTTGGAGAAAATAATGATTTTAATTTGGGACATACTGAGTTTGAGCTGATGACTTCCATCTATAGGAAAGCTGTCCAGAATGCTCTTGAAAGCATATGTGTGGAATTCTGTAGGACACCAAGATTTGGGGATATATATTTATGAATTGTCACAATAGCAATAAGCATGGGAGCAGGTGGTATCTGCAAGGAAACTCAGTGAAGGGTAAGGGATAGGGATGCCCCAGGACAGGAGCAGCAGCAGAAGGAAAGAACTCATAAACAAGGTAGGATATGCAGTCAGGGAAACAGAAGGAACCGTGGGGTATTCAGTTTTGAAAATGAAATTCACTAGATTGTTTAGGCCCATGCTTTTCAAACTGAAAATTGTGTCCAACAGTGGGTTGTAGAATCAATTTCACAGGTATTGACTAGCTTTTGTAATGAAATAAGTTGCAATGAAACTGAACATATCAAAGTCATCACACATAGCAAACACTAGTAGTGACCTGAGAAGCTTATTTCAGTATGTATACATACTTACATGTGCGTACTTGGGAATGTGATATAATTGTTTCCCTTTAGAAAAAAAATCTTCTGAAGATGTTAAAAATGTATTGTACATATAAGATCTAAATAAGAACAAATATCTGAACCAACTAAAATGCAATTGAAAATGGAATCCTGACAAATTACAGGTGTTCTGTGTATATCATTATATATAGCATTTGATCTTCACTGACATAACAGAGAATAAAACCATTAGTTCTGTTTTATAAGTTTAGTGATGAAGTTCACAAAGGAAAAATAACTCACCCAAGGTCCTGCAACGAGGAAAAGACATGTAAAAATACAAGTCTACTTCTGCCTATTTCTAAATCTAATGCCTTTAACTTCTCTCTACTTTTGACATAGTTCCAGAAGGTGTCTCAGTACAATTTATTCATCTTTCACATTAGAACTGTACAGTTCAAGGTTAGGTGACTGGTACAAGGTCATTAATACATCACACAGCCAATGCAGCAAAATTGTTCAATGTCAGCCCACTGCCTGACTCAGTCTACGGATGCAATCTAGCTACAGTTGAGTGTATACATAGACTGTCAGCAGTAGTGATGGAGAAGTAAGTCACAGAAGTCTTTGGCGGCTAGGCCTGCACTGTTAGTTAGCAAGAACAGGGTCTGCGTTTGAAGCTTGGAGCAACCACTTTTGTGACTGTGGGTTACACATTTAATTGATCTCTCTCAATCTCTGCAGGGTGGACATATTAAGAACCAAGTGTATAGGGATTGGATGGAGAATGAAATAAGACAAAAATCAAATCAAATTAAATAAAATTAAAGGTCTATTTTTCTCCCTGAAACACAGTGTTAACTTGAATACCATAACTAAATCACAGAAGACACAACAAAGCTTGAACAAAGAAGTCTGCAAGATTGTCAACTGCCAGTCAGGAGAGGTCCCTGTGGGAAAATGAGTTCCTATCCCTGAGAACACTCGAGAAACAAAATGACTACACTGTCTCTTTTAAGTGCAATATTTGGTAGCCCAAATTGCCTAGATATAGCAATTGACACCAGTATTAGTCGTCTGTATAGTGATAAATAATGAATCAAGCATCAGCCAGAGCTGATTCTTCATATGGAGGGCCAAAAACGGAAGAGTCTGCTTCTGGACTCAAACACATTCTTGGCCAAATGCACTCCCTTGCAACAGCAGAGCTGAAGACCCTGGATGATGCTACATGTCAACTAAAAACTATTCTCATCTCCTACAAGTGACCTGAAATCCCTGGAAGCCAACTGCTATATTCCTCACAAGTTTCCCCAATACAACTGATTATTTCAAACAGGAGCAATTCTACGGTAAGCACCCACTTCACTTTCTGCCAAGCCCTGGAACATGATCCTTCCTGCATCCTTGGTCCTTGATAATGCTGAAGCATCAAATATTCTGTGAATCCCTTCTCCTTTAGATGTATCTTATTCTTTCTATCCTACCTCAGGCATCATTTCCTCAGGAACAACTTCTTGAACCGTAGTCCTTTGTTAGAAATATTTGTATTTTTTTATTTTACCCTTTCCTCACTGTGAAATTTAGTTTGTAATTATTTATTCAGTTTTTATTATTAGTTTATAAATTTCTATCTCCTCTTCTAGTCTACAATCTCCAGAAAACAAGAAACATATTTTACTTCACACTATTCTATCTCCACCATTTCATGGTGCTGGAATAAAAAATACTATAGAATATTTGGTGAACCTTCTCCCCCAAAATAGAAGGTTATCCAAGAGCTTTATATATGTCATTTATTCATTTAACAAATTTTTATTAGACACCAACCGCATACCATAACAAACTGATGTACAAATATTCTTGCACTCAAAAAGCTATTCTTAGAGTTTGAGGTAAAAAAAAATAGTTAATGGACAATAGTATTTTTGAAAAGTACACTAAATTAGTATTCTAAAATGTAAGTATTATTTAAAAGGTAAAAACAAGGCAAAGAGACAAGCTGTGCAGAGTGATTCACAAATTGTTAAGCAGTGGCTGGAGTGACCCTCCTGAAAAGGCAACATTCAAAAGAAAAGGAAGCTGCCACGCAAATATAAGGAGGAAGCATGTATTAAGCCAAGAGGACAAAATGGACACCAATACTAAAGTGACAACCAACCTGGTCTAACCAAGGAATAGCAATTTTGATAGGGCTGCCTAAGCCATGAAAATGAGAGGACAAGAATAAGACCTGAAGAGAGAAGTAGCAGGTGCCATTCACATAGGACCTGGTACACTCTTCCCCTTACTCTAAGAAAAGGATTCACTACCTGATTTTGAGGAATTATCTAACATTATCTAATTATCTTGAAAACGATTTCTGTGGCCACACTACTTTAAAAAAAAAAAAAAAAAAGACTCTAGGGAGGTAATTTTAGAAGCCAGAAACCAGAAAGAAGTTACGTGGAGCAAACTAAGGACTGGACATATACAAAATATTTTACAAAATGACCAAGTGGAAACAAAATCATAATCCCTAACAATAATTAGAGAATTTGCCATGCCCAGAGGCGCAGGCCTTAATTCCCGCTCTCCGGGAGGCTGAGGCAAGGGAATTGAAAGTGACAATCCAGCCTGGGAAACTCAGTGACTTAGACTCTTTCTCAAAATAAAAATTAAAATGGATCAGAAATATAGTTCAGTGTGATTGCCCTGGGCTCAATCTACAGTACCACCAAAAAAGGAAAGAAGAAAAAAACAAAAAGATTTTGGAAATACTCACATGACCACCTCAATAGATACAAGGAAAAATGATAAAATCTACCACACTTTCATTAAAAAGTCATTTAGGAATCTGGAATTAAAGGACCCTTCCTCAATATGGGGCTACCAAATACTCACAGTTACAGAGACACTCAATGAAGAAAGACTGAATGGCTTTCCTCTAAGACTAGGAACAAGTAAAGATTTCCATTCCACCACCTCTCTTCAATATTGTACTGGAGGTTCAGGCCTGAGCATTTATACATAAATAATAAATTAATTAATTAATCAATGACATACAGAGAAATGTTGGAGACAGCATGGTCTTAGATATATAAAATTTCAAAGAATCTATTTAAAACTATTAGAATAGTCAGCCTTCTAACTTCTGAGACAAAATACTTGGCACCCAAAACATAAAAAAGAAAGGCTTATTCTGGCTCAGTTTCTGAGGGCTTAGTTCACAGCTTGGCTGGCTCCAAGGCAGAAATAGCATGGTGGAAGGGAAGAGCAGAGGAAGTTGCTCAACCCAAGGCAATCAGGAAGAAGAGAGAGAAGGAATGAACTGGGGAGGAAGATATACTCTCCAAAGATAATCCCTAGTGACACACTTCTTCCAAAAAGGCCCCACATCCTAAAGGTACATTTAGCTATGAACCTGTCAATGGATCATCCCACTGATGAGTATAGGACTCCATGATTCATTTGTCTTCCAAAAGCCCCACTTATAAACACATGAGGCTTTTGAAAGGCATTCTGGACCTTAACCATAAACTAGCAATAACAAAAAAAAATCAGTATACAAAACAACAGCAATATGTACACTAACAATTAATAGTTCAAATGTATTTTTTAAACTCCATCATTATAACATCAAAAATGCAGTTACTGGTAATAATTTTTTAAAAAAGAAATCCAAAGCTTTTACACTGAATTCAAGATAGCATTATTCCAAAAACTAAAACCTTAAAGATCTAAATGAGTAACGCAACGACCATCGCTCAGCTAACTACCCAGCAGCGCCAGTGCTGAGGCATCCCTGTCCACCTGAGACCTTCTTCACACTATTCCTCAGAGTGCAGCTAGAGCGATCTTTTCAAGAATATGAGTATAATTTACATTCAGAGGTAAAAGACGACTGTGAGAAGTAACAGTAACTTTTCACGAAAGTTCTCATTTTACATACGGGGAGACCAAGACTGGTAAATTAACCTGTCCAAAGTAGCCATTTTAGAAAGCATCAGAGCAGGAACTATGCCTGGCACCTGCTCAGCCCCAGTCAGGGACTTGAACCCTACTCTCCAGACCACATTGAGCACTGGAACCAGACAGCTTCCTCAGCAATTTTTTAAATGAAGGTAAAAGAAGGAAGATGTCTTAGAATTTAACCCTAGAGACTTGCTAGAGTGAGAGGCAGGGGTATTGCAGTGGAAGTCGAAGTGAAAAGAAAAGGAACAAGCTAAATAACAAGTGGATAAAGAAGGAGCTTTGGGCTGGAGGAATAGGACAGCAATTAGTGCACCTGATCAACGACTGCAGAGGCCTGAGTTCAATTCCCCATCACCTCATAAGCTGGACATTGTGCTTCATGCCTGTGCGTTGTGGTGCAGAACTTGAGAAGCAGAGAGGCTGAGACAGGAGGACTGCTGTGAGCTCTAGGTCAGCTTGAGCTACATAGTAAGTTCAGGACCAGCCTGGACTACAAAGCAAGATCCTGCCTCAAAAAAAGGTGTAAGAAGAGATAATTACAAAGGAATGGACATGATGCCTACAAGTAAGCACAGATGCCCAGAAAACCATCTGGTACAATCCCAGCATCCTGCCTGGCATGGAAGGGAATAGCAGGACGGATAAAACTACACATATGGACACATACACAAAACCAAGTGACAAAGAGAAGTAGATAGCACACGGATATTGTTAATCACCACTTTCAAGCGAGAGAGAAGTAGGCAGAAGTGGATACTGAGATAGCTCCTGTATGCTGAAAGAAAAGAAAACCAAAGAACATATGGTCCAAAGGTTGAACCAGATCCCATGCCCAGCATGGAACTTGTCCATCTCTCTCTGGAAAGAAAAGTAAAAATAAAAACACATGCACCCAACTCTACCCAGATGCTGTCAAAGACAGCTTGTGGGAGCTATCATCAGTCATGAAAACTGTTACAAAAAAAATTAAAGCTCAGACCTTGGGCTGGTTTGGTTAGAACACTCAAGAGGAAGGCTTGTGCCTAAAGCAGAGACCACAGCACTGCCCCAGTAAGGACTGCAGCAAATGCAGTAGCTCTACAAAAGAGGAATTGCTCTGAATTACTTCCAAATCCATGGGCAATGCCATCAGGAGAGGGACTCAACCAAAGGCTTTTGACCCCAGAACCAAGAAGAAAAATGCCAATGTCTGGGAAGAAAAGAGCAGACTGGAAATGCAATACGGCTTTGCAAATAGGAAGATTTTTTTTTTTTTTTTCTGCTCAGGGGTATCACTTTCAAACTACCACTTAAGCCTCACCCTTAAACTTCTTTAAATTATTCATCACAATTCCATATACATGAATTTATGACTATAATCTTATACTATCATATGTGTAAATTTCTGAGTAAAGTATATAATTAAGTATATACATGCAAAATAAAATTTTACATAATGTTTGCTAGATGACTGTAGTAGAATAGTTGCTTTATCACATGTTTAGTTGCATATATGTACAATACCATCCACTTTTGAAATATCTGGAAATAAAAAGGGAAAGATATAATATCCAGCATTGACTCACAGGATAAAATAGGAACCCAACAGACATTTTCTGATTCAATGAATGAATAAAAATGTACTTGGCTGATTTTGCTCCAGTTAAAGGCCAGAGTAAAAATGAGCCTGGTTGTTACTTGGTCTATTTGGCTGAGGTACAACAGGGTCCTGTACAAGGTACCAAGGCTTAGCACCATCTGGCACTCATGCAACCAGCATATTAAAAATGTTGCCATCCACAGACCAAAAAAAAAAAATATTGTGTTAGTCATTTCACTTGTAAATGCTACCTATAATGAGCAAACAGATAAAGTAGACTTGAGATTTGGCATTGAGGGAAAGGTGATTAGGCAATTACTGCTTAATAGTTACAGTGTTTTGTTTGAGCTGATAAGAAAGTTCTAGAAATAAATAGTGATGATATTTCTACAACGTCACAGATGTAATTAATGCCACTGAGTTGTCCACTCAAAAATGCCTAAAACAATCAACTTTGTGTTACCTAAATGCTACCAAATTTAAAAATAATGAGAAAAAAAGTTGTCATTGGATGTTATTCGTCATTCCTCTTCAAAAAAGACTTTCACCAGTCTTCAGGAAAGAGAATTAAAGGGCACGGAAGAACTACAAAGTACCCTTTCACTGGGCAGCAGGTTAAAATGGCACTAGGAAAGCTTATCACATGACTGACAACAGCAAGTATGCGTGGAATCACACACGAGTTGTTAAAACACAGAATACTGGGTTCCAGACCCAGGGTTTCTGACTCCAGTGGACTGAGAAGGGGCTTGAGAGACTGCACTTTTCATCACCTGCATTTGCAGCTGGCCCAGAAATCACACATGAAAAACACTGACCAATGATGTGGTACTCCTCGATGTGGATGTAGGGCTTTCCTGGGTAAGAAGCAGGAGGAGAATGCCTAAGCTACTGAGGTTACTATTTCAGACCAAATGCCCAAGTCCCTCTATGATGCCTCACAATAGCAGAATGACTACTGAAGTCCTGAGTAAAAAGTGTTGTGAAGTTCCCTCTCTATTATCTAAAATGGAAAAGAAACCCTTGAATTGTGGGCAACTGTCCAGTCTGCAGCCTCAGGTTCAGGACTGCAGGGACAGTTATTCATTTCTGTCCATCTCAGGCTTACTATGACTTGGAGGCTCATTTGTAAATTGACAAGATTTATGTCTACAATTCCCAGTGTCTCTGGACTATTTATCTCTTTTGGAAATCAGGATATTCATTAAAATTCAAGTGACATAAGAGATGAGAAAATGCCAACCCTATTCTTTTAAAGAATGAGATTACTAATGAAGCCCACCAATAGCCATAAACTCTCAGAGAGCTGCAGATGCACAGTGGTACTGACATTACTTCCCACCACCAACACCACACAAACACGATGGTCTCACATTGCTCCACAAGTTTGTTCACGAAGTTCTCAGGTTCTCTAAAAACCTTTCCCTCTTTCTGTCCTTTCCTATCTAGCAAACTAGCACTTGCCCACATACTTGAATGTTTGCTTGGGTTCCCAGAAACAATAGGAAATATGAAAACTGAACCTCTGTTTTGAAGGGATTGTCAAATATTACTGCTTGCCTCCAACACCATGGAAAATCCTGCCTTGTTTTGACAATAGATTGGAAGTCAGAGGAACTCCCTGAGCATTCTCAGTATGATAGCACAGGGGTCCATTAAAAGTCTTAAGTCTCTGATCCACCAAATTAATGATGCTACTTCTTTCTCTTTCTCTCTATGTATAGGTACTCTTACTTAAAATGAATACCAACCAAAATGATTCTTTAAAAATGAAAACAATGAAATTCTTTTCATTTTTAGAAAATTTTTAGAATTGACATATCCTCCAAAGTACAGCATCTGGGCATTCAAACAACTGAATAAACAAACTGAGATATGTGTATGACAATTAACAGCATTTGTATAGGATTTGGATGGAATAATCTTTCTGTTGGAAATCAATCCAATCCTCAAATGACGGCCATGATTTGTCTATGGTAAACACAATATCTTGGCTCCTGCAAATGGCACCATTGTGTAAACTCCCAAGTATGTTAGAATTACCCATGTTTATTTTAACACTGCCATTGATAGGATTAAATAAATTTAAAGACTAAATGGCCTTAAAAGAGTGGGTTTTGTATATTTGCAGAGTGTTTGTTGATAAAATTAGATTCAAATAATATGAATTACAAGAAATAATTTTCTTTGTAAACATTAAGCAAAATTTAAAAACTCTTATAGGAGTCCAGAGTCTTTAATGTTGCCAAAATTCTGCCTGCAAATTCATTATTCAGATTTACTCTATTCAAGCCATGCATGTAGCTGGAAAAGAGAGTTTCCCCAAAATGGAGTAGTCAGCTATTGAACTATGTCACAATGCCATGATAGTACACTGCCGTGAACAAGGGAAGACAGTTTGGTCCCTTAAAGAATGGGATGTGAGCATGTTTGACGCACAGGGGCCAGATGATGACTGCCAGCAAATGGTTATTAATCAGTGTCATATGTTATTGTGTCCTTTGGGAACCAGATGCCAGATATACTCTGCAGTTGTCAAATAATCAAGAAGTCTTTTTTAGGACAAAAAGCAAACAGAGAGAACATGCAGTTCTAGGGTAGTAGGTCCAAACCAGTACTCCACTGGAAAAAAAAATTTCAGGAGATGTTTTACTCAGACAAGTGTAGAGACCAATTCACACAGCATCCTCTCACACTGCAATGGCTGGAGAAATTCTAATCTGACCCCACCCACAATGCATCCCAGTATCCTATCTGTGAAGGTAGGGCACCATATTTTGTTGAATAGAAACAACTTGCATTTTAAAAAGAATGTAAATGGTAAAGATTCTAAAATAAACCAAAAAAAATGTGTTTGTACATGTGAGAGTACAATTATATATATACACAGAGATAGAAAGAAACAAATGCACATATTTGGTAAGTATTAAAAAGGCTAGAGCACACAGTGTAAGTTCTTTTTAACTACATCACCAGGGCTGGTTCATCCCCTTTCTCTCTCTCCCTCCTCACAGCAGTGGTGCGAGCAGCTCTCCTCTGCCACTCTGCCAGAAGGTTCTAGATTTCCCCTTCTGCTTCTGCCTTGAATCAGGCCAACCAGGCATGGACTGAGACTTTTGAACTGCGAGCTGAAAGTGATAAGGCAGCAACATACTCTTTATTTTTCATTTACCTTCCAGCTACTCTAACCTCTGCCTAGTACCCAATTTCACATTTCTGGTGTTTATTACAGTATTATCTTCCTTTCAGCACTAAAATCTAAATTGGCCTTCTCAGGTTACCAAACTAAAATATCAAACTGGGTGGCTTCAACAGAAGAAATTTATTTCTTCTCAGTTATGGAGGCTACAGTATATTCAGGGTTGATTTTTTTATTTTATCATTTTTTTCTAGATTCTATAACACATTAGAGACATATGGTTTGGGGAATCAATGACCATCTATACCACCCCCCACCCCCAATTTTCAGAGATTCATCTCTTTCCTAACAGTCCAGTGATTTCTAGAGAGGTCTCTCTTCATGGCTTGCCAAAGGCCGCCTTTTAGCTATGTCTATATGTGGACTTTTGTCAGTGTGTAGGAAAGGGCAGGGTAAGGGGAGATCTTTCTCTTCTCAAAAGGCCACTGGTCCTTCACAATTTGGGCCCTATCTTTATAACTTCCTTTAATCTTAATTACCTCCAAAAGACCCCCTCTCCAAGTACAGTAACATTAGGATTGAGGTTTCAACGTATGTATTCTGGAGGGATGCAGACCATAAGCAGCCTGCCTAGTTACTTCCATATAACTCCTTCCTATCAAAACCTCAATTTTGTGCAGGTATGTACCCATCCTATGCTTGCCATCCAGGTACTAAAGGACAGCTTCTCCATTTTCCTTCCTGCTGATCAATGCACAGGTAAGTCTAAAACTCAGTTCTAGCCAGAGATAAATGAGAGACAGAGATATCAAGAGACTTTAGAGCACATTTTCTCTTACCTAAGAAAAATGTCTAGAAAAAAAAAACTGTCACTCCTCTTCTTAGGGATACTACTATTCTAGATTTGAGGCAAGGACCTACTGCAGCAAACCTACTACCAGCCAAGATATGAAACCAATGTTGAACCTCCACAAGAAAAGTTTAAAAAAAAAAACCTGGGCCCTTGATACCATTACCAGCTCACTAAATCAACCACTTTGAAATTCATTCTCCAGCTAAACTCTGAATGCAGTAGTTAAAAATAGCAAGTTTTCTTGAGTTAGGACATAACTCAGGAGTAGAACATTTGCTTAGCACATGCAAAGTCCTAAATTTGACGTCCTGCACAGAAAAAAGAAATTTTCTTTCTAAAATCATTTGTCAAACTGCATGTTTAGATAGCCAAAGTCATCATAAATAATACAATTTCTTGGAAATATTTAATATATATTAATACAAATTTTTGAAATCATTGTCTTAGAAACTTTTAACATTTATTAATATATAAAGGAACCTCAGTGCTGGAGGCATAGCTCAGCAGTTAAGAGTGCTTGCCTAGCAAGCGTGAGGTCACCACATAAAAGAGGCATGGTGATACACACATGTAATCCTAGCACTTGGGAGGCTGAGACAGGAGGATTGTTGTGAGTTTGAGACAATCCTGGGCTATACAATAAGTTCAGAACTAGCCTGGACTACTGAGCAAGACCCTGTCAAAAAAAAAAAAAAAAACAAGAATCTTATACATCCTATGGTTTAAAAACATCCTGCTATAGAGCTCCTAAAATTTATTTTATCATAGAATCTTTTCAGTTTCTCTTTAGTTAATCCTGTTACCTATAACAAAAGATGGATAGCTTTTGAAACACACTCCAAAGATGACAGAGCTGGAATAGACTTAGAAATATGAGCAAACAAGAGCCTGAGTTGAAGGAAAACACAGCAAAAAAAATTCCATAGGTTAAGAGATGCTTAAGGATCTTCTACAGTCTTGAAAATAAACTATCAATTTTTTGGTGTGCGGCCATGTAGTTGAAGTATCATCACAACGGCCTTCTCCCCAAGTCTCCACTAAAACTGCCACGAGAATGTGGATGGTGAGCACTAGAATTGAGGGGGTGCTACACTTCCCAGAACAATTAGTCAGATTTCACTTTAATCTGAAGATACAGGATCCCATCAAGTTAGAAGATCTGTAGACTTCAAGATGCTATAATGCATATACAATTTCAAGGTATTATTTTGATAGAGGGGTTATTTTTAGGGGCTAGTACGGTGTAGAAAAGTATTCCCAAAGGGCCATATGTAAAAGCCTGGTCACCAGGAGGGCAGTACTGGAAGTGCTCTGGACTTCTAAGAAGTGGTACCTGTCTTCTAGGAGGTCCTTAGGTCTTAGAAGTGTGTCTCAAAAGGGAGTTGTGGGAAACCCAGGGTATAAACAAATAGTAGAGTCAAACAAGTGAGATGTTGAGAGTCAGAGGGCATGAGGGGGATAGAGGGGAAGGGAATATGAAGTCAACATGATATACATGTGCACAAAATTCTCATGTTCACTGTAACCACCATATGTCACATACACAGGTTAATAAAAAAGGCAAAAATAAGTAAATCTTTTATTTTAAGTTAGTTGCCTCAAGTATTTTCTATGTAATGCAAAGCTGACTACTAGAGGATTTTCATATCCAAATTTGAATAACACTGTTAAATATGGGGGGAAAAACCTACCAGATCTTATGAAAACAGAAACTAGAGCATGACCTCACTTTCAGAACAATCTGAGGTCACGCCTGTGCATTTGTGTCTACCTCAGATTCAAATGAGCAAATTAAACTGAATGCCAGAATATTCTACACACGTGAGCTTCAAGATACTTTTAGTGAGCAGTTAGCACTACTGGAATTCTATACGTATCTGTGAGGTGTTATTATCAATATTAGTCTTTCCTATTAACTTATAAAGTCCATGAGGACAGTGACCCCGTCTATTTCTAGTCAGCATTCCATCCCATTGCCTATGTAGTATCGAGCCCTTAGTAAGCTGTCAATAAATGCAAGATGAAAAAATGAATATATGAGTGAGTTAAGAATTCAAAAACCCTCATAGATCAACTGAAAAAGTGAATCACTCACACTCAGTGACTATAATAAAAGAATAAATTTATACTCATCATAAAATAATGTCTACCAGTAGAAGAGAACATGTCAAAAGACAGACAGTATATTTGTATCGGGTTCTACAGGCAGACCTAAATGACAAATTGCAGAAATATATATTTTCCCTTGCATATGTCTTTTTACCTAAGACCTTGCTGGCTTATTCCTTTCATACTGGGACCATGATTCAATCACTACCATGTAAATTTTCACTATCTGGCACTCCCATTAGAACAGAAGGCTGCCTTTTATGCCTGAATGTTAGCCTATCCTCCCCTCACAAATACTACTCCACACAGGATCAAGAACTCATTCTATGATTTATCTTCTCTGCCAAACATCATCAAAGTTATCATAGGTTAATTAGTTGTAAAGCAGGTTTGTTCTATTCAGGAGTGTTAAGTTTTCTGATAGACACAAGCACCCAAACGGAAGCATCAGTTCCATGATACTTCGCTTCTAAAACCAGCATCACAAAAATCCAAAAACAGAGCAAACTGAATTGATACTCTAAATCAGATACAGAAGGCAGTGCTGTCATCTGGCAGAGCAAGAGGGGATCAAAAGGAAAATGCAGAAGAAAATAAACCTAAGACCACAGTCAAGTAGTCTTTGGACTCCATTAGTATGAATGGCTGTTTCTTCGCAAATGCTGAAGTGCAGACCCAGACAGCTTGACAAATGAGTAGGATCATGGAGAACATGAAAGAGGATGATTAAGGGAGTGGAGTAATTGATATATGAGGAGAAAGGGTTTTGAAAAATTTAATTATGAGGAGATCCGGCCAAACGATGAGTTTGCTGAGAAAGTGCAGATGTACTTTTGATTTGCACTCATAAGTAAACCCCAAAGCAGGATCAGAACAAACTAAGTTGTTCCAACAGGATATGAGTGGGAGTAAAAGGAAGAAATTAAAAAAAAAAAAAACTGAGAAAGTCAAGAGCCAACATCGGGACACAGTTCCTCAGAGGAGAACGTGTAACCCTGAAAGATCTTACCCCAAGCTGGGTAGTCTCTTTTTCAGACAGAAAATTTGGAAGCAGATCCCAGTAACTCTCAGCTATGCCTCTCCCTTGGCCTTGTGGGTTGGCCAAAAAGGCTGTGTCATTTCCAATTAGTGTGATTGTTTAATGCAAATGTTCTTATGTCTATAATAGTATGGATAAAATAAATACAGAAAATACTCTAAAAAATTTAAGGGTTTTAAATAGCTTTCGAAATGTAGCAGAAACTCTCTGGTATCAGAGAACCATGAGAGATTGCTTCAGGCACCACTTCACATAGGGCTTCTCCATGGTGTTAAGAAAGATGGCTTCATGTTACAATGTCATTATATTATCAGGTTTCTCAGAACTCTAAAAGAGAAATCCAATGAAGCCAGTCCCCAGCCCTGTGTCTGCATGGAAACCTTGAGCTCCCCAACTTTTGGATGAAGCAAAGGTTACAAAATGGACAGAAGTGCCATCCCAAATGAGCTGCCGAGTCAAGGTCAGAAGAAAACGTCAGCAGGCCTGAATGGCACCTTCAGTTTGCCACCTTCTAATTAAAAGAATAAAAAAGACTAAATGGATTATATTACATCATTTCAGTCTCCAGAAAAAAATGGAGAAGTCTTGACCCAAGAGACCACAATTCCCATTTCTGTAACTTTCTCTGGCCTCCACTTTTGTGCCTATATACTCTATGGGGCCCATTAGCATTTCACCTGGTTATTTCCTCTGCTGGACAAAGCATGTTTCGGGGCAGCTAAGGAACAATAAAGGACCACGTCACTTTCCTCTCAGTCACACTATTTAACAGAGTCAGGAAAAGTAGTCTCACGTGGGGTGAAAACACCCAACACAGTAGCTAGTATGATCAAACTTACTAATAAATTATAATATTATTATCTTTGCATTCATATTTATCTCTCCAAAGATACTATATTAGAATCAAGTCTAAAAACTATTGTTAATTAAAGAAAATGTGAAAAATTAAGTTCAAAATTAAAATCTGTTTGGGGCATTTACCATAACTGCTCTCAATGCACAGATCACTGGAATGGATGGATAGCAGATATATTGCTAAATAATGTGCATATATATATATATATAGGCATTTATATATAATTTACCAAGATGTATGTGCTGTTTTATAACCCACACTGCATTTTCACCTAATAATATATTTTAAACATTGTCCTATGCATTGCAAGCACTTTTCTAAAATATGATTTCTTAATGACTGTAGTCTTTGATGCTATATACAAAAGCAACATTACTGACTTTACTGATACTATGCAGTTCAAATTTTAAAATATTTGTAACTTTTTTACTATTAGAAGCAGTGTTTTCACAGATACCCATGTACATAAATATCCATGTACATTTTTAAGAAGAATTTTAAAACTCCAATTCCTAGATCAAATCAATTAAATACTTGTATGTCACTTCATTCAGATTGATAATCCTGATCTATAAGAACAGATCTGTTTACCAAACTCAAATTATTATTTTTTTAGAATGGCCCATGTGATAGACAAAATGTATGAGTATAGACACACATATGATACACTCTGCATGATTGCTTTAATTTTAAATGAAATTATATAAATTAAATTATAAACCCTCAATTACACATAATTATTTTAAAATTTTTATTAAAAGTTATGAATTATAAACATATAGTACTAGCATTTTATTATAAATAAAATCAGTTACTTCCCCAATATTGGGTAATACTAAAATAAGGTTGTTCAATATATATAAGGTTTAAAAGTACCAGAAAAGATTACAACGAAGATATACAAAGAGATCTTTTAAAGAAAGGAAAGTTTCTAACCTAAGAAAATTTGAACATAAATCAATCAAATGTACTGACAAATCTAGGAAAAAGACTGGCCACATTCTAATTACTAAAAAATTGCAGAACAGTATGTGTTTTATTTTATGAAACATATGTTATAAAACTTCCTGACTACCCTGTGAAAATTCAGGGCTATCTTGGGCCAAGGACAAGTCTCAGCAAGTCACAGCACACATTGTCACTGGAGAGATGGATACCAGGTCAGGTATTTTTCCCATTATATTATAATCTGAAGTGAAATATCATTGTTCTAATGTTATTTTCCAACTTTTAGGGTAAATAGGATGTAGGTAATTTCCATATATTCATCTGACTACTCAAAAATCACTAAATTAAAACTCAACAGCTAATTCAGTTAGATCTTGAATGTCCCCAAGAGCTCAGGTATTAAAGGCCTGGTCCCAGGGTGGTGTTAAGTGGGAAACAGAGGACTATTTGAGAGGTGGGGCACAGTGGGAGAGTTTTTTTGTTATTGTTGTTTGGGTTGTTTTGTTTTGTTTTCAGTACCAGGATGGAGCCCAGTACCTGTACACTGAGCTATATCCCCAACTTATTTTTATTTTTTATTTTGAGGCAGATTCTTGCCAGGTTGGGCTCAAACTTGTGATACCCCTGCCTCAGCCTCCCAGAGTGCTGAGATTACACGCTCGTGCCGCAGGGCTCAGGTACAATCTTTAGTGTGGCCCTGGAAGACATTATAACATTCCAGTCTCTTCCTCTGTGTCTCTTCTGCTCCCTGGCAATGAAGGTAAGCAGCTTTGCTCCACCACCAGCTCCCAACCATGATGTGCCAAATGCCACAGAACCAAAACAAAGGGGCCAGTGGATCATGCCCTGAAACCTCTAGAATTATCTTGCTAAAGGTTGCATTAAATTGCTAAATTGCCCAGGCTGGGTGCAAACTTGTGATCCTACTGCCTCAGCCTCCCAGAGTACTGGGATTACAGGCCTCAACCACCAGGTCTAAAAACTCTTTTTTTAAAAAAAAAATTTGTGTCTACTTAATCGATTGCAAATTAAAACAGATATGCCTAAATATCATACTCCACAGGTAAGTTCTTGGTTTGAAGCTAGGTACTAAGGTGCTGAAAATTTCAAAATGTTATACTTTCATGATATATTCTTACTTTCAATATAAATTACTCCTTGCCCTCTATTATTATTGTTTGACTTGTTTTCTTCTTTATCTGATATTAATATCACTTCCTTTCTTGTGTGTGCACTGCTGGCATTCTTAATCTGCAAACATCATTAGAATTTCCTTGTCTGTTTTTATGTCCTTATATTCTGGGTTTTTTTTTTTATGTCAGTTGTTTTCAGAATGTCTCCTACCAAATATCACATACTGGCTTTTGAAAAATACTCTCTGATATAATTGAGTTTAACCAGGTCATATTTATTGAGAAGGAATTTTTGGAATGTTTCAAATTCTGGTATCTTGTGTTTTTTTCTTCCAGTGTATTCTTTTTAAGACTTTTTTTTCTTTCCTCTCTTTTGATTAATTAAAAGGTTCTTGTTTAATTTTTCATTTTATTTATTTTAAAAGTATTTTATATTGAACCAAAACTGAAGGTGACCAATATAAAATTCAATTGTTCTTGTAGCTCTGCTCTTGTCTAGGCTTCCTTGCACTTGTTCTTGGTGTCTACCCAACAAGGTGATGTCAAGGTGAGGTGTTATCATCTCTCCTCAAAAGCTTTTTCTCATAAGAAAGTTAATTGTTCATTTACTTGTAACCGTGAGTCTGGACATATGTAGAAATTATCTCTCACCCCCCCCCCCCAAAAATGTTCATCTACTTTGTATCCAAAAGCCTTCCATGGTACAGCAGTTAATTATCTATCAATTGAGTTATTTGCATTTTACAATTTGTTCATATTTGAACATAAGTTTGTTCTACATGTATGAAATGATCAAGATTTTAAACTTTAAAGTTAAAACTTCTCTTAAAAAATGTTTAAAGCACAAAATCAATCTGAACCTGTACTTGAATTTCAAATAAATGGAAGTTATAGTGCAGTAACTGAGAAAAGCTTAACTTCGCTGTCCTTTCCCATTGCCATTTTAAAAATTCTGATGCAGTTTTACTTACTATAACTTGAGAATTTTTCCAAGTTTTGTTTGTTCTGCTTCATTTTGCTTTGCTTTGTTTTAGCATATAAGTATTACATTCTGAAAAAACTCAAGTTCAGTCTGTTACACCTTTTTCTTAATTGTGCCAGGCCCTGTGGTACAGGCCTTTATTTTCTATTTATTCAATTATTTTCTACAGATGTGTTGTGTGCCGCCACCTCCAGCTCACGTGTTGCTAGGGAATCAAACCCAGGGCTCTACATGGCCACGCAAGTGCTCTTAACCACTGAGCTACCCATCCAGGCAATGTCTGTTTATTCTTTTCTTTGATCCTTAATGACTCTTCAAAGATCACAGAACAGCTCTAGAGAAACTACACATAAATCTCTACTTCACAGTAGGTATTTCTTTTCCCTATTTTCATCCCCAATATAGTCTCATATTAGAGGAGTATCTTACACTTTGAAAATATCTTACAACTTGCCAATGTTTTAATATATTTTCTTTGGTCAACAACAGTGCTATGGCTTGGATCTGGAGTTTCTCCCTAAAACTTCAGGTATTCGGATGCAATGGGATAATACAGAACCACGCACAGTTGGGAAGTGAGCCCTGGCTGGAAGGGGTGGATGTCTGGAGCTTAATCTGGAGGGAATATGTCAATTGATGGAGATTGGGGGTGCCCAGGGCAAAGCTTTCCAGTGGGCGTTGTTGACTTGTGGGCCAGGAAATGAGGGTGGGGCACTCTCCTTGGATGTAGGAGGCCCAACTGGCAGCTGGAACTAAGTAACAAGGAAAAAAAACACTGCTGCAGCTTCTGCCTGAAAAAACTCTATTCTTGCCTTAGTCTGCAGACAACCTCTTGCTTCTGTTTCACTTGGCTTCTGTCTGCAATGTAGGATGCACTTCCTGAGCAGCTCTCCAGACCCTGCCATGTGATTACACTGTTGCTGGCTCCACATGAATGACTGTGTGATGCTTTCCGAAATAGTGAGCTAAAATAAATCTTTCCTCACTTAAGTTATGGAAGTCAGGTATTTTGTTTCAGCAAGGAGAAAGTAACTAAGACAAACAGCATATTAAATTGTACCATACCTGGAAACCTAGCACTCAGAAAGCTGAGGCAGCACGACTGCCGTGAGTCCAAGGGTTTCTTGCCCTCCACAATGAGCTCAAGTCAAGGCTGAACTAGAGAGCAAAACTCTGTCACAAAAAAACTGTACAACCATATATGTACATATCTATAAACTATCCCTTTCCTTCTTTCTGCTGCTGCGCAGAGCTCTGTCTCTGTCCCCCTCCTCTCTTTTCTTATTAGAGACATGATCTCATTAAATTGCTAAATTGCTCACGCTGGGTTCAAATTTACTATCCTTCCTCTTCCCTCAGCCTTCCAAGTGGCAGAGATGACATGCATGTGCCATCACACCTAGCTCTCCAATTTTTATAAAATAAAAATATTATTATTAATATTATTAGTTGTTTTTTCATGTTTGTAGGAAAATTTTAAGTGACTTTTATTACTAGAAAGCCCTAGTATCACTGGTAAGTAAATCACACACCCTTTTGTGTATACAGTATTGTGTATAAGATATGAACTTTTAGAAAGTAAAAAAATTTTGCATTTTCTTGGGCAAATAATTGTCAAAATTAACACTAGTTAATTTGTCAGAATTCACATTAGTTTTGTGCACCAAAACTATACAGATATACAATAAACAAAGTCAAATTTATATTGGGTGAGATGTAAGATGATCAACAATCTTACGTTTTATGATAACTTCATTAAAAATCTTCACAGTTTTTTTTTTTTTTTTTTTTTTTTTTTTTTTTTTTTTTTTTTTTTTTTTTTTTTTTTTTTTTTTTTTTTTTTTTTTTTTTTTTTTTTTTTTTTTTTTTTTTTAGTTCTGTGAAGAATGTAGCAGGTATTCTGATTGATGTTGCGGTGAATCTGTATAGTAGCTTTGGGACTATGCCCATTTTGACAACATCAGTTCTTTCTATCCAGAAACATGTGATGCCTTTTCATTTTTTAAAGCCCTCTTCAACCTATTTCTTTAGGGCTTTGTAGTTTTCTTTGCATAAGTCTTTAAATTCTTGGGTCCTAAGTATTTTGTTGTTGTTGTTGCTATTGTGAAGTGGGTTGTTTTCTTGATTTCTTTTTCTTTGGATTCATTTTTGGTGTAGAGGAATGTGACTGATTTGTGGGAAGCTGGACCTCCACATGCAGGAGAATGAAATTATGACCACACACTAAAATTCTATCAAAATGGGTCAAAGAACCAGACATCTAAGCAGAAACAGAAACACTGAACTTACTGGAAGACAAAACAGGTAAAACCCTAATGACATAGGGACAGGAAAAGATTTTCTGAATGGATCACCAATCGCACAAGAAATCTCCACAAGAATCAGTTAGTGAGACTACATCAAACTAAAAAGCCTTTGCACAGCAAAAGAAACAATCAGCAAGGCAAAGAGGAAGCCCCCAGAGTTGGAACACTTCAGACAAATGATTAATATCTAAAATATACAAAAAATCAAAAACATAAAACCGCCTAAAATAAATAATTCCATCAAGCAGTGGGCAGCTGAAATGAAAAGAAGCTTCTCAGAATAAATACAAATGGCCAAAAAGCACATGAGAAAGTGTCCATCGACACTGGCCATTAGAGAAATGCAAATAAAAACAACACTGAGGTTTCATCTCACCCCAGTTAAGAATGGCCTACAAAAATTCAAAAATCAACAACTGTTGTCTAGGGTGCAGAAAATAAAAGGAACTCTCCTCCACTGCTAGTGGGAATGCAAGCTGGTACAATCATTATAGAAAGCAGTCTGAAGGTTCCTGAGAAAGCTAAGAATGGAAATTCCATTTGATCTAGCTATTGCTCTATTGGGCATTATCCCAAAAAAACAATAAAATCAACATACCAAAAAGACACATGCACATTCATGTTTATAGTAGCACAACTCAAAATAGCCAAATCTTGGAAACAATCTACCTACCCATCCATACAGGAATGGTTAAAGAAGATGTGGTACCTATACACAATGCAATACCATGAAGCCATAAAGTAAGACCGATAGGAAGCTTTTGAATGAAAATGGGGCCACCTAAAATCAGTAATACTCAGTGAGATGGACCAAGTACAAAAGATGGACTATCCTTCTTATGAAATGAACAAAAATAATGACATAGAAAGGTTCCATGAATGACAGGGTTGAAAGAGGGGCACTGGTCAGCTAGGAAAGAGATGAACCACCGAAAAAGGGGTGGACGTAGATACTCACTGATTCCCCAAATCACTTATTTGTAATGTGTTATAGAATTTGGAATTCATGTATTTATAATAAATAAATTAAATAAATTTTAAAAAATAAAATCTTCATAGAAATAAATAAGATGATTTGAAGCTCCTTTAAAAAAAAAAAAAAAGAAGACCTAGAGGAAACAACTTTTTATTCCTGATACATTACTCAATATTGTGGGGAATGTGACATCAATAAGAATCAACAGAGTCAGCTTGACTGGGTAAGAGGCCAATGCATCAATTAACAAATCCCTCCCTTTTCATCAACTACTCCATACTTAATTGCAGCCTCTGAATCAGGAAATGTAACTCTGCTCAGTTGCACGGAACATCAAAGGATCAATCTGATAAAAGTGTTTTCACTCGTGTGGTGGATTCAAGCTAATTCTGCAGCCTCTATGTCCTAACCAGTACTAGTGTCACTGGGGAGATGCAAAACAAAAATTAAATTGTCTTCTAAGTACTTCCTATCTCATTCACCACTTGTGAGATTCCATTTCCACATGGACTCGCACACCCTTCTCCAGCATTACCAATTTCAAATGCTTCCCTACATGTTGTGCAGTATGCTTGGATTTTACTGTTTACCTCGCTAATCTAGTTGAATGTGTTCTTCCATCTGTCATTAAAGTACAGCCATTTAGTCTTCTAAATGATGGATCTAAGTCTTCTAAGTGATGTCTGGATCATGTTGGCACTGGTATTGTGAGCACTCTTATTTTTATTTTCTGAACCCTTAGGAAGCCTGGTCATAATAACTCACAATGTTTAAAACTAACTAAGAAAGACAGACTGCCAGTGTCCACAATTATGATGCATTAAAGTCGCATACTCAATCACATTGCACAGAGTGATGTAACAATAAATAATCCACTGTGTGGACAACAAATCATGCTGCCAACATCCACAGTCAGAAGGCAAAGTGGCAACCCCAGACAATACCCATTTATCCACGGATCTATCTGTGTCATATCCATTTACCATCAAAAGGATACTCCTTTCGACCCCTATTTTTAGATTACCACGTGTTTACTCTACCCCAGAGTTTCCCATTGATCAAAACCAAGGCTATTCATATCTTATGGAGTGTTTCCTAGGACTTGAGTTTTCATCAGGAAAAGCAGGATCATTATATAGTCAAACTGAAATAGTTTGTCTAGCTTTCTCTTGGGATTACTTTTTCAAAATGTGGTGATGGAGTTCATCTCACACGGATAAGAGGCTACCCTAGTCACATGGGAAACATCCTTGGGCTTGCTATCATGGCGCTGATACAGGATGGAAACCTCAGAAATCATCTGCCTCAGAAGTTCATTGTCCCCACTCTACTCACCTCTCAAAAGCAGCTATGTGTAATTACTTTCCATCCAGGAAAGAAAAGTATTAGGTAAAATTGGTAGGGTTGGGGCACAGAGTTACTATTCTGCAAGGTCATGGGAAACTTGCCCTAGGGCTCCTCAGGGAATCTGGCTTTTCTTAATGGTGTGAACATTTGTTGCTTATTTTCCCAGCATGTAAGCCTTCATTTTGATGAAACAATGCCTTGACTTCAGACTGAAATATAGGTGCAGCACAATATGGAAAACTGTACACTATTTTAAAGTTTGACAGAACCAATGACAAAGGAAAACAATCTAAAAGTGGGTAAAGAAATTAGACAGACATCCCTCTAAAGATGACACACAAATGACACGAAAACTACTCAAAATCATTAGCCACTAGGCCAGTGCATATCAGAAAAAAGACCATTTTACACAGGGTGCAAAGACTAAACTTCAGAGAGGAATACAGCTGATGTTGACAAGGATGTGAAGAAATTGTTAAAATTCACATCAGTTCTAGTGGGACTATGAAATGGTGCAACTGCTGGGGAAATTTGGTGGTCCCTCAAAAGGTTAGCTCAGCAATTCTATTCCTAGGTATAAATCTGAAAACATTAGAACAGGGTTGTCAAAGAAATCCAGGTACTCCCACATTTGTACCAATGCTATTTACAGTAGTAAAACAGTAGAAATAACCCAGACCCAGATCCACCAACTGATAAAGAGACACACAGAACTGTTATACCCATACACAGAATATCACTCTGCCATAAAAAGAAATGAAATAGTGATGCATGCTACAATACAGATGAACCCTGAAAACAGTACACTAATTGAAAAAATATGGAAACAAGAAAACATGCTAAATGATTCCCATCTATATAAAATATCCAGCATAGGTAAATATATAGAGACAAAAAAAAAAGATTAGTGGTCCCACGGGCTGGGAAATAGGGCAAAGAGACCAGAATGGTCTTAATGGAGACAGTGTTATCTTTTGGGAATGGTGAAAATCTTTGGATACTAGATAAAGGTGGTAGTTACATAACTTTACAAATGTACTGCCACTGAACTGCAAATTCTCAAATGGTTAATTTAATATAAATTTTACCTCAAATTAAAAAGAGAAACAGCAGGAGATGTTTATGACCAATTCAGAACACATTCATAATGTATCATTAAGTAAAAAGTGGAAAGAAGTAGCAATAGTTCTAGGAGCTGTTTTTGTAAACTAATAAAGAGTAATAACATATATTACAAATATGTGCATGCTGGTGCATGTGTAAAATAATTTGAAAGCATTACAAGGAACTATTCAAAGAAGTTTTCTCTAGAGAGTAGAAATACATAATATATTCATTCTATATGTATTACCTTTTTAAAAAAGAAAATATAGAAGTTGTAGCAGACTTTTCAAATATAATTATTGATTCCTCCCACAAATAAGATGAGTAAATTATCACCAATTTCCATCCTACCAATCTACTTCAGTTCTCTATTTTTCTGATGTGTGATTTTTAAATTTCACCATTAACAATTTTTAAGAAATATTTCATCTCCATCTGTCCTTCATCGCCCTACACTTCAACAACTATTTTCTCACATGGATGGATGAGAGATGTCGAGGATGGGAACGGTGAGGTGGACCTTGCACCCTCCCTCCCCTCAATCTGGACTCTGCAGTACTGTATCTATACCAGAATTGCCTTGAGGCTTCTTCCATATGGGTGACAGTTACCAACCCTAAATATTGTAAGTCAGAGGGAGATGATGAAATTCAAAATGAAGTTGCTTTCTGAGCAAATGTTTAAAGAAATGTTTAGTGCAAATGGCAATGTGGGGCTGGAGCATCGCTCGGTAGCGAAGTCCTTGCCTAGCACATGAGAGGTTCTGAGGGTGATTCCCTAAGAGCATGAATGGATGCATCTGCAAACCCAAAGACAGGACTGACTACACTCTGGGATAGTGCCCTGGTTGTGTAGTAAAAGTTCTGATCACAAATGATCTGCATATAATGCTAACAGTTTGAGAAGGACCTTTAAGAGACTTGGAATGAGGTCATATTCCTTTTTGAGAGTTATTAAATTCAATCCACTGTTCTGGGCTCATCTCATTTAAATCTCACAACAATCCATAGAAGAAGCATTGCTATACTTACTTTAAAAATTGGTAAACTGCAATGTCAAGAAACTTGCACTAGGGCAATGAAGATGGGAGAACCAACTCATGAAATCAAATTCATGACTTCTGACCTAGTCTTATTTTCATTTGATCCAGGGTCCTTCAATACATGTTCTTTCCATTCCTACAGTCCCAGAGAATTTGACTGGGTAGGGGCATTTCAGAAGCAGGGAAAAAGCAGAAATTTGATTGTCTACTAATGTATCCAACAGTAAAGATCTTACTATCTGTGCTGTCTTCAAAATTCTTTGTAAGGATTCATTTGAAAAATGAAGGAAATCAGATTTTAAACATATAAATCAGAGGTAGAAACAAGATGGCGGCAGAGTAGGAGTTCCAGAAAGGCAGCTCCTCATACATTCAGATGGGGAGGCTGAAATATAGTGGACAGGACTCCTTGGTGGGTTGGTCAGGAGTAGGAGAGGAACCCGAGGATTTGAAGTGAAGCCACAAGTGGACTCTTGAGGACTAAAAGGAATCCACATTGAGCATGTTCACCAGATGGTGTCACCCCAACATCCCAGCTGACAGCCTGCTGGAGCCTCAGAACCAGGTGAGAGGCACTGCAGCTGAACCCCTCCCACCAGACTCCCTGCCAGAGCCTCAGAAGAAGGTCTACAGCTGTGAGCTGATGCCAGGTTGAGAGCTAGTGGTGCAGGACCATAACAGGCATCACCATAACTCAAGTACTTTGAAACACTACTGACTGGAAGGAACAGCACACAGGAGGCAAGGCCAGCAAGAGGAGAGGAAATCCTTCTGAGGAACCTGAGCCCTGCAGGAGCAGATTGTTAAAAACAGAAGTTCTCTCTCCATCCCAGCCCTTAAACCACAAGAGCTAGAGAGGCAGGACCACCTGGGAATGCTTGCCGAGAGAACTGAGATGGCAACTTGGAAGAGGCCTGTGAGTGGCAGAGCCACCATCTCCGCATACTTCCAGCACAGAACCCAAGAGCACTGTGGCTCCACTAGACTTCATCCCAGCTGTCACAATTGCCTATTACAGACTGGAACACAGAGAGTGCAGGGACCAGCCTCACCAGGAAACAAAGATGGAAAACTGCACAGGGAACCCAAGCAAAACACAGTCCAGTTGCTCGCCCCTCCCACCATATTTGGGAAACAGTTGCCAGCAAAATCAACTGACCTGGAGAAACAGACTTGACTCCCCATCCACATAATATAGGCAAATTTTTTGGACTTTGGACTCACTTCAGTGGTTCTCTGCAGATATTTGGACTTGTGGGGGCTTTTTTGTTTGTTTTTGTTTTGGACTGGATTTTTTTGTTAGTTTTTGCATTTCTCTCTTAAGTAGCTCTTTCTGCCTTTTCCAGAAAGTCTTTCTATAGAATCAGAAGATATTCTCTCTCATTTCATATATACCATTCTGTGTTCTTCTCTCATCACTATTGATTAAGCATATCTACTTTCTTCTGGTCTGGGGTTAGAGTTCTGGCTTGCTTTTCTCTCTCTTATACACTCTTCTGTTTTCTATCACACCTCCAAAGCTAACTCTCTGTCCCTACTCCTGCCATTCTTATTAATTGTATTTGTAAGTATTGACAACTCACAGCTATATGGCTTAAACTGTATGATATTAATAATTTTTGCAATTTATTATAGGACATTAATACAGATTCTGTTCTATTATCAAAAATAATATTGTGTCACCTTTAACAGATGCCTCTAATAAGTTACTACACAGTTTATACAGATATCTCCATTAGTAGTACAGATCACATTTGTAATGTTAAGAATGGAATGATTATATGATTTACATTACCTTTCCATCTCTCCTTTTGGCACTCCCCCTACACACTCCCACCCCCCAGGTCCTATTATTTTCCACATTAAGTTCCATGAGATAATTGAGATCTGGTTTCTCATATCAGAGAGACCATTCAATATTTTACTTTCTGCTTCTGACTCACTTCACTAAGCATGACAGTCTCAAGTTGTCTCCATTTACTTAAAAAAGCCTCCAACCTATCTGTCTTTATAGATGCATAGTATTCCATTGTGTATAAATACCACAGTTTGTGTATCCATTGGTCTCTTGATGGGTATTTTGGTGACTTCCATATTTTAGCTATCGTTAGTTTCTAAAAGAGTTAAAAAGGATCACATAATAGAGAAATATGCATACCCATGTTTACAGCAGCACAAGTAATTAACAGCTAAATCCTGAAAGATGCCAAAATGTCCACTGACAGAGGAATAAATAAATTGTGGTGTGTATTTATACACAATGGAGCACTACTCTCTCATAAAAATAAATTTGAGGCATTTGAAGGAAAATGAATGCACCTTGATACCATTATGCTTAGTGAAGTGAATCACACTCAGAATATTAACTGTCACATGGTTTTTCTAATATGAGAAACCCAGAGCATAAATAAATAATAAACCCAAACAAGTGAGATGTGAAGAAGCAGGACGGTGGATTTGTTAAAAGGGAGAAGGGACATGGGAAGGAGTGGGAGAAAAGGATAAAGGGAGGAGAAGTGAATGTGAAGTTAATGTGATATGTGTACAAATTCCTCAAGTTTAACTATCGTGTCTTGCAAACATCTACTAATAAAAATCATAACTTTTGGGAAAAAACACATAGAGTAATATCTGTCTTCCTCCATACCCATACCCTTTCTATTGCGGATCCTATGTACAATCATGTTGATTGATTTTTGGATGTGGATGTGTGTTGGTTTTTACACAGATATGTGGGTTTCCAGTAATTGGATGCTTCTATTTAGAAACAAAAAATGATGCAATACAATTATTTTAGCTTTATTTGAACTAGCATCAGTATCAGTAGATGACTAGTGATCCTCAAATTATGGGCAGATATAAATACAGCCTGCATCAACTGTATAATAAAATAGAATAGATCATAGAAACTAAGAATCAGATACTTTGACTTGAATCTTTGTTCTCATATGAATTTGGACATGCTGAAAACAACTCTTAGGATTTTTGTTTATGAAATGATGGCAAAGATGCAATTCTCACAGTGACACTGTAAAAATTTTTTTTAAATGTACACAAAAACTCTGCATATATTGGGAGCCCAATGGTTGATCCATTTTATTATTAATACTGGCAAATCAAGAGTTTGAAAGCCTATGGTAATATGGCATCCTCTGTGAGATTATAAGTAGCCTTTGTAATGACCTCATACATCAGATGGACCTTCAAGAACAAAGTACCATTTCCACAGGAAACATTCTGATTGCTCCACAGCAGGTGTTCCCTCACACTTAACACTCCACTTAAAATGCTAGTCTGGAAAATGTGAAGCACCAATCACAGTATCTTTATAGTACCATTAATTTCCCAATTTTCCCTTTTACTGATCATAACATAAGGTCCAAATATTTATATTGTACTGGTGATATTTTCAAACCCACCTTGGGACAGGGAAAATGAACTATCTTCCAAATATTTGGGTTGATCCAATTTTCCATGGAACTACTCCACAGCAATTTCCTACAGTGACATTTTCAGAGTCAGAAAAAAAATTTTATTTTCGAACCACATTTTTGAGAAACCAGAACTTACTTTAGAACACTACTTTTCAGCTCTTTGCCTTCTTTTTTCCACCATTTTTGTATTCTAGTCATCTTCTCCTGCTGTCACAAATATTTTTCATATCCTGAATTTCATCTAGATTTTTTTTTAGATTTTCTACTTCTCTATCAAAATATTCCTTCATATCTTTCTTGCATTTCCTTATTTATCTCAGCCAACTTTTTATCTGTGGCTTCAATATGCTCAGTGAGCTGTGTCTCCACTAGGACCATTATTTGTTTAGTAAGATCCTCTTTAAGCCTACAGATCGATGCTTGCATTTCTTTGAGAATATCTTGCTTGAAGTGGTTATTTGACTATTTTAGTAGCTTTTTGACTTCCTTCCCTATGAGTTCCACTATTTCAGGGCCCATGACATTTGTTTCTGGGGTCTGTCATCTCTGTGGGTGTCCTGTTGCCTTGTCTTCTTCCCATGTTTTTGGTGTTGAGGAACTTTATTTTAGAGGCTGAGCCAAGAGGTTTCTTTGAATGGCTATGAGGGTGTGTGGTGGGGAACCATCATTCCTCTTAGTTCTGTGCTGAAAGTAAGCAGTGAAGGGGAACCTGACAGTTTGCTGGCCTCAGAGGTGTTATAATCACCCCCAGCCCCCTTAGCAAAGTTCACCCTCCTGTCCTGGCCTCCCTCCCCTGAGGGGGACTCTCCACCTCTGGAAGTGCACCTACTACACTGAGCCATTCAGAAGGTTGGTGGTCTTTCTCTCCTCTCTGCAGCTGTCTCTTGTGCCAGTTTCTTCCTAGGCACTACTTAAGGGTGACCGCAAAAGCCCTGATGTGCTCTTCTGAACTTTCTTTTACTCTAACTGGTTCAGTCTCAGGCTTTTTTTTTTCCCCCTAACGGCTCCTGTTTACATCATTGCCTGTTATGGCTGCCAAGCACTGCTTGAGATCTGGGCTCCAGGAGGCCTTTCCTAGGAGTAGCACACATTGCATCTGTAGTATGCACAGATTTGCTTTTCAAATGCTAGGGCTACAAGTTCCTGGGTTCGTGCTTACCTCAATCTGAGGTTCTGGCCTCTGGGCTTTCCTTTGCCTGTGGTCTGTGGATGGTGGGAGCTCTCCTTCCAATATGACTTCAAGATTTTTGACTTTCCCATGGCCTTCATTCAGATGTTGGGGCTCTGCTTCCTCTCCTAGTTTCGTCACATGTTCCAGGCTCCACGTAGGCTTTCCTCCATCTGTAGATGCCTGCAGCGCCCAGACACTTGCAGCTGGCCTGGGTGGCTTCCTAGGCTGCTGAATTTTTTTTTCCCTCCATGTGACATTTGAAGAGATTATGTCAACTTGAAGCAATCAGGAACCACACCGGAATTAGAGTATGGGAACCATGCCTAGACTGGGAATTGAGAACTAGCCTGGATAGAGTGTGAATGATTTGTGGGCCTGTGAATGAGGGAAGACCACCCACCGGTATGTAGGAGGCCTAACTGGAACTCAAACTTCAATTGTATAAAAGGAAGGAAGAAGGAAGATTCTTACAGCTTCTTCCTATGTGAAAGCTCTTGCCTTCGCAATTGTCTACGAACACCAACTTGCTACACACCACAGTTATTCATCACAGGTTCACTCCAGACTCAACTTGTGCCTGTCTGTCCTTCTCTGATCTTCAGTTGCTGATCTTCAGTCAACAATCTTCAGTCACCAGTCTTTGCCATTGTTCTTCAAACAACCAATATCTGCAGCAGACTGTCACTGGCTGTCCTGCAGTCCTAGATGTGAGCTGCACTTCACAGTTGAGCAGCCATTGGATACTAGAGCGCTCACACGTGCAGGCTGCCATCTTGGACTGTCTCTATCCTTAGATTGGTAAGCCTTCCAAATACAGCCTTTCTGTTATAATTTATGTAAATTCTGTCTTTTGAAAGAACTCAAACTAATACACTGCACTTCTGATGTTCCTCGGGATTTCTGACCTTCCCTTCCTCTAATCTCTTTTCAGTTGTTGTAGTGCTCCTCCCTGTCCTAGCTACATTGAATAGGTGTTTTATGACTAAATTCCCAATTTTTTAAGTGGGTCAATGAGGAGACATTGTGCAGCTCTGTTACTTGACCACCACCTTGACGCAGAAGCTCAGTGTATTTTATCTTTTTTGGACATGGTATGCACATTCATGTACATGCATCCATAGGCAGACATACTCATTCTTTGCCTTTTTGAAGCAAATGTGTGTGTGTGTGTGTGTGTGTGTGTGTGTGTGTGTGTATGTATGTATGTATAAAATGTCACAAAGAATCAAGAGTCTCTGAAGGCTTGCTTTCCAAAATACCTCCTTTTACTTATGTTTTCAAAAACAAAATCAAGACTGACCCAAGGAACTAACTTGAGCCTTCTCCATCAGAAAAAGAATATTGGCAGGATACTATGAGAAATGAACATGCATGCTCATCAGAAATAAAATGTAAGAAGTCAATATTTGGATTCTCCAGACAATGAAAAGAAAAAAGTAGCAAACTTAAATTCTTAAAAAGATATTTTGGAAAGAGCATGTTTCTCAATATGATATTATATTTTCTTAAGCAAATAGGCCAGTTTGTGGGTGGAGCAATCTGGAACTAACACCCAATGCTACCAAGAGTTGGTGATGGGATAACACATACTCAGCAGGAGCGGGATGCCGCCATCTGGAACTGCCTTTCAATGTTTCCCTACCTCACTGACTCTTGATCTAGTTTCAGAAACATTGTTTTCCTTCACTGCTATTACCTGACCATTTTCTACTCTCCCTCTTTCCCTTTCAAATTTCAGTTCTGCAACTGTATTATTTAACTCCATAGTAGCATCATGTAATGGAGGACCTTATTGTTAATTCTGAAAAGCATTTAAGGGGATTCATTTGGCCTGAAACATGTCACAGAAAATGGGAATGTATTATGTGTGATGATGATTACTGTGACTTGGGTGGGTCATTTTCAAAGATAAATTATTTCAACTTCAAGGATACAGAGAACTGAGGCTGCCTCTTTCCTCTTTAGAGCCCTTGGGCTCTAGTAAAACTGTCCACTGCACATGTTTTATTTATGTATTCTAGCCATTTAATCATTTTTGCTTTTACACTGAATTGAGGGAAAAAAAGTCATCATGCTACAGCACAGTGAAGTGAAAAGAGACTTACTTAGGAAGTCAGAAGACCTGGAATCTTATTTGAACTCTACCAATTACTTATGAAAATTACAGGAAATCAATGCATTTTGGAATCACCATGTCTATCAGGAGAGGCTACTCTTAGATTCAGTACCTTTGATTTGCCCAAATACACGAAACAGTTGGAGATTCTACAAAATCTGAAAGTTGGTTTTGTTTTGTTTTGATACAGGTCTCACTCTGTAGTCTAGGATTGTCCTGAATTCACTATGCAGCCCAGGCTGTCATTGGACTCACAGCAATCCTCCTGCCTCAGCTTTCCAAGTACCTGGATTACAGGGATATGCCACCATGCCGGGTTTATGTGGAAATCAAACTCAGGACCTTGTTTGTGCTTGCTTTAATCTCTGTGCCATTCCTCCATCCCACTAAAAGCTTATTAGTTGCATCTAAAAATAATTTACCCAAAAGTCTAACATAAACATTGAATCTGTGAAAATTTTAGCAGCACTGAGAAATGGAATGGAATATCTCAAAGCAAAAGAGTTGGGGCAGTCTCCAAGAGCAGAGGTTGAACAGTAAACAATTGCAGAGATCTTTTTAAATTTTTTTTTGTAAATACATGAATTCCAAATTCTGTAACACCTTACAGACATGGGGTTTGGGGAGTCAGTGAGTGTCTACGCCCTTTGGAACTCTACTTCACTCTTGGTGGGAGCGCAATCTGGTACAACCAATACGGAAAGCAGTCTGGAGATTCCTGAGAAAGCTGGGAATAAAAATTCCATTTGACCCAGCTATTACACTACTGGGCATTTTCCCAAAAGAAATAAAGTCAACATACCAAAAAGACATATGCATATCCATGTTCATAGCAGCACAATTCATAATAGCCAAATCCTGGAAACAACCTACTTGCCCATCAATAGAAGAATGGTTAAAGAAGATGTAGTACCTATACACAATGGACTAGTATACAGAAATCATCTAACCTAGAGAAATGCAAATTCAAGGTGAAACATGTGGGAATCTTCTGGACAACACATGTCTGAACACCATCCTCTTTTGCACACCTGTGCATGAGACATCCTCTAGGCTTGATCCCACATGCACCCAAGTTAGCCCTGATGGGAAGTATCATATTGGTGTTACTGATAAAATAACAAATGTGTCGCTATAGCTATAGACCTGTTCCACTATGCTCCTTCTCCAGGCTGCCAGATGTTAGCTGCTAAAATAGCTACCAGTTTCTTTTTCCTTAAATTTGACCTTGAAGATCCCACTATGATACATTTAAGTAAAGACCTATACAAACTCGATCATAATTTGCCAGAGCTGTTTCTAATTTTAAATTAATACTGGAAGAGAATGGATCTACCTCTCTAAGGCTGAAATAGCAAAGAAAACTATTCTAGAGTTAGCAAAGGAGAGGTAATCAACTTTTTAATACTCAAGGGGTACCTCTCTGTGAAACAGAGTAAATGTAACTTAGATAAAGAAAAGGAATTGTGAAAGTACCTAATTTGCATTCTCAGTAATATTTTAGAAAACATTTGTGTCTATGACACTAGAGCAAACTGTCATAAGGCCATAAATCTAAGAATACAAAAAACTAAGTATGTATGTGAAATGCATAGCTATAAGTCTGAAACGTTGCTGAAGGCAATAAACAGCCAACCGGATGGAGCAGAAAACCGAATTATTCAAGTTGCAAACAAACACAAGGAATTTTTCTAGAATGAAAAAATAAATTCAAGATGACAAAAGGAAGGGAAGAGAAGGAAAGAAAAACAGAAAGACGGTAAAACTGGGGAAACCCTACCAATCGATCTTTCTCCCTTTGCCTTATGCTAATGCTTGACTGTTTATCTGTCCCACACAAGCCTGTTTTGTGAGTCTCTGCATTTTTTTATGCCCTGCTTTTTTCTTAGACTCAAAAATATTTCTGTTACATTCTCTGTATGCCCCCTTCCTAACTGAGCTAAATCCACATCATCAGTCTAGATTCCTCTTCAATTTCTTTTTGAATGAGCAAACAGGTGATACGACTATCAATGACAGTGTCTCAATGCATGCCTGTAGCCTATGCAATAAAACAGGTTGTAGACTTAATGCTGCAATTATTTTCATTAGTTTTAATTTTCATAATTATAAAAGTAATTTATATTGTGTACAAAAACTTTATTTATAGTCCCACCTCCCAGAAATAACTAGAGTTGTGGTATTCTTTAAAGATTTTACTGTGCATATTCTGTATGTAAAGAGAACAGTTTCTGTTTTACAACTGACATATGGAGATATTACTATATATAATTGGCATAAAATAACAAACACATTTGAAGTGTAAAATTTGATAAGAATTGAGATGAATATATACCTTTGAAACATGGTCACAATGAGACAGAGAACACATCAATCGTCCGCAGAAGCTTCCTCACGCTTTCTGGTAATCCCTTCTCCCACCCTTCCTTCCTTCCACTTCTATTTTCTTCCACCCCTACATGTTCTACCCCTACTTTGATTATTTCACCCTTGTCTTCAGGTAACTAGTATCCTTCTCTCACTATAGTTTGACGCATTCTAGAATACAAATGGAATCCTATAGTATGCACTGGGGTCCTACTTCTTTCACTCACTATAACTACTATGAGGTTCATCAGTGTTGTAACATATGGCAACAACGTGTTCTTTTGCACTGCTGTGCATCATTCTGTTGTATGGGCATACATACTGTCAGACTATTTGCCAAAGTGATTATACTACTTTTATATTCCCGCCAGCAAGGCATGAGAGTTCCAGTTCTTCCTCATCTTTGCCAACCCTTGTGATGGTCAAATTTTAATTTTAGACATCCTAATGGCTATATGGATATCGTATTATGGTCTTAATATATATTTCCCTAATAAAATCTAACTTTATGTTCTATATGCATATTTGAAATTATATATCCACTTGGGTGACATATCTGTTCAATTCTTATTCATTTTCAAGTAGACTATTCATTTTCTTATGTAAGTGTTCTATAAATATACAGGATACAATTCTTTTATAAGATACATGATTAACAAATAACTCTGTTCCACTCTATGGCCTGTCTCCTCATTGTCCTAACAGTGTCTTTCGAGGTTCAGATGTTTTTAAAATAAATGAAGTCCAATTGATGAATTTCTTACTTTAAGTGTTGTGGCGCAGATGTTTTGCCTAAACAAAGGTCACAAAGATTTTCCTCTATGTTTTTTCCAAGCATTGTGTAACCATAAGTTGATTTATGTCTACTGCCCACTTCATATTATTCTATGTATCGTGTAAAATAACTTCTCCTGGGGAGACACGAACACTCACATCTAGTCGCCCAGAAAAAGGACACAGCAGGCAGGCCAAAGTGATGACTGCACCAATGTACAATCTGATGAACTAATACATTTCTTGGGTTTACTTAATTACGGGAGTATGGGTGAAGGGTTAACTACAGAAGCATAGATGGGGCTACATAAAGGAGCATAGGTGAAATGTCATTTACTAGCTTCCAGGTGATTCAAAAGACAGCTGTATTACCGAAAAGACCACCTCAGCATAGGTGACGCCTTAGGAGAACTTATAATGTATAAACTGAAATTCATCGTTGGCATTTGAATTTCCAGCTTCCTAAGCACCACTTACTAAACAGACAACTGTTTCTTCACTGAATTTACCTATGCAAAAAATCAATTGCCCACCTATGTGTGAGTTTATTTCTAAGCTGTCAGTTCTGATCCATTACTCCATTTGTCAGTCTTGACATCAATTGCACAGTGTCTTGATCACTAGTTTTATAATACGTGTTGAAATAAAGTATTGCTACTCCTCTGACTTTGCTCTTTTTTTTTTTTTTTGCAAAACTGCTTTCACTACTCTAGACCCTTTTCACTTCCAAAAGAAATTTTCAACAATTTATAAGTTTCTACAAAAAAAAAAAGCCTTCACAATTTTTATAGAAAATGCATTGAATCTATAGATCAGTTTAAGGAAAACTGACATTTTTAACAATATTGAATCTTCTGGGCCATAAACTCTATTTAGGCCTTATTTAATTTGCTTCAACAATATTATGTACTTTGTAGTGCACAAGTCTTTTGTGTTTTTTTGTCAGATTTATCCCTGTTTATTCATAAATTTAAAGCCTTTCTTAAATATATATTTTTTACTTTTTTACTTTCAAATCCTTGTGGCACTATGTAAGAATATAATTTACTTTGTTTATTAATCTTGTATTCTGAAACTCTGATAAACTAAATTATTCATTCTTTAGAATTTTTATGTGCCGATTGCATCAGAACTTCTATACAGACAATCATCTCCAGGTAGCTTTACTTCTTTTTACCTGCTTAGATATCTTTTATTTATTTTTCTTGTTTTATGTCAATGATTAGAATCTCTATTATCCAGCAACATTGAACAGAACCAATGAGAGTGGACTTTCTAGCCTGGCTTCTGATCTCAGTAGGGGAACATTTATATTTCACTATTAAGTATGATATAACCTGACATTTGATCTATTAAGGAATAGCCCTCTGTTTCTAATATGTTTTTAATCAGAAAACATGATTTATTGAGAAATTTCATAAAGTGATTTATACATGTGATTTATCAAGAAATTTCAGCCTAATTCTAATGCGTTGAGTTTTTATCAGAAAATGTCAGAATTTGTTAATTTTTTTCCTGGACCTTACTGAAATAATCATATGTACATTTTGCTGGATGTTTTATATATGAAAAATTATACTCAATGATGTCTGCATGCTAAATCAATCTTGCATTTCTGGGTTAAGTTCCACTTAGTCTTTTAATTATGTTATTGATATTTGTTTGCTAATCTTGGGTTTAACTGAATAAGAGATTTTAGCTGGTAGTTTTCTTTCTTGGTACTGTTCTTGCCTGCTTTTGGTATCAGGATAATGCTAGCTTCCTAGAACAAGCTGAGAATGTTTCCTCTTTTTAAACTCTCCAAGAATTCACATAAAGTTACTATTACTTAGTTTTTAAATGTCTGATAGAATTTGCAAGTAAAGCTGTCTAACCCTGAATGAGAAGTGAGGATAAATTAATGATTAAAAATAAAAAGCTGTTTAGATTATCCTTTTCCTTTTGAATGACCTTTGATAGTTACATCTATCAAGAAATTTTCCATTTCACCTAAGTTGTCAAATTTACTGGCTCAACCTTGTTAATATTTCTAGATGATACTTTATCTGGAGCAATTTTATCTCTTATTCCTGGTAAATTACGCCTTCCCTATTTCCTCATCAGCCTAGGCAGAGACATTATCAATTTTATTAATTTCAAAGAGTCAGCTTCCTTTGGGTGTGGTGGTGGTACCACCTGCTAGGAAAGAGTACTATCACTGAGTTACTTTCTGCCCTTGTTATTCTCTTGCTAAGTTGCCCAGCTGACCTCAAATTTGAGATGCTTTTGCTCAGATTCCCAGGTAGCTGGAACCACAACACCAATAGAATCAGCTTTTGGTTAACTTTATTTTTCTCATACTTTGTTTATTATTGATTTCATTTCCAAATTTTTTCTCAGAAATCTTTCTGTTGTTGATTTCTGATTTAATTCCACTGTGGTCTCAGAACACACTTTATAGTACTTAAATTCTTAAAAAATGTATCCTGATTGGTTTTATGGGCCATAATACTGTTTATCTTGGTAAGTACCTTACAGGTACTTGGGGAAAAGTATATTCTTTTGGCAGTTGGTAAAGTATTCTGTAAATATCAATTAGGTCATGGTAGTGGATAGTGAGATTGAAATCTTTTATATCCTCCTCACCGATTTTTCTATAAATTTTTAAGAAAGGGTTATCAAAATGTCCTGCTATAATCAGGACATATCATTTCTACTTGCAGTTTTATCAGTTTTTATTTCAATTATTTTGAAGCTCTGTTATTAGGTGCATAAAGAGAATCCTTCTGCCTTCTGCATAAACTGATCCTTTCTCTTTCTCTCTTTCACTCAATGCTCTGCTTTATAAATTATGTGTACCATGCTCTCTCATGACCTTACATTTATTTCTTCAACTGTGAATGCTTAACTCCAGGAGTCTGTTAGGCTGTACTTGGGTCCTTCCACTACCCCACCTCCGCTGCACTGTAACCTAGGAACTCAGAAGACATTAAGGCCAGAGAAATTTAAAGGGTCATAGTTCAGGGTTCACTATCCATTATTGCCAGAAGCCCACATCTTTTATAACATTTTTTCCATGTATTATATCTCTAGATTTTTCTTCAGGCAGCAAGATAAATCTAACCCCAGTCTTTTCATCTTGGCCTGAAGCAATTCTGTGCATAATTTTTACATGAGTTTTGAACCTCATTTTTTTCTAGTCAATATTTTAACATAAGCAATTTCCCATGATAAACATCATTCCTGGTTGTTTTGGGTGTTGCTACATAATATTATGGTGTATAAATATATTACTTTTGCCAAGCATTCCCTGTTACTGAAGTTTTTCTGGTTATAATATTCCCAATTATAAATAATATTAATTATTAAATAATGATTAATATTTTGGGGCACAAATCTTCATCGACGCTTCACAATAATTTTTTAAAACAGAGTCAAAAAGTAAGACAAAATTCAGTTAAGGAATGGAAATTATTTTCTGATCTTGGTATCCATCACGCGATTGTTTTCATAAAGGTTTTACCCATCTATGTTCCTTGCAGTATATAAGTGCCTATCTTTTTGAATCCTCACCAACAATAAATATTGCCACCTTTCAAAAATCCTTGCTACTCTGATTTGTGAAACTAATGTCTTGGTCTAAATTGTATTTCTTCTGATTATTGGAAAGTTGAATATTTTTATAAGTTTATCAAGTTTTCCTATTTCTTCACTGTGAATCAAACATTCTCAAGCTTTTATTGTCTAGTAGGATGTTAAAGAACATATTCCAAATATCAATTTGGATGAGCTTCCTGCCTCCATGCCCTTGCAATATATTCCAGCTACACAGTAAATTGTGTGTGAGTGCATGTGTGTATGTCTATGTGTCTACGTGTTGTGTGTCTCTACGCCTGCTTCTGCCTCTGCTGGAAAAAAAAATCTCACTTTAACAATTTTAGCATCTAGGAAACCTCTTCTTTATTTCAAGCCAAACACTATCATCTCACTGAATTCCTCTCCGAGTGACTAAGACCCTCTATCTTGAATTTCTCACCATGACTGCATTTATTTTATGAATTTACATACAAATTCATGTAGGTATATGTAAGTTTCTTGAGGGCAAGGACTGTATCTTTTCATCTCAAAGCCTACCTGTCTCTACTAAAAATAAAAGTCTCTGAATACTCTATAGTGGAGATTCATCCTGCCCCCACACAAACTGGGGGGATTCAGATTAATCCCAACCCACACAGACCTGGCTGACTCAGTGTCGTGTGCCTCCTCCACCAGGCACAGACCCAGCAGATCCAGATTCATCCTGCACTGTACAAACATGGCAAGGAGGTCACACGCCAGGCAGGCCTGGTACAGGATGGACCCATACCAGGTGGGTCTCAACCCAGGCAGGTACCCCTTAGTACCCAGGTGCCCCATGGCCACACATATACTCATCAGCATCCCATGGCCACACAGCCCCATGGCCACAAACACCCTCACTGGTCCCCTGCAGCCCCAGAACACACACACACACACACACACACACACACACACACGTGCCAGCACCCTGTTACCCCACCTCACAGTGCCCCATGTCTCCAGACATGCATTTATTGGCATTACGTGTCCCAGGTACACCTCCATACATGCTCCCATGTACCACTCCCCACAATGGGTGACAAATGGACACCAGGACATACAACCACAAGCATTCATGGATCAGTGGCTTGACTCAACTCCTGAGATATCCTGATTGCAGGGCTATCCACAGGAGACTCAGGACAACAAAATACAAAGCCTTGAGACAAGAGACTCCCTACACAGTTAACACAGGGGTAGAGAAAGAGTCCACCAATGCTACCTGAATACATACAGCAGCAACAGAACCAGGGAAAAACAAAGCAATAGATCGCCTATGAGAAAGCCCAACATTCCAAAAGCTGATACCACGGCTCCTGAAAGAGCAGAATCCATGGGAAACGCAGTTGAAAGAAAAGTAGACTTAAAGGCAAAAAAAGCTCAAGAATGACATACAATACATGCCTAAGGAGATCAAAATAGAGATAATGAGAGAAACAATGGCCATTATGCATAATAAGTTAAAGGCATATAAAGAAGAAACACATAAAGAGACAAGGAAGGAAAAGAAAGAACAATTCAATAGAGATATAGAAAAAATAAAAAATGAACTCTAGTATATCAAAAACTCACATGAAAAACAGAAAACCTGCTTGAACACTTCAAGTCTGTATTATCAGATCTAGAAGATACAGGAGAAAAATTGGCCCATATGGTCAGTGAGGACTGAAAAACAAAATGACAAGAAAGAGACTGGTTGCAACAGCTGATGGATGACTCAGAGAAATAAACTCAGAATCATAGGAATGCAGGAAAAAATGGAGGACAGAACAAATGGTGTAAAGCACATGTTCAAGAGAATTATAAAAGAACATTGCCCAAACCCTGGAAAAGAAATGACCGTTGAGCTACTACAGGCATACTGAACTCTGGGTAACCTTGCCCAAAAGAGAAAATACCCATGACACATCAGAATTAAAATCCTGATGACTCAAGAGAGAGAACAGTAAAGACTATATGAAAGAAAACAAAAAACAATATCCAAAAACCCATCAGGATAACACCAGAAATTTCAACACAAACACTGAAGGCCAGGGGATCATGGAGTGATATATATTCAAGTGCTAAGAGAACACAAGTGCCACCCAGACTGCTATAGCCAGCAAAACTATCTCTCAAAATGGAGGGAGAAATTAAATTTTTCAATGACAAAGAAAAACTAAATAAATTCACATCCACTAGACCAGCATTGCTAAAAATATTTAGGGGAATCTTATACAAATATAGGAAGACAAACAGCACCAAATACCCAAGAGAAAGGGATACAGCAGAAGGAGGAGAATGAGTTGCAAGAGTGTAGATCAAATAATCAACACTGAAGCATCACAATGATAACAGAATGTAGCAAATATAACACTATAATAACACTGAATGTTAATGGTCCCAACTTGCCTACCAAAAGATACAGATTGACAAACAAACACCCACAATTTGTTGCTTGCAACTGCCACATTTTACCGTTTAGGAAACAGAGATTGAAAATAAAATGATGGATATCAATATTCCACCTGACTGGACCCAGGAAACAACCAACGGGTAGCTCTACTATGCTCAGACACAGCAGATTTCAGGCCAAACAGATCAGGAGATACAAAGATGGACAATACATACTCTTTAAGGGAACAACTCAATGGAAAGAAATCACAATCATCAATATATATGCTCCCAACTGCAGGGCACTCAATTTTGTAAAACAAAATTTACTGGACTTGAAAGGCCATATAAGCACCAACACAACTAAAGTAGGGGACTTCAATGCTCCATTATCACAGACAGGTAAACTAGAAAGAAAATCAACAAAGAAATATTATGGTTAAATCATGCTATGGAAAAATTGGTCTTACTGGATATCTTATAGAGTGTTCCACCCAAAATCAACAGAATTCACTTTTTTCTCAACAGCACAAGAGATATTCTGCAAAACAGAACATATTATATGTCAAAGGCATAGAAATAATTCCTTGCTTAATTTCAGATCATAGTGAAATAAAACTGAAAATCAGCAGTAAAGGAAACAACAGAAACTATACAAATACATGGAGAACAAATTACTACTGAACAAACAATGGGTCACAAAAGAAGTCCGAGAAGAAATCAAAACCTTCCTAGAGTTAAACAATGAAGGAAACATAGCATACCAGTACATTTAAAACACAAGAATACCAGTTGTAAAAGGGAAATTCATAGCTCTAAATGTATGTATCATAAAAGTGTAATTCCAAATAAACTATTTAATGATATCCTTTAAGGTCCTAAAGAATCAAGAACAATCTAAATCACAAAGTAATAGAAGAAATTATAAAAACCAGAACAGAAATTAATGAAATTGAAACTAAAAATTATACAAAAAAATCAAAGAATCAGAGAGAATAAATCCATAACAAACATGTCAATTGAGGCAGGGATAATCTTTACTCACAAAAAAGTCTAAGACCAGATGGCCTCCCAGCAGAATTTCACCAGTAGTTCAGAGAAGAGCTAACACCAATACTTCTCAAAATATTTCATGAAGTTAGAAGACAAGGAACACTGTCAAACTTGTTTTTGGATGCTAGCAATACCCTGATACCAAAACCAGACAAAGTCTTAACTAGGAAAAAAATTATAGACAAATTTCCTTAATGAGTATAGATAAAAAACAGTCTCAAGTAAATACTGGCAAATAGAATCGAGCAAGTAGTTAGAATACACCATACACCATAATCAAGTAGGTTTCATTCCTGGGATTCAAGGTTGGTTTAAAATACATAAATCAAGTAATGTAATATACCACATTAAAAAAAAGAACAAAAATTATATGATCATTGCAACTGATTCACAAAAAGCCTTTGACAAAATCCAACATCCATTCACGATACAAAGTCTTGAGAAAAACAGGGAGAAAAGTACCTTACCTCAAACTGAGAGAAGTCATATATGTCAAATCTACTACAAATGTTATAATAAATGGGGAGAAACTGAAAACATTTGCCCTTAACTCAGGAACACAAGTCTATCCACTTTCACCATTCTATTCAACATACTTCTTGAAACCCTAGCCAAAGCAAGAGAGTAAAATAATGGAAATACATATTGGAAAGGAAGAACTCAAACTATCTTTATTTACAGATGACATGATAATCTACAAAGAAGAACCCAAAAACTATAACACAGAACTTTTTGAACTAATTAACAAATTCAGTCAAATTTCATGGTACAAAATTAATGCAAAAAATCAGTAATATTACTCTACACTAATAATGAATTCACTCAGAAAGAGCTGACAAGAATAATCCCATTCTCAATAGCTCATCAAAAAATTAAACACCTGGAAGTACACCTACTTAACATGAAGAACCTCTACCAAGAAAACTGTATTATGCTGAAAAAATAAATTGAAGAGAACATTAGAAGAGACATCTCCTGTTCTCGGACAGGCAGAATCAATAGAGTCAAAATGGCTAGACTGCCAAAATCTGCGAACTACAGATTCAACACAATTCCTCCCAAAATACCAACAACCTTTTTCACAGAACTTTCAAGAATTCTTAAATTCATATGGAACCAAAGAGGCCTAAAATAGCCAAAACAATCTTGAGTAAAAAGACAAAAACAGGCAACATTGTGATTCCAGATATCATGTTATGTTACAAAACAACAGTTACGAAAACTATATAGTACTGACAAACAAACAAACAAAAAAAAAAAAAAGTTGATCAATGGAACAGAACTGAGGATGCACAGACAACTTCAGGTACTCTCAGCTACCTGATCTTTGACAAGGGGATCAAAAACATACACTAGAAATAAAAGGATAGCCTCTTCAATAAATGGTGCTGGGAGACTTGGTTATCCACATGCAGAAAAACAAATCTAGACAGATAGCTATCACCATGTGCCAAAATCAAATCAAGGGGATCAAAGACTTAAATGGAAATGGAAAACTGAAGCTTCTTGAGGGCAAAATAGGCAAAAATCTACAAGATGTAGCTTTAGGAAAGGTGTTTCTTAATAGTACACCTGATTCAAAAGGAATAATCTTCAAAATCAACAAACAGGATTATACTAAATTTTAAATTTTCTACACAACAAAGGAAATGATCCACAGAATGAAGACAGAACTGAAAGAATGCGAAAAAAAATTTTTTACCACTTACACCTTGGATAGGAGGCTAATTACTAGAATATAAAAGGAACTGAAAAAAATAGATCCCTCAAAATCAAAGACCCTATTTAAAAAAAGTACAACAGAAGTAAATATGCAGTTCTCAGATGAAAACGTACAAATGGCCAGCAAACATATGAAATGATGTTCAACATCCTTAGCCATTAGAAAAATGCAAATCAAAACATCACTAATCTATCCTCTTACCACGGTGAGAATGGTATATATCAAGAACTCAAACAACAATCAATGCTGATGAGGTTGTAGCGGAAAAGGAACCCTCTTACATTGCTGGTGGTACTGTAAACTGATACAACCATAGTTGGGACTGAAAACTGGTACAACCAGAGATGGAAGCAGTATGAAGATTCCTCAAAAAACTGAAAACAAATATTCCATTTGATCCAGTGTTGTCTGTACTGGGTTTCTTTCCAAAAGAATTAAAAGCAAAAAGCAACATATACCCATATTTATGGTAACACAACTAACAACAGCTAAAATGTGGACGACACCAAAATACCCATCAATAGAACAATGGATACCAAAAATGTCGTATATGTACACAATGGAGTACTATTCTTCAATAAAGATAGATTTGACGCTTTTGTAGGTGAATGGTCACAACTTGAGACCATCATGCTTAGTGAAGTGAGTTGAACTCAGAAGTTAAATATTGTATGGCTTCTCTAGTAAGAGAAACCCAAAATAAAAGCATTTTATAGAACCAAATGCCTCTGGTAGGGGGAATTAGGGGGAATGAGGAAGGTGTTAAAAATGGGGAGATGGTAGGGATTGTAATGTTGTCATGATACACATATGCACAAAATTCTCAAGCTCATTGTAACCATTATGTATCAAACACACACACACACACACACACACACACACAGGAAATATTATGGAATGAATGGATAAAGAGTGAATTTCAAAGTAACACTGTTCATTAGTACAAGTGTCATTTATGAATACCTCTTATGTATGATCTGAAAGAAATTCAGACCTAACTGATAATAATTCATTCCTTTTAATTGGCCATTTATTGTTCTCTGGCCATTTTTCTCATTAACTCTGTTGAAAATAACAAATGATCACATACAGATATCACTGTAATTGAACTTGAGCAGAAAAGCCTCCAATCTGTCCTCATATGATCCCTGCCTACACTAAGAAGTAGCTGATTTTCAGTGGCTATATATCCGCATCACAATTTCCTTGGGGCCCTTTCTTTCCCACCCAATAAAGCTAGCCTTTTTTCTGCTAAACAAGCATATTTCCAGGCAGCATATCCACTCACAACCCCGCCGGGGAAAGGGCTTTCCCCCTTTGCTTTATAATCTGTTGTGTCAGAGTGTGGAATCAATTCCTGAAAAATGTGGTCATGGTCCATTAAAAATATTATTCCCTCCAAGAATAGGGGGCAGGTCACAAGAGCATCTCCTGATAAGACTCTTTCTGCATTTCTTTCACTTCCTCAAACCCTCTCCCACATATTTAAGGACGTTTACAATATTGCAAGAAAGGTGTGATTTACAGTAAGATTTTTTAAAAAAACTTTTTGTAAAAGCTTCTGGCTAAACCAGGCTGTGCTCAGAGATTAACTTCTATGCCAAATAAAAGTTGTTAAGATCCTGCCTCAGCTCTAGAGAGAAAGGGGAAATCCACCAGAGATGTAAGCAGTATGAACTTCATGAGATAATGGTAGAAACAGCTTCTGCAAAGGATCCTCACCAGGTGAAAGTGGTACATGTAAAGTGAGCCTAAGATCCAGGAAGTTGTGCTTGGAGCGCTGCCTACATGAACCATTTTATTTACCCAGTACCAGCACATCGGCCCCATCATCAGTGCCCCATATGTCATCCTAAGGAAAAACACCACACCAGTGAACAAGGTCAGCGTGGCACTACATGTGAGTTCCAGGGTTCTTCAAGACTCCAGGGCCACTTCTCTTGGGGGCAAGGGATCAGAGAGCACTCTAAATAGAATAAAGAAGGACTAACAGCCCCTGCCTGAATGGCAATGGTAGACCAAGCCATTCTCAAGCACTAGAGGAAGCTGGTCCACTTCAGAGTGGATCAGAAAGGAGAGCCTTCCTATCACACTGCATTGTTACTACTGCAAAGATTCTTAGCAACTTAAACTCAGGAGTCACCTTTTGCTGATTTTACCTGAACAGGCACATTGGATGCTGACAAACAAAAGTCTTAATTCAAGACATGACCATTTGGCATGAATCAATAGATCACTCTATAGTAATGAATAATGTCTTGAAATTATAAAAATATAATAGAGGGCTTGGTTTGGCCTCTCTGGGTTTCAGTGACATCCTCTGAAAATAAAGGAGATAAACAAGAAGATTCCTTGGGACCTTGCGACCTTCTAACTTCAGATCTTATGATTTGAGTCTGCAACTGGCCTTAATCAAAGACAGAGCCCTGGCATCTTGAGAAGATAAAGTTGATTTAAACCCTAAACCTAGTTTCCAATGTTTAATTCATGTAGGAAACTATTCATTCCACTATCCACTGATGGCTTGAAGTCAGGCTGCAGATGCTATAATCACTGTCAGTAAGCGGAACTAATGGTGCACATTCCCAACATCAACACTTATTTAAAAAGCTGGGGTAGATGTTGTTGTTGTTGTTGCCCTCCCCCTCCCTTACCCTTTTTCACTCTCCCACCTCCCCTTCCAAAGAATTTGGCACCAAGTGTCTGGGCACACACCTTCTGAAGGCCCACTGTGAGGCCACGACCTGGAAGATCACAAAGTCTAGTTGTTGAATGGAAGGTTTCAGAACCCTTAGTGGGAGTTGGGGGAAAAAGAGCACCTAACTTGGTGGCTATTTTGGAAAACATAAAATTGTTTCTGGTAACTTGGGTCCCTACTGTCTCGGTAACAAAATAGCTGAGTCACCCAGTTTCTCACCATCACAGGGAACACAGCTTCGGCTGAGTCTCCACTCATCCATCGGCTGCTAAGATCAAATAAAGTAGAATGGTATGACAGTTGGAGAAAGCCCAGAAGTTCTGGCTTTGGGAAAAGACAGTAAAGTGGGGAGGAGAGGAGGAGCAGGACATTTTCTCCAGCACATGAATTGAAAATGAAATCACCATAAATAGCTGCCAATGAAGCAAGGCCTAGTAACCCTGCACTCAGGCAAAGCTTAAATGCCAGAGAGGACTGGCAGATCAGCCTTCTGTGGGCAGATGATCATCTAACACTATTCTAAGCACAGGGAGCCAGTGGACAGCCAACCAGAAAGTGAGGTGAAGAATTTGCTTATGAGGCTTGCTGGAGATCAAACATACCCGTCTCGTCCTGTTGCCAAAGTGCTTAAGGCCAGGTTGTCTCAAATACATGGCCTCTGATGCCCACAGTCCTACCAGTCATCAGCCACAGGACCTCTAGACCTGAAGAGGTAAATTATGGTATGACAACACTGCTGAAAATGTAAAAGGGCACTGACAGTAAGTGACATTAAAGATGCCATCCCTTGTGAGAGTGAAACTAGCACGGCCGTGAACAACACACTTCTGATCCTCCTGCATTTCTAAGCAAGCTCAGGAGACAATACAGGTGAGGTGTGAAGGAACCATCCCAGACTGTGGGTGATCCTAAGTCATATCTCTCAAAGTAGGGTACAATAATCAGAGATTACAATGAAATTTGACAATCAGCCTTTCCTAGGAAAATCCAATTCATTTCTGATTGACTTTGCTATTTGTGATGTTAAGTAAGCAAAGTTAAAAGTCTCTGGAGATACTTAAACTGCTAACATCTGATAACCCAGCTACACAGGTTAAATATTACAGTGTGAGAATCTAACAGGATCAGAGAGGATGTGGTTATGCCTTGGGAAAGGTCAAGTGGATGGTCAGCGGAAATGATGTGTTATTATTAACAATACCCAAATATACATGCTGGAAATGAGGGAACAAGTAGACAGCTCCTAGCAAGGTTGAGACCTGAAATGAACACAAGCTCCCATAAGGTCACAAGATGAGTCAGTCACAAACAAGTCATCTGTCTTTGTCTCAATAAATTTTCCTACTTAATGAGTGTGGACAGCTCAAAGACAGCTTGTCCTCAGGGGAACAAACTAGCAAGGGGCAGCACACTTTGACCCAGTGTCTTTTCATTCTCCTATTTCTGTATTTAAGACAAAATATGGGCAGCTAATTTCAAATATAAGGTGAAGCTTTTCTATGAACGCTTCCCCCACGTGTCCTTCACATTCATATCTGTGTCCTCTGCCAATCTCTAAACAGTGCAAGAGACACAGAGCTTTCCTTCCCGCCAATGAGTGAAACTTGGCTCTCTTTCAATTGATGGCTGCTGCTTCTCTAACTCCTGAACAATTTCTTTCTCTAAGGCATTTCTGCTCTTCATGCACAGTTTTTAGTGGAACAGCCATATGACTTTTCTGACACATTAAGAAATGGCTGGGGCGCACATGGAGAGCCAGACTAGGACCAAGGGGAAAAAAGATAAAAAATATGAAGTGACTAGCATAATACTTAGTAAATGCTGGATTTTATTCATTATTATATAGATAACTATATAACTCACAAAAATTGTTTTAATTGAAGTATTTATTTTTGTATACATTCTGCCATAACATACACTAAAATGAGAAAGATACAGACAACACTAGCAGTGATCACTGCACAAGGAAAGACAGATAAAGCAAAATTCATGGTGTGCACCAGCTTTAGGAAAATGAAGTGTCAATTATCATTATTTGATCATTACAGATTGTATCCATGCATCAATTTATTATTATATACATAATAAATATGTGCAATTATTATGTGCCTATTTTTATTATTATTCTATGCCTACTGTGTGCAATTATGTGCCTATTTTAAAATTTTTCCTTTGAATTTAATTATGAGCCTACCATACTCATAGGTTAGGCCCTATAGAAAAGAGTTGAATAATACAGTCTAATTTCTACTTTTCTGAAGTGCAGCATTGAGAAAGGGAGAAGAAACACAAGCCCATGCCATACAGAGTAAAGTATGCACATTATGAGAAAGTACGAACTAAGTTCTGGAGAAGCATTAAAGAGAACTGATTTTTAGTCCTTGGAAAGTAGCACCAGGTGCAGCCTGAAGACCACACAGAAGTTCTGCCATTTGCTAATGCAGCAGTGCCATTTCAGAGAAAAAAAGAGCCCTGGGCAGGAGGGGTGGTTCCACACTCAAGGACAGTTGGCTGGAAAGAGTGAAAGAGGAGGAATGAGAGAGAAGTTTGGTGAAATAGCTGAAGCATATTTCTCATAGCTCTGAAGCCAGTGTTAGTGGGGTGTCACAGCAATCCATATCCGACCAGTTTCTCAGACTAGAGCAGTGGACATGAGGAGTTGAAGGAAGAGAATAGGCACAAGCCAATAAGAGCTCATGACAGTCAAGTGCACTGGCATGGCGGGCACTGGAAATGAAGGAGGCCTAAAATCACTTCCATCCCTTGGGGATGAGGGCTGGCATGGGGCCTCAGAGCATTAATGGCACAGTGCCACATGCCCCTTCCTTCTTATAGGTGTGAGGTTGGACCTTCTGTCATAAATCTAACCTTTAGTACTATCTGAAGATTGCAAGACAGCTGCACATCTAATTTTAGCTCGTGCTAGAGAAACAGAGCAGGTTTAATCTCCACAGGAGGGAGAAGTCATAGTGACACCACACTGGGCATCTGCTCCTACAAAGACATCCCAGAATAACTCTCCCATAGTTTGGAAGCATTTGTAGGATGATACTTAAGAGGGCTATTCATGTCCTTGACGTATTATTTTGTCTCCTTTCTGGAAGACCCCCTCAAGCCCATAGGTTCTGGCATTCAGGTGGAGTTAAGAAGAATACATTTAGGTGTCTCTCTGTTGCAACAGGGGATCAGAGCTCATCATGGAGACTGGCAGAAGGTTTCCACCATCCTGTTCTTCTGCAGCCTATGCTACTTTTATCTGAGGCAGGGAGACAGTTATATATATGTGAATAATGATTGACAATGTTCTAGCCTGTCAAAGCTCTTAAAGTTTTTGAACATTGTATCTGAATGCCCACAACAGGCCTAGCAAATAAGACTTGATATCAACACTCTTGAGAAATGTGAAAGTTCAGTTAAGAAAAGTTTAATCACTCACCAAGGAATCTGCTAGAGAGAGGGCTCCAATGGGGGAGCCACTCCAGCACCTGGGTTCTTATCTTCCTGTTGGGAAGTGGGAGTAAGGTAGGAAACAGACAGCTCTAGGAAAGAATTCAAAGGCAGAAGGAATGGATATTTAGCCTTTAAGAGGAAATAGCCACTCAAATGAGGAGAAAGACTCCCTATCATTTAGGAAATTGTTCCATGGGTATGAGCCATTTAGACGGTAAAAGAAATTTAAGCAAACTTTAACTGCTTATGATTGTCTTACATATGGTGGTTTTAGAAATAAAATGCTGGAAATAGACTGTGTAAGATACTCTCGTGGTGCTTTAAAAGCTGAGGTTCATGCATCAGGCAGGGTTTAAATCCCAGTTCTTTCACTTAAATCCCAGCAGGTTACTTAACTTCTATCAGCTTCAATTTTTCCTCCTGTAAATTTGGGGACCGGAATGCACCTGCTTCACACAAGAGAGGAAAGGCTCAAATGAGATAATGCATGCTAAGAGCTCAGCCCAGTGCTGGGCACCTATTAAACACCACTGCAGCAGTCAGGGAAAAGTCCTCCCCTCTCTCCAAGTTTGGTTTTTATTTGGCACTTGGCTAAAGAAGACCAAAATGTTATGCCTGAGGACTGCGGAAAATTCCTTTTCCTGGAAGCAGTCAGCCGCTGCTATACCCCAAGATTACTTTCCCATTTTTTGTGGTGCCTTGATTATATCTATACCTGAGTTTGACTCTCTTTGTAGGGAGAAAGAAAACAGCAGAGATGACAATTTATGCAAGCCTCCGGGAAAGGGCTCCTGTACTTTGTTGCTTTGTTCCTCTAAGGTTGGCCTTAACGGGGAAGATAATAAAAGCTATCAGGACCTCAGAAGAAAGAGGACTAGTTCCATGACATTCAAGATAAGCTGAGCAGGGAATACCAGGGAAGCCTTCCAAATACGACAGCCGAGTAAGAAAAAAGAAATTACTTCGTGAGGCTCATAAGTGACTAAGCCTAATAAACATCACATAAATTTTCACATACTGTAGGAGAAGAAAATACATATCCCTGAGCTTCTGAAGAGCTGCATCATGACAACATCAAATTCTAAGAAGCCTTTATGAACAGGGAAGAAAGACGAAGACTATGTATTGGTGACAAAAGGACATCATGTTGAGACTACAAAGTAAGCAGCAAAGGGCTACAACACCATGAGAAAAAGAAGTCAGGCCTATTCAAGTTCTAAACATCCTACTGAAGACAAGGTAACAGAGGACATCAGCTTTTCCTCCAATACCTTAGAACTCCTACAGCTTCTAAGAATATGAGGTATTCAAGGAAGAGGGGTAGAAGAGTGAAAACCTGAGTGGACCAAAAAACCACTAATCTGATGTACATTCCCAATAAGACACTGATTCATATTTTGTTATCAGACATAAACAGAAGTGTAATACAGGAATAAGGTATAATAGGTATAATCAAAGGAAAAAACAAAGGTTTGTGGACATTTTTGTTTTTTGTTTGTGACTCTACTAGGTATGTGTGCCTTGGTAGAATTTAGATGAATCCTATTTTGTGGTAAATAGATGAGAGATTTCAAAAAATTAAAAAAGTATTCCTGAAAAAATATGGTCTTAAAAATAAGTAGTACCTGGTCAATCCATTTTTTGGAACAAAGTACATACAACACCATATTCATTTTTATTTTTTGTTTTGTTTTGTTTGAGACAGAGTCTCACTGTAGTTCGGACTGCTCCTGAACTCACTACGTAGCTCAGGCTGCCCTAGAACTCACTGCAATCTTCCTGCCTGAGCCTCTTGAGTGCTGGGATTGCAGAAGTGTGCCACCATGCCCAGCTATTATGTGGTTCTGAGAAATCAACCCAGGACCTTGAGTTTTCTAGGCAAGCTCTCTAATCACTGGGCTACCCCACTAGACCTTAGGTATTCTTAATATAAATGATTTGTACAAAAGGCTCTACAAAGTTTTACAGTCGAGAAACCTAGCTAAATTTAACTCAGGAATTCTCAATCCATTTGATGAGGTTTTTAAGGGATTTTCTGGCTGAGATGCAATAATATATTTCACCCTGGCAAATGCTGGTATAGAGAGCTGCAGGTGAGAATGGATGATAATGGCAACCGTGGCGACCCAGGAGAAAAATAATCAAGTGGAACATGAGCCTAAGATGGATGCTGGAATGCAGAGAATATCATGGCTGAGCATGGAAATGCTACTTGCCAAATGACCCCATATATCTTGGAAACTGGCTGAATTTCTTCTAATACTCTTTCAAGGTCTTTGCTGAGTCATTCTCATAAATGATAGATCTTAATGGTGCCGAATATCTCTAAAGCCTTTATGGGTTACCATCTCCCTTTCTAACTTAGTGATTCACTTTAGCAAGCAGAGGCAGAAAGAATAGGGTGAGTTTCATTTCCCAAACATAAAAATATGTATCAAGACCTGCATACAACAATGATGGACGATTATAAGGCCCAGAACTCGTATCACAAGTTGATTCTTTTGAGATCTTGTCAATTCTGGATGATCTTTTAAGAGCTATGCTCACTTATAGCTGCAAGTAAAATGATATGCCTGAACGCTCCAAATACAATAAAAAAACAAATAATGAGGATCTGAGTCTGAAAGATCTGGATTCAAATCTCCACTATTTCTGAGAACTGTGAACTTGGACAAAGTTCTCTCTCCCTATTTTAGTTCCCTCCCCTAAAACTGAAAATGAAAATATATTTAATCAGAGTCATAAAAGGAAATAATTCATGGATAGATAGAGATGCAAGCTGAGATGGGAGATGGGATATAGACATTGTATCATATCTGCAAGAAGGAAGTCATCACCAGCCTAAAAACATATGTGGACCCATCTCATCTCCCCATCTGTTATAACAAGGGCGAAGGACTACAAGGTGTCTGTACCTGATTGTTCGAGTGTGCTTTCTGGTATAAGGAGTAATGACCTTGAAAAGCAGTTCCATGGCTCCATTGATTCCCAGCATGGCTCCTGTGGTTACTGAGAAAGACAAAAGCAGTCATTGTTGTCACACGTTAATACAACTTGGAATGATTCCTTTAAAACTTCAAGGAGATTATCATATGTTCACTGAAGATAAAATAAAACAACAAAAATAAAGAACACTGAAGGCCAACCCAGTAAGACAGCTGCCTTTTCCACCTTGGTTGGAAGCTTCCCTACAACTCTAATGCCTGAATCTCCAAGATCAGAGCACTAACTAGCCATGACTATGTCTCTACTGGAACATCAAAGGAACAACCACTTGTCTGACTTAGGGGTAACTCTCCAGGGGAAAATTCTTTCTGCTCATTTGGATGGTTATAAAAATACAGTCATAGATCTGAATGATAAAAATGCTAAGGAATATCTGGCCAGATAAATAAAATATTTGAATGTCACTCTCGTTCTGAGGATGCCTTGGCCTTTCTCCAATGTCCCCAGTACCCTGCTCCACTCAGCTTACTTTAAGAAGAGCTCAGGGTTGGCTTAATGGCAGAGGCCTGTAATCCCAGCACTCTGGGAAGCTGAGCTGGAAGGATTGCAAGTTAGACCCCAGCCTCGGCTATTAAGCAAAACCCTATCTCAAAATCAAAACTAAAAAGTGGGCTGGAGACCTATCATAGTGTGCAGGCCCTGCGGGGTTGGACCTCCAGTACCACAAGAATAAGAAGATGATGAGGATGCAGACAAGGATGAGGGGAAGCTCAGATTATGTCAAGAAACAAGAGGAATCCACAAGACAGAACACATGTTCCTGTAATATTCTCTGTGCCTGTGTCCCTTCTGAGGATAGGACAGGCAATAATTTCCTGGGCCAAAATGTGGAGATTCAGCATTCTGGTCTTGCCCATCAATTTTCCACTCTTGTGGCTACTGCCTCAGTCCTTACTCCTAAATTAGCAAAACATGCTAGAACAAACTTTTGGCAGACAGTTCTACAAAATTCTGCTATTAAATAGAGTTAAGAAATGGGCAGTTTTGAAAGTATTGATTCTTACATGGAGGACTTTTGACCTGGAGTTAGGAGAAGATAAGAAAAAATCCTCACTGAGTTCAACTTGGGGAGAAGCCTGTCCAATTTTGGGTGCCTGGCAGCTCTGTGAACTCCCCGTCAGCCATCTTGGCACTGCCCACCCAGGTTTCAGAGGAAGGCCTTGGAGGCCAAGCATTGTGCCCCTGGGAGGGCAATGTGTGAAATTGTGAAGGAGAACCCTAAGGTCCTGTGGAGAGCCCGAAAATTTGGAGAAGCCGGGAGCATGCATAGTCGGCTGGGAAATGCAGCAGGCCGTGAGTGGATCCAGCCCAAAGGAGAGAGGATCAACGTTGCAGCCAGCAGCAATGCCACAGGGGTGGGACCACCCAAGCCCCTTGGAGTTTCTGCCTCACCAGCATTTACCCCAGTTGCTGGACATGGAGCTACAGGATTTAACACTTGCCCTGCCGGATTTAGGAATTGTTCTGGTCCTATTGCCTTTTGTTACCGTATTCATCCCTTTTGGAATGGAAATGTTCATCCTGTGCCATTTTATGTTGGAAGTGCTTAACTCTTCGGTTTGGACAGGAGCTCACAGCTAAAAGTTTGTCTTACATCTCAGAGGAGACTATAGACTTGCAGTTTCTTTAGCAGTGCTGAAACTGTTAAGACTCTGGTGACTCTTGGAGAAAGACTAACTGCATTTTGCATGGGGAGAAGGACATAGAGACTTTTGGGGGCCAGGGGTGTAATGTTGTGGTTAGGATCTGGAGTGTCCCCCAAAAGTCTCATGTATTTTAATGGAATCATGCGATGTTGGTGGATTAGGGTCTGGTCTGGAGGGGTGAATTACAGTAAAGTTAGCATTAACGGTGTGTAGTGGCCACACCTGGATGCAGGAGGGACTGGTTACTGGGCGCAGACCTGAAAGGATACATAAGCTGCACCTGCCTTCCTGGAGGACTGGGACTAGTCTCTGTTAGCCTCAGCTTGTCTTCCTGTTTGTCCGGGGAAGCTGCGTCCACCTCTCTCTCTGCCATGTTCTTCGATTGTTGCCGGCTGCCCCTAAATGGACTGTGACCTTTGATGATGAGCTAAAATAAACCTTTCCTTTCCTAAGTTTGTGGGTGTTGGGTACTGAGTCACAGCAACGAAGAACTAAGACACCTTACAAGAAAAGAAAATTTAAACAGAGAAACAGATACCAGGGCACAAGCACAGAGGAAAAACCATAGGAGGGACAAGATGACATCTTCTGCAAACTAAGCCAAGAATCCTAGAAGAAACCAAGTATGCTAACATCTTCATCTCAGACATCTTAGCCTTTGCAGCACTAGGAGAAAATTAAGCCCTGTAATTTAAGCCACAGATCATTGTATTATGTTATAGCAGGCCTAGAAGATTAATAATAATAATTGTTGCTACTATAAATGTACAAAGGAAGAAACTGAAGTTAAACAGGTTAAGTACCCATGTTGCCTGACCCTTAAGAAACAGAATCAGCATCAGACTCAGGTCTTTCCAGATTGCTTTCCCTACAAAGTATATTACATCTAAATAACTGTCATTTTCATTCCACAAAAAAAGAGATCAGGAAGGAGAAATGAAAGTTTGAATTATTACATATGAAATAGAATGTATAGAATCCAATATATTAATAAAAATATCTCCATGTGGAGTAGAATTAACATGAGATTTGGAGTTACAAATTCAACCTTTCTGACCTTTTTACACGTATGATTCAAGCAGTTACTTTTCAAAGCCACTAGTTTTTTTCTTAGCTATAAAGTTGTGGGTCTAAATAGAGGGTTGTTATGTCAATCCAAATTAGGAAACAGCAAATAAGTATCAGCCCATGTGTTCTGATGTACCCAGAAGTCACCTGGGTGACTCTGTTGAGAAAAATCATGAAGTAAAACAAACAAAGGTAACTGGTAAAGGATGGTGTCATTAAGAAGCAGCCGCAGGGCTCTAGAGAGATCTGTGGTGAGCATCATTCTTGGCAGATGTAGCACATAACAGTACTGTGCCTTGAATATGAGCTGTTTGCCTCCTGCTGTGGTTCCCTTTCACCTGTGACATTACCAGAGAAACCAAGGATGTTGTAATATGTAACCCTCAAGAAAAACCAACATCAAAATCCGTCCCCAGTTCCTAGCTCAAGAGTTCTGCCTGCCTAAGGAGGAGATGAAGAAATTGCTTCTCCCCTCCATAGCCTCTGGATAGTCAGGCTCTTTTGTGGTTAGGACTACACATCTTCCCCCACCTATACCCTCCCTCCCACCAGACCTCCATTCAGATATCAGGCATTCCAGCTCAGGTCTGAAGTCATCCCAGAGGTCACAAGAGTCACTTACCACTAGTGGCAAACACACGCAGAGCCCAGAGACAGTGCAGGAGATTGTGGCTATGGGACAGGTTCTTCCTGGCCAGAATCAATGTCACATCAAGTGCTTCCAATTCCAGTGCCTTCTGCCCAAATTTCTTATCTAGGAACATAGATTGGTTGCATTTCACACTGAGTTTGAAAACTACGTAAAATATGGAGCTCAGAAAGGGAAGGTGGTAGAGGGAAAAGGATAATCATAGCCAAAGGCCTTTTCAAACCTAGTAAAAATTACCACAAAACACATTCCCACTAAAACCAAAGGCAACGCAGGATGCAGAGGTTTACATCAAAGCTCTTGGCACGTATGATTTTCAAGCCCTTAAATCTAAAGATGTTCTGGTTGACCTTATACATAAACCCTAATTCAACTCAATATCAATTTCTTCATAGACAATTCTAGATTTAGAGCTATGCAAGTAATACAACATTCAAATGCAATCCAGGAACTTAGGCTGGATCCTGTTTGAGTATGTCTGTAAAAGACATTTGGGAACATTAGGAGAAATTAGAATAAGCACACATTATACATGTATCGATAATTTTATTACACTTGTAATGGTTTATGCTAAAGTCTGTTTTTAAAGAAATGCACTCAAAACAGATTCTGAAGTAAAATTTTATTGGCAAGGTTTTATAAGATATTTTAAGTAAAAATTAGTGAGTGAAGGTAATATGGCAAAACACCATTTGCTTTTTTGTTGGTATTGTCAGTTTGTTTTGTTTTGTGTTTGTTTTTTCCAGTGCTGGGAATTAAAGCCCTGGGTCTTGCACATACTATGTAACTGTTTTATTCTATGTTCCTGCTCACACGATACCAGTTGATTTTGCTTGTACTTTCATTTTTTGTGTGTCTTTTAAAAAGTATGATGCCCAAATCATCATGTTCATTTATTTTCAGAAATGCATCTTATAATATACTGAAATAGTTTTCTTTCTGTGTTTTGTTTACTTCATCTAGAACAATGTCCTCCAGGCCTACCTATGCTGTGGCAAATGATTGGATTTCACTCTTTTTTGAGGTTGAATGATATTTTATCTTGTATATGGTACGTTTCCTTTACTCATCCATCCACACTTAGGTTGTTTTCATATCTTGACTATTTCAAATAATGTTGCAAGGAGAATGGGAATGCACTTATCGTTATTCTATTTTTTCTTTTTCAGATGAGTCTGACTCTGTAGTCCAGGCTGGTCCTGAACTCACTTACGTAGCCCAGGCTCACTTCAGATTCACAGCAATCCTCCTGCTTCAGCCTCCTGAGTGCTGGGGTTACCGGCACGCACCACCATGCCCTGCTTATGTGGTGCTAGGGAACAGAATTCAGAGCCTTGGACTTGCTAGGCAAACACTCTAACCACTATACTATTCTTCCAGAACATATCTTTATACATTGATAACTGGTAATATCATCTCCTTTGGGTATGCATACTGTCCATAAGAAGGATTACTGGGTCATATGGTAGTTCTATTTTTTAATTTATTTAGGACTAACTGCACTGTTTTCCATAACAGCAACACCAATCAACAGTTGACCTGCCCATGGGCAGGGTGCAAGGGATCCTTTTCCACCTTTTGCAAACAACATTTTTTTTTTTTTTTTTTTTTGGTACAGGGGATTAAACTTAGGGATCTCTGAGACATATTTCCAGTCCCCTTTTTTTAATTTTCCATTTTTTATTCTCAAGAAAGATCTCCCTAAATTGTACAGGCCGGTGCAGAATCTGACTTCCTCCTACATCAGCCTTCTGAGTAGGTGAGATTAGAGGCACCTGCCACTACACCTGGCTTCTCAACAACATTGTTACTTACTGTCTTTTGCTAATAGCCAACCTGATCAGTGTGAGGTAGTAACTCAAAACCTCAGATAGAAAGCTAATGACTAGAATATACAAGGAACTGAAGAAAAACAGACGTCTCAAATTCAAAGATCTTATTTAAAAAGGGCAACAGAAATGAATAGACAATTCTCAGATGAAGAAGTTTAAATGGCCAGCAAATACATAAAAAGATGTTCAACATTTTTAGTGTTTAGACAAATGCAAATCAAAACATCACAATGATACCATCTAACCCCAGAGAGAATGGTGTAGATCAAAAATCTGAACAGCAATCAATGCTAGTGAGGCTGTGAAGAAAATGGAATCCTCTTACACTGCTGATGGGACGATACACTGGTATAACCATTACAGAGGACAGTATGAAAATTTCTCAAGAGAAAATAAATATCTCCTTTGACCCAGGGATACCTCTTCTGGGAATCATTGCAAAAGAGTTAAAAGCATCATACAAAAGAGATACATGTATACCCATGTTCACAGCAGCCCAACTAACCACAGCTAAATGTAGAAGATATCAAAATACCCATCAACAGACCAATGGATACAAAAATTGTGGTATATGTACACAATGGAATACTACTCATCTATAAAGATCGTTTTGAGGCTTTTGTAGGTAAATGCAAAATGGAGGCAACTTGAGATCATCATGCTCAGTGAAGTGAGTCAGGCACAGAAGGTTAAATATTGAATGGTGTCTCTAATATGAGAAACTTAGAATATTCATTTCATAGAACTAATAGTGGGGGATAGTGGGAGTTAAGAGGGCAAGAGTGAGAGGGTCAACAAGGGAGATAGGAAGTCGTTTGTAACTCTGATTTGATATATATGTGCTCAAAATACTCAAGTTCAATGTAAGCACTATGTATCGCATACACATATATTAATAAAATGGGGAAAAAAGCATGGAGACAGAAAAATTAAACAGTATTTCAGCCAGCAAGGAGGACTAGAGAGAGAAAAGGCAGAATGTAGGTCAAAGGATAGAAAACAGCAAACTGTAAGATGAGCAACCTTAGAGATATAATATACAGCACAAGAAATAAATGTGTGCAGTATCAGGAACTTTTATTAAATAAGTAGATTTAACTGCTCTTGTCACCTGAAAAGTAACTATGTGAGAACGACAAATATAACAATCTGCTTCACTATAATACAGATTTTATTATTTATACGCATTCCATAACTTCATGTTTAAAACCTCAGATATACACAGTTAACGCTTACTTTTTAAAAATTCATTGCAAGTGGAAATGAATAATATCCTAAATATGGTTTTATCAATTCTACCTCTGATACCAAAGGACACCAGCAAAAAGATCATAATTAAATTTATATACCTCACTCACTTCTCATAAAAGAAATATCTATCCTACTGTATTCATGGGCAACCAAACATATTTCTCTTCCTTTCAGGTCAGCCCATGGCAACCTGAATGCCAATGCCAAGAACTACAACCTCTTTCTGGCAAAACCGCAGTAACAAGATTATTACAAAAGTAATGCCAACAACAGCAACTTGAAAGTCACTGCCCGGCTGCACTTCTCACCTCTTCTCCCTGGAAACCTGTATGATTTTTGCTTGTCAAGCCCTATATAATACCTCACTTAAATTCACAGCAACTTTAGAATTAAGGACTATGCATTGATTTTGTACATGAGAACATAATAATTCCGAAAGTTGAAGTAACTTGCTCAGCTGGACACAGCTAATCAGTGTCAGAGCCAAGCTTGAAACCTAGATCTGACTTCCCAGTATACTGTTTATGACCAACCAGGGCATATATCAGGTCTCTACTGCCTTTTCCTAGAGTTCCCTTGGCCCACTCAGCTTTGCTGACTTCCTCTCGTTCAAGTTTCAGCTCAAATGTCACCTATCACTGACCGTGCCATCTTGGAGGAGCTTCACTCTTTCTCTTCCTTAAGCCACTCATCACAATCTGCTACTGTCCAGTTAATTATTCCCTAACTTACTGCACCACTTGGAATAGGAGCAGATTCCATAACTGTCTTAGTCGCTGTGATATTCCCAGTGCCTGGAACAGCACCTGGCCCTGGGAGGTATGTAGCAAGTACCGGCAGAATATTCAGCAAGTAAGCTGTATTGAATGTGTCTGAGATGTTCTCACAGAGCTGTGAGCTGAGACCTGTTTCTCAGTCATTCTCTGAGACTGTGGAATAACGATGTTACTCAAAGCAGAGGTCCAAACACTGAAAAGTATGTCCCTGAGCACTGATGCCTTTGGCTGTACATACTAACAATGGATATCAGAGGTCTACTCTTCAGAGAGTCTGAACTTCTTAACTATAAACATGGAAAAGACTTAACATGTGATTTATAAGTCTAAGTGTTAGGATGAGTTTGCAATGTCTGCATGAACCCTGAATACCTAGGCTTTTAAACTGTGTTGCATGAAATTTGAGGGCTTTAGAAAGGTGTTTGGAAGTCATCCAAGTGAAAAGAGAAATGACCATGCAACATAAACAAAAGGAGCTTTAGGCCCCCACTTCCCAACCTGAGAAGCTCTACTTCCAAGTGATTTATCACAGTAGGAATGAAGAATATCCCACAAAATTTATGTCCACCCAGAACTTCAGGATGTTATACATACCTCAATTGGTGACAGGATCTCTACAGATCTAATTAGCTAAGATAAGATCATACAGAATGGAATGTGTCCCTACATGAAGAGAACAGACACACAGAGACATACCAAGGAGAGAACCTTATGAAGAGGGACGCAGAGCCCACAGTGATGCATCTACACGACAAGAGACACCAAAGGCTCTTCCAGCCACAGAAGTTAGGGAGAAGCATAGAGTAGACTCCCCCTCAGAGCTTCCAGAGGAAGCCAACTGAGCTAGTACTTTGACTTTTAACTTCTAGCATCCAGAACTATGAAGTAATACATTTATGTTATGTTATGTTATGTTATGTTATGTTATGTTATGTTATGTTACCTAGTGTGTGATAATTTGTTACAGTAGCTTTAGCCAGACAATATACATATGATAGACTTTCATGTAAGGCATAACTGTAAAAAAATGTTTCATTTATTTTTTAATAATTAAAACCTACACTGGAGTCGTTCTTCTATATTCTCATATATGACCCACGTGCATGCCTGCTCATGCCTCTATCCCATGCATCATACCTTGGTTTAGCTGACACCTAGATCAAAACATTTATCTCCCCTATGGGACTGATCCTGCCATCACTACCAGGGTACAAGGACATGCTGTTGCTTCTCACAAAGAGCTTCCCAAATTATTCTCATGCTAATAGCTCGATAAGTGCCTTGCTAGTCTTCTTTGGGTCTTGGAACACGGGTACCTCTAAGGCCAACTTTGGCCAGCAGCCTGAGGAGAGGCAGGAGAATGTCATAGTCAGGAGAAGTTGTCCTCGCAGTGTCCACTAGGGTCTGCAACAGAGCTTCACTACCACCCTTGCTGATCATGTAGTGAATCCTTCGGTCTGTGCCTAAGGTAGGGAAACCAAAAGAAGGATGAGTCACAAATGATAACACTCATTTCCTTTAGAGTAGACTTCACAGCTAAAAGCCAGATATAGAACAAAGATGGTTTATGTGTAGCTCGTGACGCAAACTGTGTTGAAGTTATACTGTCATGTAAGGGGAGAGAGATATGAAATGAGGAAACAGTGGAATAGTTAAGAGCATAGGTGTATTCATCTGCAGCCACTGTAACAAATGGAGCTAAAATTTGTCCACTTCCTTGAGAGCTTGATGAGACTTCAGCAATACGTGTGCACATGTATGTATCCATATTAAAAGGTAGGTTTATATATTGTCATATGCTTAATGTGCTTCTCCTGTAGGTTTGAATCATCATTAACATGCATTAGAATGGCAGCTCAACTGCAATAATTGAAAGTATAATGATTTTCTGATGCTGACCTTCAGTAACTGATTGGAGACAAATATGAAAAGTACTGGAGTAACGATTCCTTGAAAAACAAAATCCCAACATCCTATATAGCAAATTTTGGAGTCTGAAGTATCTATCTAAAAGCAGTTCTCAACAAGAGCCTCCCCACTTCACTCAAGGTCAGGTTCAAAAGCAGTGATCACACTGCAACACAGGAAGGGTCTTGAGTGACCAAACCCACCTGGTGGTCAACAAGATGGAACATTATCAAAGCAGACCTTCTGATTTTTTATACTAAGGCTAAAAAAAATGAAGGAAAGGACCAAGGAGAGAGTGAGACAGATGGACAAAAAGACAGCGAATAATCACCACCTGTATCAACAGAAGAATTACAAGATTTGAATCTGAGTTTCGGACAACACTTTGGACAAACTGGAATCAGCATTATGTAAAAAGAAGACAAAGTGGTTCTGTAGGTCACTTCACCTCCAGAGGGGGTCTCACTCAAAAAACTCCGAGTAAGTTGCCCTGTTAGTTGCAAGCTATATAGCTGAAGATATTACCCCAATGTAATAGGACCCCTGAGGCTCTACCTTCGGTGTGCCATTCACTCCTGCTATTATCCATTTGTGTTAATATTTCTGGCTCCAGTTAACTAATTCCAAAGCACTCACTTCTGTCTTGTTATGGCTTACCAAACATCAAAGTCCAACTCCTGCTTCATACTCCTGCTCCACTTGACATATGTAAAGAAGCTACCAATCCTGGACTCCCCAATAAAAGGGGCAGAGGAAGACGTGGGAGAGAACCACAACGTTAGAGGTCTACCCTCAGGAGTGTTCAAAGGTGGAAACAGGTCCTTAGAAATCACTGACCTTATAGATAACAAATGTTTTCAGCTAATTTCCTCCTAAGTTTTAATCACCAAATAGTAAGTGACAAGACCAAAAAGCCCAAGTACAATCAGTCCAGTATATTTCATGTCTTATCACCTCAAAGAAAAAGCGTAGGCTGGTGACTCTTTCTCCCACTGGAAACTCGAGCTAGTACAATGCTGGCCACACAGATTCATGAAACAGACTATAACAGACATCCCATTAGATGCAAGTGAGCATACTCACCAACAGACAGCAGATCTCCGAGGACCTGAAGGATGGACAGGACAGAAGCTCTGTCTGAGGAGCTCTGCAATGAGAACACAGGCAGCCATACTAAGAAGGAGTACGTGAGGAAGAAGGAGGTGTGACAAGGGATGCCCAGGTAAGAGGCAGAGCTAGGTCTCCACCCCTTGACAGGACTCTCTATAATAACAGAATGGACAAGTGAGTTCTCCTTAAATAATAACAGTGATTAGGCTCCCTTACCTAGGCGTCTCAGGGCCTGGCCCTCTGTAATTCATCTTCAGAACTCCTCTTTGGGAATCTCTTATAGTCACATCATCAACATGCAAAAAGAACAAGTATTGGAGACCAACTCAGAGATAACAAGGAAAGGGGGTTTTGCAGGCCAAGGGGCCAAGGGGCCAAGGTATAAACCTCTGTCGTGATAGGCTTCATTTTTTTTTTTTTTTTTTTTTTTTTTTTTTTTGTACTATGAATTGAACTCAAGGCCTTCACACTGAGGTATATCACAGATCAGCCTCCTTTCTGTTTTGAGCCATAGCCTGGGTACATAGATAATTTGCCCCGGCTGGAATCGAACTTTGTGATCCTCCTGCCTTAACCTCCCAGAGCTCTGGGACCAAAACTGTGAGCCACCAAATCATCATTGGGTTGGTATTAAATGCAAGACACAGGGTAGAAACAGAAACCTACCAAAATGTTTTAATATAAATACTACCTCAGAAGAGTAGATGAGGTTTTATTTTCTCAAGCAAAGCCCAGGATAGTACCAAATCAGATTATGACAGTGCTGGAAGGAATCTGTGCAATACTTGACACTGAACCCTTTGAAATAGAAGAGAACCCTGAGTTAGGTGGGTGGGGGGACTAGCCAAATCTCCCAAGGCAATCCATACAAGAAGTAAAATCCAATCTGGATTCTCAACAACTCAGGCCAGTGGCCTTTAGACAAAGTCAGTCTTCCTATTAGTAAGATTCATCTTCCTCATCTGCTTCAAAGACTTCAATAAACTCCCCACTACATATAGGATAATGTCATCATTCATTAACAGACTTTACAAAGTTTTTCATGACCTTGCCTTGCTGATGCCTTCAGCAACACGACACCAATTCCTCTGCTCAAAATACACATTTTAGCAATATAGAAAAATCTGAGGCTTCCTGTGCAAATCATGCTGTTCTTCACTCTGTAGTTTTGATAACACATTCCTTTCTTGCTGCAGCTCTTTCCTTTCTTCTCAGCCTGATCAATGATGGCTCATGCTTCAAGTGCACAATGATCCATCCCTGAGAACCTCTCGCTGCTTACAATCTGGATTTAGGATCTCTTCTATCTCTCCATCACTCTGGGCTCAGCTCTGACAGGGCACTCACCATATGATTTTTCACATCGGGAAACAATTTTACACCCTACTACATACCCACTAAATATTAAAATTTGTAAGGAAAAGATAAAGTTTTGTGACTAACTATACTTCCACCACCAGGCATTCTGGAGAAAATGAGCAATAATCATTTGTTAAATGAAACCAAGCTCAATTAAAAAGAAGTCCAAGGGAACCATGAAATCCAGCAACATCCCACAGATAGAATGGTGCATACATTTCCCATATTCAGATGCTTAAGACCTTCCAGGAAGACATATTCCAAAACACCATCCAGCGTCACTCACCTCAGGATAAAATATAAAGGAGGACCAAAAAACCATAAGGATCAAGATAAGTATCTTAATAGTATATTTCCAAAATTCCAAATTAGCATAAGAAGTCCCCACTGTATATAGTATCAATATGAAACTCACTGACCTCTGTGGTGAGAAAAGGTCTTTGGGGAACACAAAACATTTGATATCTCTACTTACCCAAAAAGAAAGCTAGGTGTTTTCTGGCATCTTCTCCAGCAGAAACTTTGGCCTAACAAGGGCATCTGACCATACATTAGTCATCATAGCTGTGCTGAATATTAGCAGAAGGTATCATTCTCCAAACTCCCAAGTCCCAAGTCCGTGTTCCCAGCCAAACACTGCTATATATATATATATATATATGAATACACTTGGTACATTCCCCTCTTCACTTCACCAAAGCCGGAAACAGGAACCAAAGAGTGGCCCAGAAACTAATCTATCCTTTTGAGGAGTATGCAGGAATCCAGTCTTCTTAAAGTGGCACCAAAGAAGATTCACAGTAAAAACAAAGTCCCTGGAATAGTTTTCCTGAACAAAAATGAAACTTAGAGATCGGCTTCCCCCAGCATACTCCATCTTTCTATGAAGAGGCAGAAAGTAAAAGTCTTTTGCAAAGTTGTGCAAAGATTATATAACTTTTAAAATCCATTAATTATGAATAATGAGCAAAGAAAATATATGAAATAGAGAGGTTCAGAAAAGAAAAAGGAAAGGGAAATACTAATAGGGCAGAAATTCATTGAAGGGGAACCAAGGATGCAGATTTCATTTCCTCACATTCAATTATTCATGCATTCATCCCACAAACATCCATTGGAAATCATCTGTGTTACAGCCACCAGGCAAGGTAGTGAGGATGCAAAGTGATCAAAATACAAACTGCTATCATGAAGCTCCAGATCTGCCTAAAGCACACAGCTGGCAGACAGGTAGGGCCAAGAGAAGGGCCTGTTGCAAAGTCAAACAGGGATGCAGGGATAATCCAGGAAGGCACATTGAACCCAGCCAGACCCAGGAGTGATGAGCTAGAGAAAATCGCTAAGAAGGAAAAGGGACAAAGATGTACCAACAATTCCGTAGCCCTGTGTGCTCAGAGGGAAACACAAAAGAGCATGGTGACATGGGCACATATGCGCATGCCATAGGACCAGACTGAAGAAAGGGCAGGACGAAGGCACAGTGGATTCCTGTGGACAAGAAATAGATCTTATTCATCTCTGTACTGGATCACCTAAGGTGTAAGAGACAATCTGACTATTTCATTGAATTAATTTTACCAGCTAAGGAACTACCTGACTTATTACAATGCTCACTAGTATTCTCTGAGAACACTGTTGTCTTACAACACTTCTGCTGTGTCTTTCACCAAAGATGTGGACCTGGCTGTATGGCACACACCAAATCACCAGCCCGAAGTTAGTGAGACCTGTGGCTGACAATACAGGTGGCACACACTAGCCATTTCTCTAAAGCTGCCTAAAAGAAAACTCCTTTTGGTTCAAAGATGGGGTGACAGAGTGTTGACTGAATATGCATACCCTCTTCCCTACCCGGGATACAGGCCATGGTCAATCCTTTCAAAGCCTTTCTGGGTTCTGCATGATCAGTTTACAAATGAGGATAAACCCAGATCAAGAAAAAGAAAACCTGAGTGGAAGTATGCTAGGGGACTCTGAAAGTGATGTTTCTCCAGAATCAATATGCACATATACATACACACATACATACATACACACACACAATAAACCAAAAACAAAAGCAAGGAAACTTCTCTAGTTTTGGACATTGTTGTGTGAAGACATGCTCTTGGGTCATAGGTGACACTGTTGAGCCACCAAATCATTTCAATAAAACCACCTACCTGTGGACTTTCAGATAGGTGAAATAATAATTATCCTCACTTTTAAAAGCCATGCTTACTTGAATAGTTTGTTTCTGAATTTAGGCATGACAAAAAAAAAAGAAATTTGACACCTTCATATGTCCTCCTCCAAAGCACTATAGTTAAGAGAAAAGAAATTGATTTCACAAACTATAGAGCCCATCTACCCAGATAAGCCTGTCATCGCAAAGAAAAGAGACAATATCTTTACAGAGATGTTGAGTTCATAATGCTCGTGCTCAGCCCGGAGCCAGAATGTATCAGCACAATATTGTTTTCCTTTAAGTAAAAATTATGGCTATCAGTGGAGAAAAAAATGCCCCACAAATCTCAAATGGCATTAATTTATGCACTGTTATATTTAGCAATAAATATTTTACACTATTTAGAAGAATAACACAATGCCGTTATCTCACCCACAGTAATAATAAATGAGCAATTAAAGAAGGCAGGATGTGATGTGCCTCGATTTTCCTTTAATGATCCTTTTAAATGAATCATTGAGTAATCCCCTGTTGTTTAAGACTTTCCTATAAAAAATGGATCTGCCAAGCTTTCTGGGAGAGGAAAGCAGCTGGGAGAACAAACACTGTCTTTCACAGACTGTGGGGTTTTGAACTGCAATTTTCTCTTATACTGTTTCAAATCTGTAGCTCTCTTTCTTTTAAATCTGTGTCTCCCTGTTCCCTCCTACTACTGACTCTTTGACAGGGATGGAAATAAGACCCTTCACATCAAGCTGCCTTCAGGACTCATCTTGAGCCCCTCCTCTCACTCTATTTCTGAATATGTTAACTACACAGCATCAGTTACTTTGCCCATAGGCATCATGGACACTTGTATCTTCAAAACTGTTTGCTTCTCTTGATGTCATTGTTTGAAAAAAAAATTTCTCCTCCCTTTTTGAAGTACATTTCAATTCCTAGTTACAGCTGCTCCTATAGAGTTTTCCCAGCTAACATGCCTCCTGGCATTACAATGGCCACTATGTCAGCTCACACTGGGGACTCTACAATCCAAGGAGCACCATTCACAAACACTATGACATGGTGGGACCCTCTGAGCTGGCACAAGGCCTGGCCTCTCCAAAATCAGATGCTCCTTGTTTTCCAACAACAATTTTTAATGCCTTTTATGAAAATCTTACTAGATTCTGGTCATCTGTTGATAGCAAACTATGCTAAAACTTAATGGCTTGACTGGAACATCTTCCTGCCTTCCATAGTGTTGATTGCACTGTTTTGCAGGTCTGTGGTGGTTTTATTTGCCTGTCCTGCAATACATTAGGAATGAAGAGAGGGCCAGAAAGATCTTGTACTGCTGATCAGAATGCCTACATATATTCTTTTCAGCCTGACAATCCTAAGGTATTTGAACTTCTTATGATATGTCAGCTGGCTTCCCCCGAGGGCAAGCATTCTAAAGGCACTGGGTAGAAGCTCCAAAGCTTTTTTTAACTGTGCCTCAGAAGACCAAATGTCATGTCTGCTGCATTCTGAGTTAATCAAGTTGTCAATGCCATCTATATTCAAATGGAGGGAGTTTGACTTCTGCTCAACTGGAGGAGTAAAAAAGAATTTGCAGTCATCTTTAATTTTTCACAAAGACCATGAGCTCTATAGGGCAAGAATTTTAATGCTCTCCTTTTGCTCTCCCTAGAATCTAGCACAGACCTTGCACAGAGAAGGATAGGAAACAATGGGATGGCATGGCATGGGATGGGACATGATTAGATGGAGCAGAATGGGATAATATGGAATGAATGGAAACAAAAATTATGATGCAATCTGTCACAGCATTGCTATTCTGTTCTTTTTGATGCCAGGATTTACCTTAGAGTATGTCCCAATGAGAATACTCTTATGGATGCTTACAAAACACCCAGCTCAATTTTCTGCCTATGTAGTTAACTAAGCAAGCAAATAGGTGTCTACTATGTACTAGGTACTGTATTAATAGAGACGACCAAGAAGCATCCTATGCCTCTTCCCTCACTTTTCTCTGCAAATTTAGCTCCAGTTTTACTGGACTAAGAAGACAGTTCATTCCCATCCACTTGTAGTAGCACCTGTGATATCAGAGAAATAGAGTGCATGTACTCTGCCACACTGTTCCCAGTGATTTAAAGAACAAGCCCATGGAATTTCTAATTCTTGGTCTCTAAACAATAACTGAGAACCTCTTCTAACTACATGAGCCAAAAGCCCAAGACATGGTTCACAGCCCAAGAAAACCATATTGCCAAAAGTAAATTTGTTCTTCCAGTCATGCAGTTCAAATGCTCACTTGAGATGGTCCATTGGTTAAATAAAAGACATTATTAAATTTAGAGCTGGCAGAGAATGACTGAAGGGAGCACTAATCACAAGCTTAAATTACTGGAAACAGTGGAATTTGACAAAGGTCCCATTCCTATCTTGGGTATTAAATAATCAATTGTAAATAATATCCACAATCCTCCTCATAGTTAAAAAGAGTCTGTGTGGCACAGTTTGAGATACAGATGGAAAGTGGTCTGGTTTTTGTTTGTCAGGTATTTGTTGAACACTTGCTGCATGCCAAGTACTGTTCTAGGTTCCTGTACTGCTCTAGGTTGTGGGACTTTACCTCCCTGACTTCCTCAAATATACACAGTCCTTGTCCTGTGGAGATTCCAAGTCAGCTCTGGAGGCAGATTTTACTCATAACCACCTCAATACATGTAAAATTGCCACTGGGGATGAACACCCAGAATAACTGCTCCTTGTGAGCAAAAAATGAAATTATTTGACATGAGTGAAAAAAGAATTCTATCTGAAGGAGAAGCAAGAGTCGACTAGCAGGAAGATGGGAAGGAACAAAACCCAGGGAAACATGAGGGAAGTGCACAAAGTCTGATGGCCAAAGAAGCATGGGAAAAAAGGAAGGATATAAAGAAGGTCAGTGAGGCTGAGGCAGAGACAGGCAATGAGAGGAAAGAAGGAAGAAAGCAAGGAAGGGAGAGAGACGCTAGACGAAGCTGAAGGGTGTACTTTCAATTCAGACTGGCTTGAGGCTAGTCTCCATAACCTCTGTAATACTCAATTCCTTACTATACTGGACTAATTAATTAATGTTCCTAACTCATGGCTACCTCTGACTAAAAAGACCATTAATAGACATTAAAAATGCTTACTTCACTATCTGGGTCGTAATAAATGCTCAACAAACTCTAAGTAAATAAATATGTGTCGTGACCCATTATACAAAAGATAAAAAGCTAGAAAATACAGGTCTGAAGGTCCTTGGAGATGCATCTTCCTGCATCTCTTTTCCACCGAGGTCACGATGCACCCAATTTAGCAGAATACTCTTAAAGGAGAGGGAGCAAAATAAACACGAAGAGGGTGGGGTCACATCTTGCAGCAGGAACAATTTGGAACCGTGTGCTTTGTCAACAGCACTGGCACGCTTGTCAACAGCACCGGTACGCTCAGTAAACAGTAAAGTTTCCCAGTCATAATAATAATGATAGCAATCAACAGCATCCTATCCCTGAAAGGTTCTCTGATGTCTTTTAAATGATACTTATTGGAAAGCAGGCTCTGTCTCTATTCAAGGAAGGCTGTGATGCCTCTCCAAAATACAGTTGACAAATTACAGCACAAAACTTGCAGGTTAGACGTTAAGGATTACTGAAAAGAAATGCCGAACTTTTTTCAGCTTTTCTGAATGGATTCTAAATGCAGCAAGTAAATAAATTCCCAGGTGCCTGCCACCCAAAGCTCAGCACCAACACTGACGGAGTGAGGGGCCACCTTCTTGCTTTCACTTGCAGCTGTGCTCACTGCTTTGATTTGCTCTGAATTCACCGCCTCTCAAACATATGTAACAAATAAAAGTACACAGAATGGGGAGGCTCAGGCCTGACTTCTGGTGGTCACTGAACTGATCATTTCTCAGGCAACTTTGTCCCAAAAACAATGTTATACTTAAGTTTGACTGTGGCAATTTGATTGAATTAAGAAATGCCCAAGGGATTAGTGAGACATACTTCCCTGTGTGTCTGGGTGAGTCATAAAGACATAATCATGGAACTATATATGGCCCCTGGCCACTTCCTCTGTTGCTGTTTCCCTGCTCTGCTTCACTACATTATGAGCGAGGCAGCTTTGTTCACCACACTCTTCTGCCATGAGTCTGCCTTGGAGCTGAGTTGACCATGGACTTAATCTTCTTAACGTATGAACTACTCTCCCCAATAAATTGTAGGTGTCAAGTATTGTGTCCCAACAACAGGAAAGCTGATTAACTCAAACACTGGGAAGATACCCTTTTTTAAGGTTCTGTGCCAAATCAATTACCAAGCTGGTCTAAAGCAAAGTTACACTGTAGGAAAAGTCTGCCACTGGAGTCCCTGGGGAAAGGTCTCATCTCAGGCACTCTTGTCATGTCATGAGTTTAGTCTGTAGTAACCTTCACTAACCAAACCCAAAAAGCTGTTCTTCAGAGATATCCTATACAACTTGAGGGATAAGAAATAGCCACGGGAATATGAATTAGCATCCCATAGAGTCAACAATATTCCTATTATTACCACACATTCAGACATGATATAATATTTGATATTGCTTAATCTTCAAAACAAAGTCCTCACCTCACATTTGGATATGATTGTTCCTATTGTATTAATAAGAAATTTGAGGTCAAGTGAAGTAAAATAATTTGCTAATGAACAAGAACAATCTTTTTTCAAATAAACTGAGTTTTTACAGGTAGGCAGGTATGAAAAAATAGGACATTCTACAATAACAAAATTAATATTCTTTTTGTGAAAACATTTTGTATGTGAAATACAAACTGAGAATTTTAAAACACATCCACAAATTATTTGTCATGCCTTCCATAAATAGGCAGGAATCTATGTCCCCTACCCTTGAATCTTGGCCAATCTTGTTAGTCTATTATTCCTTAACAGAAAGCAAAAGAAATAATGGTGCTTAACTTTCAAGACTGGTCATAAAAAGCCCTGCAATTGAAAGGACAGTTTTGAGGTTTAAGAAACAGGCTTCATATTACTGGGATACTTGCATCTGAAGCCCTGAGTCTTCATTTAAGCGAACTGGCTACCCTACAGCAGCCATACTGTAAGAAGCCCAGACCCTGGGAAGACAACCACCCAGGACTCCCGAAGACAACTGAGTAAGTTACCAGGTATACTGGGATCCATCTGTACCAGTTACCAGCCATGAGAGAAAGCAATCTAGGATATCCAGATCAGTGGGGGCCTCAGATTCCAATTTCTGACAGCAACCATACAAAGGCACCAAACAAGAACTGCCCTGCTGAGTCCTTTCCACATGCATAACCCATCAGATTGTGAGAAAAATAAAATAGTTTCATTAAGCTGCTAAGCTTGAGATAATTTCTTAAGCAGCAATAATTGACTATGATGCGAGCCAATCTCAACAGGAGAGTAATTTAAAAAACACTAAAAATTTGATTTCTAAAAACTGAATTTGAGATGCAGAGGTTATCTGGGGATGAGGAGATTTGAGAGGGTGGTGAAAGGAAGGAGAAGTAAGAACTATTCAGATGTGATATGACATCGACTAATTCCCCAGGTTGAACATAGTTATTACATATCACAAATAAAAACTAGTAAGAATAATTTTAAGGAAAAAGAAAAAATAAGAAAGAGAAAGAAACACTTTTAAAAATCATAAAATTAAACACACCAAATAACACATATGCATACAAGCAAAGATTAAACCAATCATTTAAACTATATCTAAACTCAGATTTTTCTGAGGTTTTGTTTCTTACTCAATTACTGAGTGCTGCAAGAGACAACATAACAGATTGTATAAGGAAACACTGAACTCAGATACGGTAATCCTAGTCTAACCCTAATTTTTAAATTAGGACTTTAGATAAATCATTTACTTACTCTAATTCCTACTCTCCTCATTTTCAGCTATGGCAGTAAGAAGAGATGGTTTTTCAAGCCTCTTCCGGTTCTATAGTCCAGTGTCAAACCAGTGACAACCTATGACATTCGGCTAGGGTCAGAAGAAGAGTCTCAAGCTAAGAAACCAACTTCCAGATTTTGAAAGTAAGGGCCAACCATGGCAGCTGAGCTTCAAACTCTGAAAAGGAGAAATGAGCAAGAAAGTGGTAGTGTGCTCATTTGCTAGAAACACATCCAAGAGTCTCTGAGGACTGGCCTGCTCTCAACTAGGGCAGAAAACTCTTCCAAAGGTACCCCAGACCACAGTGCAAGACGTGGAAAAGAGGCCATCTGACTTGAGTTCATTCTGTCCTTTCCCCCCACCTCGGCTGATCTTTGCTAATTTCAGACCATTTACACACACTGACCAGTGGTCTCTAGTGCAGTGAAAATACCCCAGCACTCATCTTCACAACTTTCAATTTATGCTTTTGTGTCCAATCTAGAAACTCTCAAAACATTCACTCAGCTCTCTTTTCCAAAAGATAACTCAATGAAATTGTTTACACTCATAACAGGATTTCCTGATGTTAGTACTACTGTTATTTTGACCTAGGTAATTATTTGTTGCAGTGGAGGAGGAGGAGGCACCCCATACACTGTAAAACAGTTAGTAGCTCTGGTCTCATCACACGCAACACCAGTGGTATAATGATCTTTCATTCCCGACCCCATTTGTGACAACCAAATTTTTCTGTGGACACTGCAAAATGCAAAATGAGCCCCTGTTGAGAACTACTGTACTAATGTATTAATAAATAAGTTAACATGATATCCTCCATGTAGCTAATGGATATAATAATATAAACCAATGAAACAAAGTTTCCCCGTTTCAGAGATCAGTGAAAGCCAGGTCAGAGAGACAGTTTTGGGCCTGAAGAACTTTAAAGCCTCCCAAAATGTTTACTATTTACTTTCACTCAGAGCCAAGGACAGATTTCCAGATCACACATGGAATCATCAGACACACACATACACACACACACACACAGAGAGAGAGAGAGAGAGAGAGAGAGAGAGAGACAGAGAGAGAGAGCTAAATAACAATCTAGCTGAATTTAGAAAATTTTACTATATAAATACAGCTACCATCTACTTTATTATTTAAAAAGAAATTAGGAATTCAATTAAGGGTGTGTTTTTAGTCTAGCATGAGACATTTTATGGATAATTATTAATTCATTATCCTTTCTGCAATAACTGAGTCAGCTATTGTTGAAGAGTATCTACTACATTCTAGGTGGTAAAGACTAAATTTTCATATTTTATTACTAATATTCCCCTTGATTGGCCCGTAATTGGCTTAAGTTATTGAAAACACTTTGTTAATATAATTGGCAGATATTTACTAGGTGGCTACTCTGTCAAGAACTGTGGATGCAGTTGTAAATCAGTCGACAGGGTCTCAATTCAGTCTAGAAAGAGTCACCCAACAACATAATCCTCAAAACCCTTGCCAGAGCAATCAAGCAAAAGAGTGAAATAAAAGGAACTACACACTGGAAAGAATGAAGTCAAACTATCCTTATTTGCATGTGATATGATTATCTACATAGAAGACCCCAAAAACTCCAACATGAAACTCTTAGAAATAATAAATAAATTGAGCTAAGTTGCAGGATACAAAATCAAAACTTTCCTCTATACTAACAACAAACATTGAATTCCATTCTCAGTAGCCCATTTAAAAAATCAAATACCTAGGAGTAAATCTAACCAAGGAAGTGAAGGACCTCTACAAAGAAAACTATATTATACTGAAGAAAGAAATTAAAGATGACATTAGAAAATGGAAACACATCCTTGTTCTTGGATAGGCAGAAGTAATGTAGTCAAAATGACTATACTGCCCAAATGACATACAGATTCAATGCAATTCTAATCAAAATACCAACAACTTTTTCACAGAACTTGAAAAAACAATCCTTAAATTCATATTGAACCAAAGGATAACTAGAATAGCCAAAGCAATTCTGAGTAACAAGACAAAGGCAGGTGGCATTACAGTTTCAGACATCAAGTTATATAACAAAGCAACATTAAAAAAAAAAAAACTATATAGTACTGGCACAAAAACAGACAGGTCAACCAATGTCACATAACTGAGCATGTAGAGACAAATTGAAGCATCTTCAACTACCAGACCTTTCATAAAGGACCCAAAAGCAAACACTGGAAAAAGAATAGTCTCTTCAACAAATGCTGCTGGGAAAATTGAACATCCACATGCAGAAGTATGAATCTAGATATACACCGGTCACCATGTCCCAAAATTAAGTCAAAGTGGATAAAAGACCTAGATATTAAAACTGAAATACTGAACCTTCTGGAAGACAAGTTAAGCAAAAGTCTAAAAGACATAGGTGTAGGTGAGATAACCAATGCAAAAGAAAAAGTCCCCAAAAACCAATAAATGGGATTATTTCAAATTAGAATTTTCTTCACATCAAAGGAAATTTTCAACAGAGTAAAGAGAATCAACAGAGTGGGAGAAAATACTCACAACTTCTACCTCAGATACGAGGCTAATAGCTAGAATATACGAAGAGTTGAAAATATAAATACCTCAAATTTAAAGAACCAATTAAAAAATGGACAACAGAAACAAATAGGCAGTTCTCAGATGAAGAAGTCCAAATAGACCAGTAAATACATGAAATGATGTTCAATATCCTTAGCCATTAGATAAATATAAATCAAAACATCATTAACATACCATGTAACCCCAGAGAGAATGGTGTATATAAGAACTTGAATAGCAATAATGCTGACAAGGCTGTAGGAAAATGAAACTCTCTTACACTGCTAGTGGGATTGTAAACTGGTACAACCACTATGAAAGGCAGCATGGAAATTTCACAAAAAGGCCAAAAATAAATACCCCCTTTGATCCAGTGACACCTTTTCTGGCAATATTTCCAAAAGAGCTAAAAGCATTATATAAAAAAGATATATGTATACCCATGTTCATAGCAGCACAGCTAACAATAGCTAAAATATGGAAGATACCAAAATACCCATCAACAGACAAATGGATACAAAAATTGTGGTATATGTACACAATGGAGTACTACTCATCTATAGAAGATAGGTTGGAGGTTTTTGTAGGTAAATGGATGCAATTTGAGACCACCGTGCTCAGCAAAGTGATTCAGGCAGAGAAGGTTAAATATCAAATGGTTTCTCTAAAATGAGAAACACAGAATACAGTCATTTTGTAAAACTAAATGGGGGGGGGGAAGACAGTGGGAACTAGTGTAGAGGGAGAAGGTGTGGGGCATCAAAAAGAAAGAGGGGAGGGGTTTGCCTTTTTGACGCTGTATATATGTGCACAAAATACTCAAGTTCAATATAAAAATTATGTATTGCATATATACATTATCAATAAAATGGGAGAGAAAAGAGTTTGCCCAACTGATGCTTGGGTATAGCAAGATTAGCTCTATTTAAATGAGCTGAAAAAGAGGGGGGGGGAGGGAGAGAGAGAGAAACAAGGAGAATGAGAAGAGAAAGAAAGGAAATAAAAGAAACATAGTTACCATAACTTAAATGGAAACTTCCTGTGACTATTACTAAGATAAGAACCCTACAAGGGTGGACTGGGGTAGAATGATGAAATATGATATGGAGAGGGGAAACTGCAATTCAGAGATGGGTTTTCTGCTCCAGAGGATTCACCTTCCACCTGAGCTTCTCAGATAGTAAACTACAGAACCGAGACATAGCTTTGTAAGTGACCCTAGAATTCCAACTTTTGCCATTAATTGAGATTAACTGGTAAATGGATGAGCTTGTAAAGTATATGGGTTAATTAAGATAACATTATTTACTATACTAAATAACATATATGAATTGCCCAATCACAAAAAAAGTTTTTAATTTGCATAATGTCCAAAAGAGATAATCTTTTTCCCACATTTTATTGATATGTATACATGCAAAATTCAAGGTTTACAATGGAGTTGAGCATTTTGTGCACATACATATCTTGTCAAGGTGACAAGGGCTTGCCCCACTCTCCTTTTGTCCCTCCCTCTACCCATCCCTCCCTCCCTCCTTCCCCACCCTACTCCCCTCTTTGTCTTTTTTCTTAAGTTCCATAGGTGTTGTGAATAATCTTGATTGACTGGTTGGCATGGATTCTATAAGTGGCAATTCAAAGACCCAGGTCAGATCTGTCTTATGGTTTCTCTTTCCCATGTGCCTGCAAAGGTCAAGGTCAACATATTCATCTGCTTTAAAAAAGAAAACAGAGTATCTGTCATAGAAGTTTTTTGGGTTGCACCTGGAAGTGGTATATGTTTCTATGTTCATACATAACTATTACCATATTTCATATGTTCTATGCAAGTATGCAAGAACAAATATGCTAAAATAAAAACCACTAATTTGTATGACCAATATGCACTAATGAAAAGCTATCGAGGGAAAAAAAGAAGACAATACTGGTTTGGTAGATAGGTAGCCTGGCTCTGGCCATAGTGGATATTTCTCATTTTCCATGTTGAGCTTCTCAAGAGGTATGATTTCCCACACACCCTCGACCAGCATCCTTCTGGCAAAGATTCTTGTCCCTTGCATCTTTCATTGTGTCTACACGTATCAGTCTTGGGTCATCACAAGCAAGATCAGGACACACTGGATTTCCCATCCTACCATGTCAGGCAATTTTCCAGTTCGTCTGCTATGTGAGGAAGCACCTCATTCATGGAGCTTGGTATTGCTCAAATCTTTAAAAATGAACAAAATCTCTAATATTAATAATAACCAAAACATATGATAAAACTTCAAACAATAGTCAACAGAGCACACAACTTATGACCAAGGCTGAAAAGACAAAGACCTTATATTCTGAGAAATTTTCCTCCTAAACACAATCTTAGTGGCTGAAGTCAAATATGCTAAGATCAGACATCAAAAACTCCTGGAGCTCTTCCCTTGTGTCAGAAACATACTCATATATAAGTTTCTTAAGTTTTCTATGAAAAGAGACTGTCCATTTATGTGAGTGTCATGTTCTCCTCATCTCCTTAGGTACATCTCAGAGGTATTTCAAGCTGTGTCATAAGCTTCTTAAAACCAGCTGGTCGTTATCTAGCATCCCTGAGGAACCTCAATTGTAATTTCCATCCTAATAGCTCTCATCTTCAAAGCAAAATATTTCCTATCAAATATGTCCAAGAATTTGTGGCCAGATGCAATCAGAATTTTTGTAAGATTTGTTATATTAATTATAGCTACAATGAACAGCTAAAATGAAAGCAACTTGAGAAATAAGCATCCTATTCAACTTTCCAAACTCCATGTAACTTCATTTCCAGATCAGCCAAAGAACAAAGAATTAGATAAACACATTTTTCATCTGTATATCTGCCATAGTCCTTTTGACGCCCTCTTTAGCAAATGAAGGTGTTCAAAATTTATCAGAAATAAGAATATGAATGGATAAGAGTGTTTTATAAAAACATTCTCCCAGAAGAGTCTTGTCTCTCACCAAAAACTTGAAACTCTACTGCCTATTTTTTTAATTGGATACCTACTTGGAAATGTGAACATGCCATCCTGCAGCTATAATTACCCAAAGATTTCTCCCTAGAACTTTCAAGGACACCACACCTTCCTGAAGTAGGCTGTCTCCTGGTTGTAAATAAGTTCAGACCATGTTCTTCAAAGACCCAGACAATATTTCTTGAAGTAGAAAGGGGATGTGAGTAAGCTCTTTCTAAATGTAGGTAACACTCACTCAGTACAAACTGATGACATTGGCTTCTCTAAAATTATCTAAGAAAATGAGAATATTCCACAAATATAAAAGTTACCAGGCTGGGTTACAGCATTATTAATTTTAATTATTAATTATGATAGGTTATAATTAAGATTTAAAAAGTTCAATGGATGGAGGTGATAGTTTCACCATGAATTAAGGCTTCAAGGATCAAAGATTACAGCAGGATATTGGGAGGAAAATAGTCCAAGAGATTCAGCAATCAAGCCCGGAATGTTTGGCAATTAGCCAGTTAAGTCACAATTTTAACAATCCAGAAAATTGTCTGCAGCTGTGTAAGATCACATACCACCCCTGCCCCTCCCCCCCCATAAAGAGGACATAGACAACATTCTCATCTAACTTTCAGGGCTGAATTCCAAATAATAAAGAGATAATCACTAAGCTCTTAATTCAATGCACTCACTTAAGGAGTACAAATTTATTTCTCCTTTCTGGAATTGATCTTTGTGTTGAATCATCAAGTAAATTCTCTGATGACAGAAGCTGATTTTGGTTTTGTTCTTACCAATGAATCTGTGAGGTATACCTGGGAAACTAACACTCAGGAAGTCCAGTGGCATCTTTTTACACGAGGTTAAAAGGAAGAGATAAGATGTTCACCAAGAAGTACTATCATGGAGAATTATGCCTACTTTACATAATGAAAACTTATCCTTCTACTCATCCATTCAACTGTTTATTTAAACTATTTGATACTTATTCGCACATTGAGCCACGTATGAGGGGGCCCTTCAGCAAGATGTTAGTGTGGGGATTCTCAACACAACTGCAACACAAGCCTAAAAGGACACAAAAACATTGATGAGTTATAATCAAATCCAAATTGATTCCATGTATGAGGATTGGTGATGGACATTCATGGAGAGGTACGAGAAGAAAAGAAAATCTAATTGTGAAAGGCTTCATTATGCAGATATAGCTAAGAGATGGACAGTGAGCAAGCCAAAGAAGCACTTCCGATGGTGAGTCATGGCTATCCCAATTTCAGGTTGGAAAACTCTTCCCAAAACTTTATGAAATATTTATGACTCTGTGTTGAGTTTTGATTCTGATCTTATTTAAGGTATTCAACCAATCATGCAATTAAAACACAAATGCATCGTGCAAAAACTCTTGACTTTTACTCGGCAAAGGCAAGTTGCCCAGGGAAGTAAAAACAGTATTTAATCACTTACAGATGCTACAAAAACATTATTGCACTTTGAGGATGTTTGGCAAAGTTAGCTCTAAAGCACCTTTTATTAATTCCTCTACAAAATAAAGCCTAATCATTTTAACATCAATCATTTTTATGTCCACCTACCAAGAGTAATTAGAATTTTGCTATGCCATTTTATAGACTCTTATGAGTAACTTTTTACATAATTACATTAAGCATTATGACCCTTTTGTGATTTTCAGTTTTCATGGTCAACTGTCAAGTATTTAATGATGAATTATCACTCTAACCAATTTGTTAAGGTTTGGATCTCAAATATCCCCCAAAGTCTCACGTATCTGGATGCTATGGAATGGCTATGCAACCATGTGCTGTTAAGAGGTGGGGCCTGGCTGGGAGGGGTGGATTAGAGGCATGTGATGGATTGGGGCATGTAGTAGAACACAAGACATGGCACATCACTGGGCATGGGACCTAGAAGGGGCAGATCACTGGGGCTTAACCCAAAAGGTATGGGACACTGAAGTTTGATCCAGAAGTGGTGATTACTGAGACAGGACCTGGAAGGTTAGATACTAGTTCTGCCCTTCCTCCTTTACTTGGCTTCCTGTCCATCATGCATTGACCAGCTTCCCTCCTGCTTTGTCTCTGCCACGTACTTCCACCATTGCCAGGTGCCCATGAGTGGACTGAGACCTTCTAAAACTATGAGCTAAAATAAATCTTTCCTCCCATAAGTTGAGGACATCAGGTATTTTGTCACAGCAACAAAATGAAAGTAACTAAGACACATTTACTCTTAAGAAATACATTCAAAAGTCTAATGTATGAGCCATATGACTAGAAGTGTAGACCCTTTGTAAAGAATATACTAATTTCCTTAAAATTATCTGATGAGTCACTACCAGAAGCATGGACCAAGTCCATGAAAAATATGAAAGACAAATTTGCACAGAGTCCTTGAAAATTTGTAATAATTTAAATAAATTTTAACAAAAAATTGTAATAATAGCACAGAAGGTCACTATCAACATGTCACCTTGTTTCAACTGTTAAATCTTTCAATAACATGGTACATTTGTCAAAAGTAAGAAGCTAGAGCTGGGAATATAGATCAGTGGTAGAACACTTGCCTAGTACACTGAAACCTAGGATATAATCCTCATTATCGAGAAATAGAAAACTTAAGAAACTGGCACTTGTACATTATTATGTACCAAACACTAAGCTGAAAGACTCTAGACTGTCTTGAATTTCTCCAGCTTTTCTACTACTGTGCTTGTTCTATTCCAACATCCCATCCAGGTTACTACATTGCATGTAGTTTTCACGTCTCCTCGTGTTCCTCTAGTGAATGATAGCTTCTTAGTCATTCTTTTTTTTCTTTTTATGACCTTGAGAGTATTAAATAACAGTGAAAATTTCTTTGTAATAGCTCTTGGTCTCGGTTTGTCTGATTTCTTTTTCTCATTATCATACTGGAATCATGGGTCTTCAAAGTGAAGGAGCCTTCCCATCATGTGTTAAGGTACATGATCACTCCATGATATTACTGATGATGTCATCATCCAATTTATTACCTGGTAAAGTGATATTTATAACATTTCTTCAACATTAATTTCCTATTTATCCCTACTTACACAATTTTTTTGGAAACAAGTCCAGCCTACTTTAGGGGAGAAAGAGTGAAATTAAGCTCCATCTCATATAGAGGTAGAATCTATGTACATCCTTTAAATCCTTGAATCCCTGAAGTCTGAGAAATACATTCAGTGTGGCCAGCTTTCCTGACAATATATCTATGTTCTCTTCCATCCTATTTTTCACAATCACATGTCCATTACTTCTCCTGGAACAGGACTCTCTACAACACTCAATCTGTCAATACCTCCTGCAACCGTGTCAGGAAATGAACAATATCATACTACTCTGATGACTGTTTCACCATCAGTAGTGGATTCTGGCTGCTGAGAGGTGAAGGGGAAGGAACTTGGAGACAGGACCTTGGAGAGAGAGCATGCATTCAAACGCAAATGTGTGCACTAATTAGGTATGATGAGCTGTAATTTTCCAACTTCCTTTTGCAAAGCAAATTGCTTTTTGAGTTGAAATGTTCTCTGGCTTTCTTTTCCTCAAGTTTGGCCTTGTATGAAAGTCCCCATTTTCAAAAAGCCAAATTTATTTCATTTTATCCCATAACTAATTTAATGCTAATTACACAATGACTACATTAGGCATCATTGGACTATAACACACTGTGGAATGAAAACTCATCTGTCAACCTGGAAAGTCTAAGTAAGCCTGAGAGTGTGTTCAAAAATTAATCTCTGAGAGGCTGTCTCTGAGCTTTATGCTGGTTGAGACAGCACTAAAGAACACTACATATTCATATTCCTGGCTCTTAACACATGAGATACTTTTACAAAGTCTCCCCCTTGGAATCCATGAGAATTCCCCAAATGAATCAAAACCTTAGACTTTGGTTCCCTAAACTTGCTATTGTCGGATGCATGAAACACCCATACAACATGCAAATGAGGAATATTCTATTCTTTCTTCTTCTTTTTTTCAGTGTATCTAAGGAACTCCGCATCTGTGAAAGCAGTGTACACCACTATTTGAATTCCTAATTTTAAAAAAGGTCTTCCTTAGATCTGGTTATTTCCTTGCAATTTACACATTTACACATTTGTAGAATCTCTATTTAAGGGGAATATTAAATTGTTTATACCATAACCCACATCAATATGCTCTTTTGCATTAAAAATAAAAACTGAGGGAAGTAGATGCTAATAGGTGCTACTCCTGCATAGTAGAATTTCAAATTATTTTTGCTTTCTTAATTTTCTACTTTTTTAAAAGGGCCATGGATTTCCATAATAAAATCAAACAAGAACATAAGGGGAGATGGAAAATAAATGGCATAATCAAAACATATAGTGGAACATTTAAATAACATTAAATAAATGGCATGATAAAAATATACAATGAATGTTTAAAATTTTTATTACAGTAAAAAACAGATTGCCTTTACTCTTCTTCAACTGAGACATACTTGTCCTACAATTCTTGCCACTTTCTGAAGCAGTTCTGGAAGTTCTCTTTTGTGTCTTTATAGGGTGTGACTTAAAAAATATAATGAATACTGCTGCCAAGTGCCATGCAACAGAAGAAAAGGCTTGTAAAAATTTGATGGTGTCTTTATCCATGCTATTCCTTGGATGTGGCACTGTGTGACTTCTGGTTCTTCCTCAAAGTCAAGTGATCATAAAATGTTTGAATCAATTTAAGATATTGTGGCAGCCATGACAGTGCGAAAGAATTTCCATAACTGCTTCAGAAAGTGGCAAGAATGATAAAATAAATGTGTGCAAAGAAAAGGGAAATATCTCATGGGAGATTAATGGCAATGTGACATTTTTAAAATTTAAAATGTTCACTGTATTCTCTCAATTATACCACATATGTGAACCCAAAATCTAATAACCCTGGTGTAGGAGTACTTACACAAAAGAGGTAACACTATAGCAATTAATATTCTTGTCATATATGTTACTCATTTTTGCATTAAATCAATAGTCATTTATTGAGAATCAACAATGTACCAAGAGTTTCACTAGACACTAGGGGAAAAATCAATAAGATAAAATTTGTGCATATGGTGCAATGGTACACATGCAACCAAGCGAGTGCAGGCTCTGACAGGGGAAACTGCTCAGCTTTTGCTGAGTTTTAGTCAAGTCTGAGAAGGTCCTTCTAGAATCCCAAAAAGTAGTAATTTGCATGCTTACATTTTCCCAGCATTGGCAAAGTACCTCCTTATAGGTACCCTATAGATTAAAGGCCATTCTTTTTTTCTCTCTCACATTTTATTGCTATGTATACGTGCAAAATTCACGGTTTACAATGCGGTTGGGCATTTTGTGCACATTCATATCTTGTCAAGGTGACAAGGGCTTTCCCACTCTCCTTTTGTCCCTCCCCCTACCCACCCCACCCTCCCTCCTCCCCCACCCTAACCCCCTCTTTCACTTTGTCTTTCGTCTTAAGTTCCAAAGGAGTTGTGATCTGGGTCTTTCATATCAGAGAGACCATTCGATGTTTCACCTTCTGCTTCTGACTCACTTCACTAAGCATGATGGTCTCTGGTTTCTTCCATTTGCCTGCAAAAGCCTCCTCACTGTTGGACTTTATTGATGCAAAGTATTCCATTGTATATAAACACCACAGTTTGTGTATCCACTGGTCTGTTGATGGGTATTTTGGTGACTTCCATATTTTAGCTATTGTTAGTTGTGCTGCTATAAACATGGGTATACATATATCTCTGTTATGTGGTGTGTTTTTTTTTTTTTTTTTGGCCTCTTTTGGATATATTCCCAGAAGGGGTGTCACTGGATCGAAGGGGATATTTATTTCTAGTCTTTTGAGAGCTCTCCATACTGCTTTCCAAAGGGGTTGTACAAATTTACATTCCCACCAGCAGTGCAGGAGGGTTCCTTTCTCCCCACAGCCACGCCAGTACTGATTGCTATTTGAATTGTTGATGTAGAAGACAGTCACTGAGGTTTATGGGAACATTAGAGGAAATGTATTTGGCTTTGCTCTGGAGACAAAAGGGAATTACACAGACAATACTGGAGAGAAAATACTGAAACTCTGCCTTATACTTGGGAGATACCCACTCAACCAGTAAAAAAATGGTGAACGGCATTTTAAGTTGTATAATAGCCTCAAGTATATGCAGTGGAAAGCAAAAGATAATCTGGGAGGGGAGCTTGGATTTTATCCTGTAGGAAATGAGAAGGCCTCTACATCTCAGGTCCTCCACCCCTAGGCAGTGGACCAGTACCTGTCCAGGGCCTCAAGGAGCCCCTGGCAAGCTTTGGAACAGGCAGATAGAGAAGAATACTCTACTGACTAGAGATAAAGAGCTCCCACCTAAACCTCATGTCATCAGACATTAACCAATATTCCATCAACCTCCTGCTTGCCACTCAAAGCATGGTTTTCTACTACGACAGAAACTTACTTTCTTATGTGACATATTCAACTTGCTCCACCAGGCCACCGACACAGAAGAGTGGCACGCAGGAGGTAAGGGTGAGTGAAACTCGCCTCCTGTCAAGGCGCCTCTATTATGTTTTGATACTGCTGCTGATCTGACACTGCTGCTGCTTAACATTCCCTTTATTACTGGTGTGGAAATTTATCAATAGGGAGAAATATTCCTTGCTCAAGTAGCCCCTGGCAAGCTTTGGGAGAGGCAGATCTAGGAGGATACCCTACATACTAGGGATAAGGACCTCCCATCTAAATCTTGTGCCATCGGACATCAACTAATAATCTACCAACCTCCTGCTTGCCACTCATTTGTCCTAGCCTGGTCCTGAGTTAGTGTGAATCTTGGCCATCCCATATGATCTTTATAATTTATATAGTGCTGTTTTGATGTTATTAAGAATAAACTGTTGCATCTACATTTTCTGACATATTTTATCTGGGAAGTGTCACTGGCATCAACTGGTACCTTACACACAGCAACATCTGATAGCAGGTTTTAAAAGCCCAACACTTATTTCAGTCTGGCCTGGCTCACCCATCATTTTATTTACCCTTTTTGTATGCCCTAGTTGCAATAAGCCCATAAGCTCACCCTATCCAAAATAAAAACAGACATCACTGGAGAGGTTCTTTGCAAAAAGGGAAAGACCCAAGGATAAGACATTAGAAAACCTCAGGATTTCCAACAGAAAGAAAGCTACATTTTAAAAGAGATCTACTTATAATATTTCTTCATTCCAATGGGTGATTCACATTCTCCATATTGTATATTTCATGAGCAACTATCCATAAAACCATCAAAATTGTTTCACCACATGGAGACCAAGTACCCTGCATTAAAATACAAGTTTCTGGAGTTTTAAAAAAGGAAAAAAGTGGACATGAAGAACAAAAGCAATACTGATAGCCACCACTTCATCAGATGTGTCTGTACCAGGAGTGTCATTCTGAGTCATTAACACACCGCTAAAGCTGAGAAGCCCTTTCTGTGGGTGACAAGTAGATCCTCTTGGCTGCTAAGGACATTTGCAATTAACTTTTATGAGAAATGTCCATTCTAAAGGTGCCACACAGTCCTCTTTCAGCTAACAGCATAACTGGATGAACTAATGAACTAGCATGAGACATTGAGGCACAGTTGTTAGAATTGAGGAGTCACCATGGTACACACTTCAGGTGGATGATTACACTAATTGTGACAACAAAGCAACAAATCTGGTTTTTGTTTTAGGAGAATGTGCACAAGAATATGTTATGTGCATTTTTGTTACCAACCAACACCAGCTGCAGAACTATTCATATTTTTGAGTGATTATGTATCAGGAAAACTGAACTGGCCATTTTGTGCCAGTATATGCACAGACAGAGCAACTTTCATGACTGGACAGATTTCTGGTTTCACTACTCAGGTCAAGGAGGTTGTTTCTGGATGTGAGTTTTCACACTGTGTCACCCATAGAGAAATGCTGGTGCCAAAAATTGCCATCCGAACTTAACAATGTTTTGCAGGATGTGATTAAAATTATCAACCACATTGAAGTACATGCCTTTAAATCACTGCATGTTTGCACAGCTCTGTGAAGAGATGGGTGCAAAGCATATACATCTTTTATACAAAAAAGTGATATGGTAGATCACTGGCCAGAGTTTTTGAGCTATGAGAGAGGTACTCCAGAGACTTCATATTTTAAAAAATCAACAATGACAGTACATATCAGTGACACAGAATGAGTTGCAAAGCTTACTTTCTTGTGTGATATATTCAACTTGCTCCACAAATTCAATCTGTCATTTCAGAGGAGAATGACAACTGTGGTAAAGTCAGCAGATAAAGTGGCTGTATTCAATGCCAAACTAGAATTTATGAAGGCAATGAGTAAACACTAGGATTTTTGACATATTTCAAATATTGACAGATATATTAAAAAGGACTGAGCCAGGGTCTTCCTTCTCCCAATTGGTACATGGTGGCCTATCTCAGCTTTCAAAAAGGTTTAAGAATTACATCCTAATAGCAAAAGACCCCAGAAATGGGAAGGAATGGATCTGTGAATCCATTTATGAATAAGCCAAGTGAATCAACTTTATCCATACCAAAAGAGGATCAACTGCTCAAGATCACAAGTGATGGTGACCGTAAAAGTATGTCTGAGGCAACTTCAAATCTCTGCACATTTAGAATTAAACAGCAGAACATTGAGAGATTGACATGAAAGCACTGAAAAGTCTGCCTTCATTTTCAACATCATATGTTTGTAAAGCATGGTTTTCTACTATGACAGCAATCAAAGATTATGCAGTTGACTGGACATAAAAAACACACTTGGAGTGACAATGTTTGCCATCCACCTTCCTGCCCCCTAGCAGGACCAACTAGTTGCAAGAAAACTCTCACTGATTCTGCATTATGGTGAGTCACATTATTTCATTATATATTACAGTATAATAATAACAGAAACAAAGGGCATAATCATGTAATAAGCTTAATTCAAAGTGATCCTCCAACTGCAGAACAACTGCAACCTACTGCAGAACAATTACCCCACCCCAGTCCTCAGGAGAATGGCCTTCAACTAAATCAATCCCTGGTGTCAAAAAGTTAGGACCACTGCTCTATATGTAAGGCCTGATATCTTGTGCTCAGTATTTTGAATAAAAAATTCAACGAATGAACAAATATGAACAAGAATGAAAAAATTAGTTGATTCAGTTGATGAAAGAAAAAAGAATGAATGAATGAATGAATGATGAATGAATTAATGAATGAATGAAAATTTAGTTGATGCTTGGAATTGATGCTGAGACTAGATTAGAAGAAAATTCTTTTCTTCTCTAGCTTTCTTCAGCCCCTGCCCATATCCTTTCACTCTTGTTCTTATGGGAGCCACTAGTAGAGACAAAATTATAAGTGACATGTGGCAAAACACACACCATCTAGGACTCTACAACAAGGAGATATCTACAGTATGAACAGGTATTGCACATACTGATAAACACACAATTCTCTGATTGTGTGTACACACATACCATGCACACATGAGACATGCCTGAGATGTGGTCTACTCTCTCTACGCCATCTGGCCAATAAGGGTGCAGCCATATTTATACAGCTTTAGCTGTGCCAGTGGCTCCAGTTGAAAGGACAGTGCTGGGTAACTCATTTATATCGGACCTCCACTTTTCCATGCTGTTGAAGCTGATGTCTCTGAGTATGTGAGTGTGTCATGGTAAATTCAGAAAATGTTAGCAATATATTGCACTATCTGCCAAGAGTTGACAGAAGAAGCAAGAAGAAGCTCATTTGTAGCAAAAAGGAAAAATAAACAGAAGTACACAGAAAAGCAAAGGCAAAAACTGTGTGAGTTCTATCTGAATTTAAATACCAATTCCAATTGTTTTAAGAGACAGAGACTCACTTTAGGGTTTGTTGAGAAGCACTAGAAATAATAAATTCTCCTTTATATGTAAAAAAGAAAAAGGCTGAGCTATGTTAGTTTTGGTAAACTGAGACTGAGGTTTAATTGGGCTTTCTGGAATCCAGAACTAGGCTTCTATTACTGACTACAAGCAGATGAACCTTGATTAAGCCAAAGTTATTGTGCCAGCCATTGAAAGTGGCAAGAACTGTGGACCATGTGGGTTGAACCTTGGTTCTCATAGTTCCTGGCTATGCGTCCCTTTATGTGCCTTCTCAGACACAGAGTAATTCACAGTATTCATCCCACAATCTCACTGTGGGAACTCAATATCGTGACTATTAATGTCCCTGGCAAAAGGTAGAACGCTAAGAAAATGCTAGTTGCTTTTATCATACCTACACTAGAGACCTTTTGTAACACAATTGCTTAACACTGAGTAAATGAGAAATTGAAAAGTTCATTATTATGGTTTGGATCTGGAATGTCCTCCAAAAGTCTCATGTATATAAATCTTATAGATTGTCTATGGAACCACGTGCTGTTGGGAGATTGAGGCCTAGTCTGGAGGGGTGGATTACAGGCATATAAATTAGATTAACAGCATGTAAATTGGATTAGTGGAATGTAAATTAGGATTAATAGTATGGAGTGGGGGGTTATCACACCTTCCACACCTGGGTCCAGGCGGGGCTGATCACTGGGCTGAGACCTGGAAGGATACAGAAGCTGCATCCTGCCTTCCTTGAAGGACTAGGATGAGGACTAGGACTGGTCTCAACTAGTCTCAACTTGCCTTCCTGTTTGTGATGTTATGAGAAGCTGCCTCCCCCTCTGCCTCTGCCATGTACTTTGATTGCTGCTGGCCACCCTTGAAGTGACCTTCTGAAACTGTGAGCTAAAAATAAACCTTTCCTCCCCTAAATTTGTGGATGTCAGGTATTGAGTCACAGCAATGAACACTTGCAATCAAGCCTTACTCCCCAAAAATATTTTTAGCCAGGCCTTCTTACCCCTGATTAACACATTGAGAACAGAATCCAAGAGAATTCCTACTTCTTTCCTCATCATCTTCTTTAATGCCAAGGGCTCCAGGGAAACATTCTTATGTATAACAAATATGTCAGGAAGTTTAATGCTGGGTTCCAGATCATGATAAATATATTTTCATGTACATCGACTCTTCAAACCTGAACTTAAGCCAGCACTCCTAGAGCAACCAAATAAAAAATATTTAAGATGCAACTTCCTCACTGCCTTTGTTTTCAAAGTGTAATTATAGTGTTGTCATTGGTGCTGATTTACAGACCAACAGTGAACGTGGAGCCTCAGAGTTCTTGCAAAGACAACCTTTGTGAGCATAAACATCAAGGAGTTACTGAGTACTCTTTTTGTTCCCTGAAATTCAACCAGCTTGTGTGAAGCTTTTATACCATTCTCCACATTCTCCCCAACAGTCTGAGGAGGAAGGGCAAGGTGTACTAGGCTCGCCAGCAATTCGAGAGCTGCTCCTACAGGTTCTAGAAATACCTTTAAACATGCAACGGATCTCACACAGGAAAAGCAGAGAGCAAGCTCCTGAGGACGATAATTCCTGAGAATTTCAGAGAGGAACGATTATATTGGCAATCACCAGAGGCGTGATAACAATATCAGTGTGACAAGAGATTCAGGGATGGCTGTTCAGTATGACAAGCACAAACACAGGAACAGGCATAGGCTTTTCAATCCACAAAGAGGTACCAAATGAAGACTAGTAGGGCATTTCTAGAAAAGCCATTACCCACAGAGACATACATCAACTTTCCAAATTACAAATTCTCAAGCCCTTCTAGAACCACCAAAATCAACATACTCTAGGATTCTAGAATTGGGTTTGAATTTCACATCTTACTTTGTAAAGTACCATGTCATTCTCCTGTTATCTCTGATCTCATGAAATGTGTGTTTTCTGTGAAAACCTAGCTAAAAGAAAATATGAAGGACTAAATGTCTTATGTGATAGAAAGGAACACTTTAGGCTAAAGTAAGCTAAATAAAAGCTTTCAGCATCTCTTGCATACTACATAAAGTTTAATCACTTCATATTACATATTGTTTGATATATACCAAAACACATTCTGGTGGTTTTCTCACCTATAATATAGAGAAAACATGTACCTCACAGAGAACTAAATAAGACGACTGGGCAAAATATCTAGTCATTGCTCATCCAAGTTTGTCACAGTAAAATTAGAAAGTATAGCCAACCTTATCATATACTACATCTTTATATATTCAGCTTACCATTAAAAAAAAAAGAATTCTCACATACTAAAAAGTAAAGAATGACCAAAATAGTCACTATGGCAGAGAGTGTTGATATTTCCCTTAGTAACACTGATCAATTTTAGTAGGAATTCAGAAAATAAAAGTTGTAATATAGGAGAGACTGCAGTTAAAATGGATTTTTTTTTTTTTTTTTTTGAGATAGGATTTCACTCTATACCACAGGCTGGGCCTGAACTCATTAAGTAGCCTAGGCTGGCCCAGAATTTCATGACAACCCCTCTGCCTCACCATCCCAAGTCCTGGGATTACAGGCATGTACAACCATGCTCACCTGGTATGTGGCTCCGGGGGATCAAATTTGGGGCGTTGTGCTTCCTAGGCAAGGGTTCTGATGAGCTGTGTCCCCCGGCCATCACCAGAATCTTTTTTAAAGAAAAAGCTGGCATCATAACCCCATAGCCAAAGGAGAGCCAGTCATGAGTGTGAAGCTCCAGGATGACTTTACCTCTAGACTTCCTTTAATGGTAAAAAACTGAAAAGAGATTTTTCATTTTCCACTATCTATTGCCACATAACTCTAATCAATATAATCACAGGGAAAGTCTACAATAAGACTATAATGATGACTACTGATAAATCATTAAGCAAATAACCCAATAACAAAAAAACAAAATACAAACTTAAAAAGCCTCGAAGAAAGTATTCTTGAAGTCAGATGAAGATGACTGGTTAGCAACTACTAGCATTCTCTTGAGAATCAAAATTGAATTAGTAAGAAGGTAGGTAAGGGAACAGATAAACAAGTACATGATAGATAGGTAGATAGGCACATAGATAGAGATGATTAAAAATACAGAGAATGCTTAAATTTGTTATTATTTAAATTTTAACAATTTTATTATGGTATAAAAATTCACATAACATAAAATTTTAACATTTAACATGATTTCCAAATTCTGTAACACATTACAACCATGGTTTGGGGAATCAGTGAGCATCTATGCCCATCCCTTTTTCAGAAGCTCACCCCTTTCCTATCTGACCATTGCCCCTCTTTCTACCCTGTCACTCATGTTGAGGCCTTTATATGTCATTATTTTTATGCATTTCATAAAAGTGACACCCATATATAGTCAGTCTTTTGTGTTGGGTCCATTTCGCTGAGTATTATTGATTCAAAGTGGCCCCATCTTAATTCAAACACTACGTATTTATCATTTAAAATTATTACAGTAAAAGACACATTTAAACAATCCTCAAGATATTCCTGCTCACTTTTAACACACCTATCTCATTATTTTTGTCACTTTCTGAAGAGTTCTGAAAGTTTTCTTCTCTGTCTTTGGTTGTGTTACCATGGCTGCCCTGATGTCCTGAACTAATGTAAGGCATTGACCTTCATTTGGTCTTTTTTTTTTTTTTAAGAATAGCCAGAAGTTTCATGGTGCCAGATAAGCCAAATAAGGTATATGAGGGCATATGTCACATTTTCACAGAACTACCTTTCAGTTAGATAGCAATCACCAGCAACATTCACTGTATTTTTTATGACATCTCATAAAGACACTTACAAAACAAGACTTTCAGAACTGATAGCAAAAATAGCAGTAACAATGAGATAAGTATATCTGGAGTGAGGAAAAAGTATTTTGAGGGGGATTAATGGCATTGTGTCTTTTACTATAGTAAATTGTCTTATTTAAGCACACTGTATATTTTGGTAACTTTAGGAGGATATGTGTGTGAAGAGGTTAATCATGTGATTATGGGAAGTGGCTTACAATATTATAGATCCTGAGAAGTTCCATGTTCTGCCACCACAAGCCAATAACATAGAAAAGTTCATGCCTGAAAGTCTGAGGACCCAGAGAAACAATGGTTTAACTCCTAGTGAAGTACGAAGACCTAAGAATGTGGGGCACACAGAAGAGGAGTTGTACAAGTATCATTTTAAGAGTCTGATGGCCAAAGAAGATGCTCAATATCCCAGCTCAAGAAGAGAGAGTGGGTCTGGGAACATAACTCAGCCTTCTTCTGCCTCTTTGTTCAAATTAGGGCCTTAACAAGTTGGATGACGCCCACTCACAGAGACAAGGTAGAATCAAGCCACTCAGCCAGAAGATTCTGATGCTAATCTCATCCAGAAAAATGCTCTCCAACACACCTAAAAATCATATTTAACCAATTACCTGGATATCACTTAACCCAGCGAAGCTGACACAGAAGTTAATCATCACACCAATAAAGTGGCTGAAAAACAAAAATGGACTTTATCACTACAGAGAACTGGCATTCAAATCCAGTAATCCAGTTCTAATACTTATTAGCTGTGTAATCTTAAGCAAATTACTTCAATCTTTGTGACCTTGTTTCTTTATTATTTTGTCCTAATAGGAATAAACAAGAATGAATTTTACAAAATAGAGATGAAGTTTAAATTAGCTAAGAAAACCTTATCCAAACAACCCAGCACAATGACACTCAATGAATTCTAGGTTCTTTATTCATTTTGATAGCATAGTAAAGCTATATTTTTGTTCTCAATTTTTTACTTCTTTTCTTTAGGATTTCAGGTAGAAAAGGGGTATCTAATTTAAATACCAGGCCAAGTATTTTGTGGAGAATAGATTTTAATATATTCAGGAGGAAACATGGCTTACATTACAATTACAGAAGAGGAGACAAAATTGGGTAGATCTAAAATCTATTTTGAATGCAGACTCCACAGGTTTATAGATTGGTCAAAAATGAAGTCCTCGATAACTGGCTTATGCATCTAATAGATGTTGATGCCACTAACTAGGAAGAAATAAGAGAAACGGATAGAAAAGTAAAAGGCTGAGTTTCAGATATAGAAAATGAAACATCTATAAGATATTCAAATGAAGATGTCAAAATGTCTGAAGTGAGTGTGTCTCATGACAAAACTGGGATCTTCTGAGAGATAGACGGAATGTTAGTAATAACTACAATAAGACAACAAGTATAAATCAAACCTGTCCCAGAAAGCTGGAATGTTTGGTCATCCTGAATAAATGAGTACCAAGTTTAAAAAAAAAAAAAAAAACAGGACTATAGATATAGTTAGACCATCATTGCCCTATGACACATAAATGGCGTGTGACAGAGAAAGATGCCCTAGACAGGAGAAAGGAACGCAAGATACAGCCTCAAGCTTTCCAGAGTTGAAAGTCAGAAAGAAATTAAGGAGTTAAAAAAAAAAAAGGAAGAAGCAGCAGTTCTCACCCCAGGACCCTGAATGTTGGGAGCCAACTAAAGTGGTATCTAGGCAGAAGTGTAAATAATTCTCAGCACGCCACTACCTCAGGCCTTTTACAGAATCACTCAAAGGTCCCTCACTTCCAAGAAGAGTGATCACAACGATATTTCCGATAAATCCTTCCATGACATGGAGCAAATGATTTATACTTTTTAAAAAACAGGTAAGAATGAAAGAACTAGCCAATAAACAGGATTTAACAGGAAATACACAATGTGCTACATTTATACTCTAGCATAACCTAGTGGCACTATGTCTAATAGGCAGGTCTAGACTAGGATGGAGTACATACCACCATCAAAATTACATCTTCGCAGTATCAAAGCACCACTGTGACTTCACAGTGCTCACTTGGATCACTGAATTAACAGCAGGACAGTTGTTACAATACTATCTCTAGAAGGGTTGAAGCATGCTTCATCTCAGATATTTAGGAAAACCAAAGTACCCTCACTATGTCATTGTGAAATAGCATTACCTATTTTTTAGCATCCAAGATTAACAACCTCATTTGATGTGCCAGGCAGGTATTTCCCATAACCCAATTACAAACAACTCTGAAACAGCCGCAATTTTGCCCCCCTGACCACTTTGAAGAATATCGTGGAGCTCAATAAAGATATTCCAACAAAAGACCAAAATTCACTGAAAGCTCAGTTCACTCTAATGTGACTTCCATTGGAACTATTATAGAACCTAAGTACACTCACTATAAAACAGATGTGCCTAAAATCCTTGGCATTGGTGTGAAATGAAAGGTGACAGAAAAGAAGTTGGGATACATTTAAGCAGTTCTGTGGCGAATGAGTATGGTGTGAGTTGCCACTTGCACTGAGCTCAAGTAGCACAGTTATTTAGTTAGCCTCACTCCAGTATACATAATCTCTAATGCAACAAGATCTGTGGCTTCGACAAGATATAGGTGCACAAGGATGGCTGTGCCCGCAGTGAAAACACAAGACCTTTCCTGGATTCCCCCAAATGTCACTTTGTTTTAGAAATTAAGCTCTTGGAAATGTATTCCCATAGGAAAGTAAGATAACCTAAGTCATACTGGGGTCAAGTCATCATTTGGGCCATAAGAATCCATGTTTCTATTGCTTTTTCACAAAGTCAGGGTTCCACTGGATCAAAAACCAGAAGCACATACTGCAAACAATACACCCACGCAGGCTTGGTCAGAAGATGGAGGCTACACTGCATGGTTCAATTGGAAATGGTGCATTCAGGCTCTAACTTCTGCACTCCTGCCAAGAGTACAAAGTCATTTCCCCAGTGAGTTGAAAGCTAAAGACAGAACCATCATAAAAAAAAAAAAAGTTGCAGATTTAAAACAGGGCATCATCCTTACATTTCAAATGGGGAAAAAAAAAATGGCATATGCTCTATATGTAAAGAGTTCCTTACTTGGACTCTTCAGCAAAAATAGAATCTGTTACTAGATTCCCCTTCCAACCAACTTTGTAAATAATTTCAATTTGTTAAGGCTCAATTATTAGCAAATATAGTTCTATGAAATATCAGCAGTAATTCATGCACTTTATATTTTAAATGTAGTTAATAACTTCTGTGAAGAATCCTCTTAGTTGTTTTTTGGATTTGCTATAAATGTCATCTCCAAAGAGCCAATGTAACAGACAGCACCTTATGAACAAATATTACCAGGTTTTCCTTTAGGGCATGGAGAAGGGGAAGGAACTACAAAGTTGAGTTGTTTTTCTAAGACTATTGAGCAAGTTTGAATAAGGACTAAAAACTCAAAGTTACCAAGTTGCAAAATGGCACTCCTGGGAAGTGGCATTTTCTGTTTGACCACATTAGCGAGCACTATTATAAGCAACAACTGTTAGGCGGAGTAGGACGTTAGATGGTGGATAAGAAACTGTCTTTGCCTCTTACGAGCTTAAAACACGGAAGAGGGCACAGAATTCAGGTTCTCAAATATGTGGATTATAAAACAGGCTTTGATAAACCTTCTAAAAGAGGTACTATACAACACTAAAAAGCCAAAAGCAGAAACTGAGACTCCTGACAGGTGACTCCGAAGCCAGAACTGTAAGTTGAGCCTACAAGCATCTCCTGCCTCCATTGCCAAAACCTCACTTTGGCCAACAGGAACACCATTCCCTTTTTTTAGACTGTTTCTGCCTTTTTCCAATGAGGGACATTATTTTTGAAGTAGGAGGACAAAAGATGTTTTTAAGATTTTGATTCTAGGATCTTCAGGAAGAATTTCCTAAAATAAAAATTTCTTCCCCTGAAAGAAATAAGCAGTTTACAAAAACAGAAATCCAAATGGTTAATAGGCTTATTAAAATGTTCAATCACATTAGTAATCAAAGAAACGCAAAGTAAGATGAATTATAATCTCTTCCCTCTTAAATGGACAAAGATATAAAAGCATGATAAAATTCAGTCCTGGTGAGGGTGAGAGTGAATGAGCATTCTTCTACATTGCTGAAGAGAGCATAAATTGCTACAACTTTGCTGGATGGGCAATTTAGAAATACTTAATCAAAAGCCTTTAAAATGCATAGACCCTTTGACCCAACAATTCTACTGCAATTATTCCAGAGAGATAGAGATAAACATGTATTTGTAAGGATCTTTATCACTTCATCACTGTTGCTAATTGTGAGAAGTTGAAGCTACTCTAAATGTCTAACATTAAATAAATTGCTATAATACAATAGAATAATATTCAATCACTGGTAATGATGATGTTGTAGAACATTTTTATTAATTAAAATAGATATTCATGTTATATTATTGAATGTACAAAATACATTTATAAAATTTCCAGGATTTTTTGTTAAAAATGCATACATATGGATAAATTCAGAGAACAAGAGCTGGAATGGAAATCATTAAAGCATGGTATGTGCATGAACAAATCCACCAAAATGAAACCCATTATTCTAAATAACCACTATACACTAATAAAAATTGTGGATAAAAAGATCAGGAATAGTATAAACACCTATATACTGCTGTCAGCCTTTCTATAAAGAAGTAGTCTCTATGTGATAGCAGTTATTCAGAGCACGGCTTCTGCTTCACACAAGTGTTTTCCTCAACTTATGACCCAGGAAACTTCTCCTTCAAAATATGATTCAAATGTTATGTCTTCCCTGAATATTTCTGTCTCTCCCATATCAAAGTTAGCAAGCCAAGGACAGCTGTGAGGTTTCAGATTAAACAATGCTTGTTCTCCCCTGTGTATCACTCACTGCCAGGGAAAGGAAAACGGTCTCCACGTCTCTCCTTTGACACTCAAGTCCCAAAATACATATAAATCTTCAGAATAAGACATTCCCTGTCTGGAAACTGGCCCCAGTAGGTAAGTTTTATCATCCTCAGTTATGCAAACAATACACACATATGCACATACACACACCAGACCCAGGCCTAGACACACCCACACACACAACCCATGTGTTAGCTTTCTGTCATTAAGACACAATACCTGCCACCCACAACTTAAAAGGAAAGGATTCATTTGTTTCACGGTTTCAGGAAAACCAGTCTATTGTTGTCAGTGACAAAAACATGGCAGATGGATATGGTGGCAGGGGAGCACAGGAACTGTATACCAGGAATCAGACCTATACACCAAGGCCATGGCTCTATGTCCCACTCAGACACACCCACAAATGTGCTTTATTAACCTGTGAGATGTTCCTTCACAATGAAGTTGATACATCAGGATCAATGATTATATACTAGAATCTTGGATATTCCCAGGACATGCCCAGAACAGCATCAAGTATGTATTGCCCAGAAAGAACTAGTCATCAGCTACCTTTCTCCCATTTCTTATCTATATACTGAGGGAGACTAATTACAAAAAAAAAAAAAAAAAAAAAAAAACCAAGAGATATAGAAGGAATCCTCCCTTTAAAAAAAATTGTGATTTCACTCCTTGGGGTTCTCAAAAACAGAAGCAGCTCAGGCCCAATGAGGAAATGTGTCTAAGCCCAGCTGCTTCCAATACAATTCTCTACCTGCCTTGATGACTTGCAAAGAAGAACGCCTGGGTAAGTCATTCAGACAGCTCAGGTGACTTCTTGCTCTCACACCTGCTGCAACCCCCACCTGTAGCAAAAATCAATGGTGCAGAGGTTTCATACCTTTGCTGTGTTGGGAAAATATTGAGTTTGTTTGTTTAGTAAACCTCGGCTGGGGAAGTATTGGTCCTTGATGAAGTAATGACTGTATCTTCTCACCTTTCCTCATCCAACACCTTGCTGAGCTTGCTCAGACGCGATTCTTGGACTTGCACACAGGAAATCTTCTAATGAAAGCCTTAAATATCCCCAGGTTCACACGTCTCAATTTGAAGATGAGAAATCCAACACCATAAAAAAATAAATGACTAACCTTAGGTTAACCAGCTAATTCTTAAACGAATCAGAAGCTCCCAACTCTATTTCTCTTCTAAGCACTATTTGTTAAATCACAGGTAGAGTTTCCGTGAGTCTCATGCAACTTTATTAAATACACTGCTATAATACAATAGAATAATAAGGAATTCAGCTTCATGTCCAGGATCCCTCACCTGCACAGGATTTCTTCTAAAACTGTGTTTAAACAAACATATTTTATTGTATAACTTTCAGGAGAAAGATATTTTAACTACAAAAGGATGGCTGTTTGGAACACTGTGATTGAGCTGAGGATTTATTTAACCTGGATTGAACTGGATTTATTTCTATGATTTGTAGTAACCTTGGTCTATAAGGTCAGTGCTGCCCACCAGTTGCGGCAACGGCTTCCAGAAGCATTCTTACCAGAACCTTGACATTTGGGCCTTACCACAACGGACATTTCCACAAGGTCTAAAACTGGATGTGAGTAAAAGAGGCAAAAGAGATGCACAAAAAAAGAGAGTCAGAAGCTATGCTAGGAAGTCTTCTTTTACAGTAAACTTCATGGGAGTTTTCACAAATTCAACAACCTAATATTTACCTGATGTTACACAAGAGCAAGTTAAAAAGCTGAAAGAAATTTTTGTTTAATTATCTCTTGTAAAAAATTTTTGGTCAGACATGCTGGAAAAGAGACTGAATTATCCTTACATTCTCTATAGAAATGGCATTATAAAATGTCATATGAATAGGGCAATCAAAGAATACTCAACCAAAGAAGATATGAAAAAAAGCATTAGAAAGAAATGCCAGGAAGTCAATTTAAAAATGTTATTTTTCTGATTTTGTGAAGCTTATGGTATTTGTTAGCTTTAAAGAAACCATTACTTTTGAAAGGTTTCTTATTTAGATAAATATTCCCATTCATATTTAATTTTGTATTTGCTTTTTTGTATTCTTTTCTTTAAAGACAAATACAAAGTTATATAAGCCTCAGGCTCTATAAAATCTAGATCCATGCCCAGTTATCACTTTGACAATATTTTACATAAGCAGTAACATTTAATGAGTACCCACTACATAGACAGTTAGCTGTAATCAATAAGCTATTGCGTTTCTTTTTTTTTATCTTTTCAATCATTTTAAAGCCAGAAGGTGTTTAATCATAAGAAAGAACAACCCCAAGTATGTTTTAACATAGTTTTTGCTCCTTGTTAGAAAGGATCTTGAACCACCTTCCAAACATCTCTCTTATCCACATATTTCCATTTTGTCAGAAGGGAAACAGAGGCACATAGATATACCCACTTAAAGGCAATACGCAAATTAAGAGTAAGCATACGTGGATGTCCTGGGACTGCAGGAAGATTTATAGGGTATGCTCTAAACTCCCTCACCCTGGAGCACTAAACTGCTCCTCAGAAATGAGGCCAGCTGATATCTTTAAGTAGTAGATAGATAGATAGATAGACAGACAGACAGACAGTAAGTAAACATTATGAAGAAAAAGTCTCCTAGCCTCTTAAACAAAAGACAAAGTTATTTCACTTTTCTGGTGAAAATGCATGCTGGTTCCAATGACAATCAATATTATGGCCAATACATAAATGTAAGCCTCTACCCAGGCCTGCCATTCCTTGATTTGGTGAAAGAAGTTATCCTTTGTGTCTTTCGTGGACATTAATCTGCTGATCCCAGTGAGATAATTGGCTTGAAAATTAGATCCAAATATTTTCATAACTGTAGTAATGGAAAAAAATGAAACAGGAAAAGTAGCCGTGATTATGGTAGCATGGGGCTCTCCCTAACACTGCATGAAATTTACAGCATGACATCCATTTGGGATAGTCCCGTTTCATTTGTTCATTGCCTTGAATTTGTATTCTGTTTCAAGAAAGTCAATCTTCCAAGAATTAAGTGAGGTGGTCCTATGCAAGACACTAGAATCAGAATTCATACAGCTGCACTCACAGAAGAAATGTTCACCATCCTCTCTCCTCCCGTTTCCCCCCGTCACGGCCTCCCACCAATGAAAGAAGAGGATGAAATGCTGTAAAATGCAATTACTAAGATAATGGAGATTCATCCCCCAGCTAAGGAATTCCAGACTATGGCTTATACTCTGAAGATCCTTTCTAAATGTTCCTGAGAAGACTCTTTACAGAATCTCAGCATTTCAGCAGGATGGGAAATTGGGCTGCGTTTCTGAGGGAGTGAGGGACAAGGCTAAATAAACAGTCATAACTCATCTAGTATATGCCAAGGACTGTGCTATCTCACAGTACCCTCCTCTCATCTCAGTAAGCAGATGCCTCCCCCTACCCCACATTTTGCAGATGAGGACACTGCCATCTGAAGAAGTCTGGCAGCTTGTCTAAGAGCACATAGTCTGTATGTGGTAGAGCTAGGATGGAATTAGCTCTGCCTGGGAAAAAAATCTAATGTCACTACAGATAAAAATTAATCTCTGTTGTCTTTAGCCATTTTGCAGGGGAAAAAAGAAAAAGATAAAAATAAAAAGAATCAAAACTCTTTTTAAAATTTTCCTCTTTCAACTCGTCCCACGTTTCTCCAAGCACTTATTCCCCAAACAAAATGTGTCATGTCCATCTTCATTTTGGGGCATGCTTGGCTTTCACTGTGCATACCTCATCTTGCCGAACGATCTGGGCCCTGAATGCTTCCCACAGTATGTTTTGTTTTTAATCAACTCTCATTGGCCTCCTTCTCCCCTTTGTAAATTACGATACTCTTTGCCTCCAGGCAAGTGTCACTCATATAGTTCAATAATTCCTCCACCCTCGGGAATACATCAAAGGAAATTATACTGCCAGCTGGTTTCCATGGCTCAAGAGCACACTGTCCACAGGAAATGAGGAAAGAGTGCTTATCCTGAGATCCAATAGTGTGATTGTTCTATGAGCAACTTTAAGAATCATCTCTCTCTTTCTCAAGGAAAGTATTATTTAGGCAAATCACCAGTGTGCAATCATGCATTGTGCCATTTTAAATTTCAGCCTAGGTTAGTAAAACAGAAAAAAAAAAAAAAAAGCTGAATGAATGCATCAGGTATCTTAATATCTTTTGTCGTACCATAACAAAAGACCTGAAGCTAGGTACTTTTGAAGGAAAAGAGGTTTATGTAGTTCACAGTTCTGAAAACTCAAGAGCGTGGTGCCTGTATTGGCTTTTGATGAGGGCTGCATTGTGGACAGCACCCCAGAGTGGAAGCGTAAGAGAGGTCACGTGGTGAGAGAGGAAGCAGAAGAACACCAAGCTCACTATATCACAGCCCACTGCCTCAGTAACCCATATAACTCCTGTGAGACCTATCTCACTCCCTAAGATAAACATTAATTCCTTCATTATGGTGATCATGGTCCAACCACCTCCCACTATGCTCCCTTTTTAATACTATTATAATGGGTAACAAGCTTCCAGGATATGAACTTTGCAGAAAAATAAGACCTACACTATAGCAAAAAGGTTCTCAGTCATGACACCACTAAAATACTGATTGTGGTGGGAGAAGGCTGCACTCTGTATGACATTCACTAGCAATATAGTGCTTGGCAGTGGAATATTTAGCCAGCAGCATCCCCTAAAACAGTGACATTCAGCATTGTCTCTAGATACAGCCAAATGTCCCCTCGGGGAAAAACTGCCTCTGGCTGAAAACTACTAGAATGGAGAGAAAGAGGATGTGTTATTCCTGACTCAGGTGCAGCTTTTCTACATCTGATTAGGACTCCAGGTAGGTCCAAAGGTCTGCATTGTATTAGCCTCCCTATTTCACACACCTTCAACACACCATGTATAAAAACCGCTTTGACCATGGGTAAAGTGAAGCCATAAAAATGCATTTCTGTTACATTTTGAGACATCAGCCTTCCTTAAACAATTCTATGAATTAAATCTTACCAAAACCAAGCACACATAATGTAAGCACCACATTCACTGGGTGCTGAACCAAATTGTTCTCTCTGAATATCCAAGATTTTGACAAACAGAACACCTCAGGGAAGCTGCCGACATATCAAAATGAAGACACATTTGTTTGAATATCATAGTTCATATAAATTCTGTCCCTGTGCCATTTGTAGAATTAAAGAAAAACATTGTAAGACATTCAGAAGCAAAGAGAAAAGTGATTCTCAGGTGAGATTTCATGAGACAGCGAACTGATACAGCAGGCCACTCCATAAATACTAGTGTAACTCCAAACATTCCATGATACTTATAGGTAACACCAAATAAAACTATACATACAGCACTCATTCCCTTTCAGACCTTGTTAATTAACCCAAAACTGCACCAAGGAAATATGCAAAGTGCCAGAAGAACAAACTGAGGACAAAATAAGAGGCACTAGTTTATAAAATTAAACATAAGATTTAAAACTGAGGGTCAGCCAGAGAGGATCAGCCCCGCTGAGGCTCAGCTAGAGCTGCCTAACACATAGGGTTATCTATCTCAGGTGAGTGCAGCAAGAGATGGCAAGAATCCAAATATTAGGTGTATGCCTACAATACCAGCACTCCAAGAGACTGAGGCAGTAGGACTGCAAACTGAAGGCTAGCCTGAACAACTTACGGTCTTGGCAAAACCCTGTCTCAAAATGTAAAATTTTTTAAAAGCCGGTGATACATTTCAGTGCAAACACTTTGGATTTAACAGTCAAAACCACCCCAAAAAATGAGGATTAATTCATCACCTAGAGACCATATACAAAGACTACTGACCCCAACCCTGTGAAAAACTGCGTAGCACCTAAAGCACTGAAAGTGTTCAATAAAGAACTCCCCCTACACCTGCCTTCCTTCACCCTTCCTCTTTGGCATATTTTTTTCTTTCTCCTTATATTCTTGTTCTCTACTAATAGTCTGACAACAATCATTATCATACTTACATATATACTGACACGAACAGACTTCACGGTAGAGGTGTCTCAGCTACTTTTTTGTTGCTATTACACAATATTAGACACTCACAACTTAAAGTACAAGAGGTTTATTTTAGCTCACAGTGTCAGGTCCCAGTCCATTCAGGATTGGCCAGCAATAATGGAAGGATTTGGCAGAGTCCAAACTGGAGAAAAACTGTTCCCCCACATGGCAGGACAAGAAGTCAAGACAGCAAAGGACAGAGCTAGTTAGGAACTTACATCTTTTCAGGTTGTGCCCCAGTGATCTGCCCCACATGACTGTGACCTACCTCTTAGAGGTACAGGAAATCAATGGATGAAACACCAGGATGGAATCACCTCCTAAAAACATGAAGCTTTTAAGGGACATTCCAGATTTAAACCTTAACAAGAGGGAAACAGTCTCCATATCACAATTCCTCAGGAATATTCAAAATACAGATTTAGGGATGGAAGGTAGCCTCACAACGACTGCATAACTTTATTAGCCTCACACATGCTCATTTACAGTGATCCCCAAGCTTTTTGATGCTAGGCCCTGGTTTAGTTAAGACCATTCTCCCAAGGATAGAGGGGGTGGGAACAGCATGGGGTGGTATTTATTTTGGGGTAGGTTGCTGGAGATTAGCTTTGAAATAGTAATAGCAGCAGTAGGAATGGAGTGGAGAGAAAAGCTCTGCCTCCAGTCAGATCAGCAGCGGCATCAGAATCTAAAAGGAGTGTGCAGATAGGAGGTGGAGCTTTCCTTGCTGCTCACTACTCATCCATCCCAGGCCCAGTCTTTCCAAGGCCACAGACCCTTATCTGTCCACGGCTGGGGAGTTGGCAATCCCCGGTAAGTTATATACATCCTCCCAAATTACTTTTGGGGAAACTGGCACCAATATGGGATTTCACTTATCCTCTAAATTTTATTGTCAAGTTGATAGACTTGGGAAATTAACCTAGAGGATTAGTATGTTGGATGGGGGGGGGGGGGGGGGCACAGTACTTCAACTATAGGTACTATATCTGGTCTCTGGCTCCTTCCTCTATAAGCAACTCCAAGAATTCACAGGCTTCCCTGCTCTTCTTCTATGCCATCATCAACAGAGCAGCCGTGATATACTATACCCTTCTATCATGCTTCTCCCTTGGGGCAGCTGGCCATGGACTGAATCTCCTGAAACCATAAACCAAATCATGACTCTCCTTCCAGTGTTGTAGTGCGTCTCAGTGATGAGACAACTGACCAGCACATATATTTACCCATCTCAGGTGAGTTCAACAGATGTCAGGAGTCCTAATATCAGAAGACTAAAATAAGCCAGGTATAACAGGCATAGTAAAACTTAGAACGTAACTGAAATTCTAAAGATTCAAAACCTTTGGTAAGAGATTAATATCTAATAATGTAAGACATTAAAACAACTCTATAGCAAATTAATAAACCCAATTTAAAAATGGCAAAAGACATGAGCAGAAATTTCCAAAAAATATACATATATCATGCAACTGGCCAACAGTTACATGAAAGAACACTCAGCATCATCAATCCTCAGGAAAATGCAAAGCAAAACTTTAATGAGATATATCACCTCGCCATTACTGTTAATTTTGATTGTCAAGTTGATTGTTGTGGTGGTGAAGTTTAGCTGTGTCAACCTGATTGGCTTGGAAGCTGTTATGGTTTGGATCTGGAATGTCCCCCAAAAGCCTCATGTATTTGGATAGAATGGGATGCCTATGTAACTATTAAGAGGTTCCATTAAGAGGTAGGGACTGGTCAGGAGGGGTGAATTACAGGCTTGTAATGGAACAAGGACGTGTAGTAGACTGTGAGCATGTAACTTGGAATGAAATGGACCACTAGAGTTTAACCTAGAAGAGACAAAACATCAGAGTTTGACCCAGAAAGGGAAGAACACTGGGACAGGACCCAGAAGGATATATGCTAGTTTCTGGTTCCTCTCTCACTTGGATTCCTGTCTGCCATGCTGTGAACAGCTGCTGGACCTCCAACATGTGCTTCCACTTTTGCCAGCTGCCCATATGTGAACTGAATGACACCTTGTGAACTAAAATAGGTCTTTCCTCCCATAAGTTGTGGATGTCGATATTCTTTCCCAGCAATGAATAAGTAACTACTAAGACGGAAGCCACCAAGAGAATTAGTACAGCATCCTTCAGGGTGTGTCTCAGAGGATCACAGAAGCTTGACTATGGGCACCATCTATGGCTGCTGAGCCCTTTTCCTGTGGGACTGTTCTGTTCTGCCTCCATTTCACCATGGACTTCGAAGCTTCATTATGACACATTCTTCCACCATGATGTTTTCTCTTGGAGTCAGCCTCCTATGGGCTGGATCCCTTGAATCCATGAAAGCCAATTAAATATTTCCTCCTCTAAGTTGTGAGTTTCCACAATGTACCTTGGCAATAGAAAAGCTGACTAATCTAATTAGCTCAAGACATTAGTAAGTAATATTTCTGAGAATGTCTGGGTGGCTCCAAGAGCAGGATGTTAAGGACTGTGTCCCATCTCTGTTCCCTTTCCCAGTTCTGCTTCCTAGCCACCATACAGGAAGCAGCTTTGCTCCACTATGTGCTTCCATCATGATGTTCCTGTCATGGATCTGGTTAATCATGGACTGAAACTTCAGTAAGTCAAAATAAGCCCCTCCTATTTTAAGTTAAGGTTGTCAGGTCTTTTGTCCTCTCCACAGGAAAGCTCACCAATACAATTATCAAAAATAGAAAAAAATTACATGTTTTGGCGAAGATGAGGAGAAAAAGGAACATTTTCACATTGTCAGTGAGAATAAAAATTAGTATAATCATTATGACGAACAATATTGAGGTTTCTCAAAAAAATGAAAGTAGAACTACAATTTCATTCAGCAATCTCATTACTGGAATGTATTAAAAGGAAATGAAAGTAATGTATCAAAACATATCTGCATTTCCATGTTCTTTAAAACATTATTCACAACAGCCAAGATGTAGAACTATGAGTGTCCATCAATGAGTGAATGATTCAAACAGATTTCAGAAAGTTGTTCCATATATACAATGGAATTCGATCCATCCATAAAAAAGTGAAATCCTGTCAACTGTGAGAATATGTATGGAACTAAGACACTATATTAAGTATCTAAGTACATATTTGATTGTTATATGATTCCATTTATATGTAAAATATGAAAATGTTGATCTCAGAGAAACAAAACTAAATGATGATTATCAGAGGCTAGAGTAGTCGGGTAGGAGGCACAAAGTCTTTTCAGAAAATACATACTTACATTTAAATAAGAGGAATAAATTTCAAAGAAATCTATTGTATAACAAGGTGACTACTGATAATTATGACACTGTATTCTTGAAAAAATGTAAAGAGAATGGGTATTTTGTACTCTCACCATAAAAATGACAACTTCAGGCTGAAGAAATAGCACAGTAGTTAAAAGCATTTGCCTACCATGTGCAAGGCCCTGGGTTTGATTCTCTAGCACCACATTAAAAAAAAAAAATTATCCAGGAGTGGTGGTGCATGCCTAGAATCCCAGCACTCAGAAGACTGACGTAAAAGGATTATAGTGAGTTCAGGACCAGCCTGTATCACTAAGTGAGACCTATCTCAAAAAAAAGATAATTATATAAGAAGATGCATTTGTTAATTAGCTACATTCAATTTAAATATATATAAAGGAAATGAAATATATCAAAAGATATATTCCTTTATGTTTATATAATTAAATACATATCAAAATGTTATATATAATATCTAAACATATACATATATATGCCAAAACTTAATACATACATCAAAACATTATGCTGTGTAATGTTATATGTTAATTTTGTTAACAATAAAGAAGGGGACAGAGCTCTGCTCCTGATTGTGACCCATATATGAAGAGGTGAAGAAGAACTCTAGTAACAAGTCAGCAGGTCCTCATGAATCAGAACAAGGTCTGGTGCCTTTCAGGAACATTGGGGGAAAGAAAGAGATTTTTTCTAGACTCTTCCTATAAGTACCCAAATGTCCTAGATTCGTGGGCTAACTTATGATCATCACAGAAAATGTACCTGATAAGACGGTTAGGATTACAAGGATCATAGAGCTACTAAGAACAGCCAGCCAGTCCAGAGAAGGGCAACACAGGCACAGGCTGGGACCATATGGGGTTAAGCAAGGACTGAATGGCTATCTGCTATGAAGGGCTCCTTCCTCCAGGGATACTGGAAGAACTGAAATGCTGAGTTTTCTTTGCTAATCTTCATGGCTACATTTCAGAAATGGAAATCCCATCTAAGAAATGTAATTCCTCAAGCTCATAGCTAGTACTAAATCTAAAAGGTATATGACCTAAAGAAAAAAACTCACACCTTTTCTCCAACACTCCTTTCATATAAGGAAAGTATAACGAAATAACATAATTTTACTCTAAAAGACTACATAATCCAATATTTTCTAGAAAGGTCAGAAACTTTCTTCAGAGAGTATATGACCTGGACTTAGAAGACACAAGAGACATCACATTAAATATCACTGAGTCACAGAAATACAAATGTTTATTCTCAGTCAAGTATTTATTCTTCTTTTGGGAAATGGCTAGCTGTTCAAGTCTCAGCTGTTAGTATATTTTCAATACCTTTACAATATTTGCTAGTCTTTTTAGATTATTTTAGATCCCTTTTAAATGAATGGAGCAAGCATGAGGCTCAGAGATACCATAAGCAACAGTGTGTAGCTGGACTTTAATAATGCTATGTTGCTTTCATTGCCTTTATTTTTGCTGCTACTTCCTATTTGTGCTAAGAGTTACAGATGTACATAGTTTTGCCTCAAATAAATTTGTTAAAATAGATTTACTGGAAAATGTTAAATAAACAGCACTATCCAAAAATACAAAAACAATCATGCAAGTGGAAGGCAATTACCTAAAATTAAGGAAAAAAATCTCATTCTCATTTTATAAATGAGGAGACCATCACAGGATTGTGTGTCTTGCCCAGTGTCACACTGCCAATTACCAGCAAAGCTAAGATTTGAACCAAGGTCTCATGATGCCCAGACTTACTCGGTAAAGACAACGGATTCTGTTGTACGCTTCACTCCTTAAGAAATGAGGCCTTTGTCCCTTTCCAGTGACTTAGGGTTCCCAGCAGTGCCCCCCCCCCGCCCCCCACTTAAGAGCTGCTATCAGATTTTTAAAAATTCTCCAAGGCCAACTGATACTGTGACATGATAAAAAAAAAAAAAAAAAATTTGGTCTCTATTGTGGTTTGGCTCGGAATGTCCCCCAAAAGTCTCATGTATTTGAACTTTATGGATTATCTATGAAACCATGTGCTGTTGGTAGATTGGGGCCTAGACTGGAAGGGTGGAAGGGTGGACTGTTAGCATGTAAACTGGATTACTGGTGTGTAAGTTGGATTACCGGCGTATAGCGGGTGTTTACCACGCCTTCCACACCTGGATCCAGGAGGGGCTGATCACTGGGAGGAGACCTGGAAGGGTATATCAGCTTCTTCCTGCCTTCTTTGGAGGATGAGTCCCAGCTTGCCTTGCCTTGGCTGTCTGTGATGTCATGAGAAGCTGCCTCCACCTCTGTCTCTGCCATGTACTTCCATGGCTGCTGGCTGCCCCTGAATGGACTGCAACCTCCTGAAACTGTGAGCTAAACCTTTCTTTTCCTAAATTTGTGGATGTTGGGTATTGAGTCACAGCAACAAAAACCTAAGACAGTCTTCATCCCAAGTTACCAGCAGAGGGTTTACAAAACTCTTATATGGGATAATAAGAATGTAGTTGGTTGTATTTGGTCTTTCTCATTAGTCTGGGATACAACAGCTCCTAAGGAATATCCAGAGTAATAAGAGCATCTTTTCATATATTTCATATGTTAAAGGGGTGACCAGTGACTGAAGACCCCTAAGTAGCTCTGGGATGTGTGCTGCTTACCAGAAAGACCCCAGTATGATTAGAGAGAGTTGGTATTTTCAGCATCATCTTTCAACTCTTTTGAAAAGGAAAGGGGCCAGGGATTCAGCTAACCACCAATGGTCAGTGAGTTAACCAGCCTTCCTAAAGGAAAAAACCTACCAAAAAAAAAAAACCTAAATGGTCACTTTTTCATTGCTGGGACAGAATACCTGGCATTCACAAATTAAGGGAGGAAAGATTCATTTTAGTTCACAGTTTCAGAAAGTCTCCAACAGACCATTTGTGGGGAGCCTGCAACAGTAGAAATACATGGTGGAGGTCTCACAGGAGAAAAGTTCTTTATAACATACAGAAATCCCAGTAAGGGAGGAAGGACAGAGCCACCTTTCCATTTCTTGTCCAGTAATCCAGCTCTTTCAGGTCAGGCCTCAGTGTTCCACCCCTTCCGACCAGGCCCCACCTCTTAACAGTACATGATTCCATATTTACCCCACTATATCCAAATACACGAAGCTTTTAGGGGCCATTTCATGTCCAAACTATAACAGGTTCCAAGAGCATCTAGGCTGAAGAACACATCCACATGATGGAAGGATAGTGCACCTAACTTCCCAGTACAGATTGACCAGGCCTCAGGACTCTTCCAGACCTTGCCCTATTTACCTCTTTCTGCTTCTTCCTTATAACAAATTGGCAAATGCAAGTACAATGCTCTCCTGAGCTCTCGACACTCTAGCAAATTTATCAAGCTTTAAGGGGAGAAGTTACAGAAAACCTCTGCATTTATAGCCAATAAGTTTAAAGTCCCAGTAGTTTAGAATTTGCAATTGGCATCAAAAACAGAGGCAGTCTTGTGGAATTAAACTTTTAATTTGTGGGATCATATCTTAACTCCAGACCAGAATTAAATTATAGGCTATTCAGCTATGTCTCAAGGATCATAGAGTTGGTTGCTGATGTAGGAAAAACAAATCCCCACACAGGGTTTCATAAGTTAAATCAAGGTAGAACAGATCATGTCCAGGATTTATAAGCAGCCCTGCAGTGGACAAGGGTGTGGTAGGATGGAAGTAAACACCTTTGATACCCTGGCTGCAGGATGAACTGTCACTAAAGGAGATCCAAGTTTCATAAATACCTTGGAGGTTAGTTGAAGCCTTTGCTGTGACTGTATCTCAGATGAATCCTCTGTCTGCTTGATCAATCCTCCTATTTCCTTCATTTCTCAACTGTGGAACCAGCTTTTCCCAAAAATTCCCCCACAAACTCCCTGTCTTCCTTTTTTTTTTTTTTTTTTTCTTGGTGTTGTAACAGAATACCCAACATCCACAACTTTAGGGAGGAAAGAATTATTTTACCTCACAGTTTCAGGTCATAGTATATTCATGGGTTGGAAGATAGGAAATGGTAGACTGCAAGGGGGGCCAGAGCTGCAGCCAGAGCCAGAGATCTTCATGACATGGAGAATAGAGCCAAGCTTGAGAGGAAGAGCAGAACAAGCACATACCCCAGTCAGTCCCAACCGTCTGCCCCTTCCAGCTAGGCAGCACACCCCAACAGTACACAGTATCCACAGGTACATGAGGCTCTTGGGGGACACGCCAATCCAAACCATAAAATTCCAACTCTGTCCCACAAGAGTCATGTTTACCTTCTGATGCAAAATATATTTTGTCCTTCTCAAAGAGTTGCCAAAGTTTTAACAGTCCCAGCACAGCGGGAAGAGGTGAAGTTCAAAGCCTCCTCCGAGATGCATGCCAAACTCAGCTGTGCTGCGAGCTCCCATGAAAACCAAAGAGTGAAGCTCTTCCAACACACAATGGCACAGGATAAATATTCCCATTCCAAAATCGAGGCATGGGAGGATCAAGGGCAACAGAACCAAAATAAGTTTTAAACCCATCTGGGCTAGAGTTACATCCTGTAGCTCCATGTCAAACATCTGGAGTAAACTACTACAGTGAGACAGGAGTCCCAGGGCGGGGCGCCAACCTTACCAGCATTGCCACTGGCTGCAACCTTCATCTTCTCTCTTTTGGGCTTCATCCACTCACAACCTACAACTTTCCTCAGCTAGAGATCCTATATTTTTGGAGTCTCCATTACACGTTATTCTTCTCCTTTAAAACTTCACACATTGCTCTCTGAGGAGCACACTGCCAGGCCTCCAAGGCCCCCAAGGCTTTCCTCTAAAATCTGGATGAAGCCTCCATGACCCCACCACTGTTGTACTGCAAGCCTGTAAAACCAAGACCATGCAGATGTGGTTACGTCTGCCACTAACCTGAGTAGTATTCTGGTTCCAATAGACAAACACAGTAGAAGCCTTTGAGTTTTTTGATGGTTAAACTCCTGGTGGTTGGACTCTGGCAGATATTTTTTCCCTTGGCCCTGGGGTACTCCTGGGGTAAGCAAAGTCTTTTGTTGTTCCACCCTTGAGTTGATAAAGGGTTGGGTCTTTTTGACTTTGAAGATTGTCTCAAGGGATCTTTTGTACAGTTCTGAGTATAAGTACTTGGCTTCTTTTTCACGCTAATCTCTTTAACTTCCTCATGCTATTTGGACCCACCAATGTAGACCATTTTAATCTGAGGTTGCAAATTTTTTGTACCATTCTTCTCTGCCATTTTCCTTTCATTTCCCATAACATTGGCTAAAAGCTGCAAACAGTAACCATGTGACAGCCTGAACATTGGGCTGTCTTGAGATTTTCTCCCCAGATTAAGTAGTCCAACACCCTTAATCTGATTCAGGTAAAGTCTTTGGATGAGGACAAAATGCTGACAAACTTCCTGTCAGAACATAGTATGCATAGTTTTTATACCATTTGCCAATATAGTTTTCCTTCCCATCTGAAATTTCTTGAGCCTGGCCATTCTAATCCACACCTTTATTGTCATTCTGGCCTTCTGAGCTCCAATCAGAATCTCCCATCAAGCTCAATTCAGAGCATTCCAAGGCTCCCAAGGACTCTCAACCTGGCACCCTCATACCTTCTCAAACTGCTTGCACAAACCAGTTCCAAAGGCTTTGAAATCACATGGTCAGGCAGTGTCACAGCAATACCCCACTCTCTATATACCAAATCCTTTCTTAATTACTTTTTCAATATTGGGACAGAATATCCAATATCTGCAACTTTAAGGAAGAAAGATTTATTTTAGCTCACAGTTTTAGAAAGTCACAGCACAGTACTTTCAGGGGTGGGAAGCTGGAAAATAGTGAAATCACAAGGTGGGGCCAGAGCTAAAGCCAGAGCCAGTGATAGAAGTCCTCGTGGCATGGCAGAACAGGGTCAAGTCTTATAAGAAGCAGCACACACCCCTCCATGTCAAGCTCCAAGCATCTGCCTAGACACCACATCCCAAAAGTACACAGTATCCACAGGTACATGAGGCTTTTGGGATTCAAACTACAACAGTTTCCCATATGCAAATCTTTGTTTCATTATGCCTCAGTTTCCCAGGAAACCTGCAAAATAGCATGATTTCCCTGTGCTTCAAAAATATGTATGAGGTTACCTCTTAACATACGACATCATTAAGGAGAATAGGGTAAAATCAAATACATATTCATATTTTAATTATTAATGACAATTAAATTAGAATGTTGTAAGTCCCTGACAAAAGCTACTATAATACTTTTCACACCAAGAAACAAATGGAGTATAGTCTTCAGTCATATATGTAAGTCAAAGGAAATTTTTTGGTCAAAAATGAATTACCAAGCTGAGGATAGTGGTGCTTACTTGTAATCCCAGCTTACAGGATCCTGAAGCAGGAGGACTTCCCTGACTCTGAGGCCAGCCTGAGGTACATAGTGAGTTTAGGAACAACCTGAACTACAAAGCAAGACCTTGTTTCAAAAAAAAAAAAAAAAATGAATCATCAGATTACAAAAGAGGGCATAATTTCTATGGTAGATTTAACTCTCACATTCTTAGATCTACCTTTTGAAGCTACAAATATAGAGATTTAGATATCTGAATCACAGCTACATCAGAAAGTAATTCCCATCTAATACAAGATTTTTTAAACTATGTATTATTTTTAAAGAACTCATGACATGATTTCAAAAATGTGAAACATAATAGAATATACCAGGAAAGTTTCCCCACCCATCAAATATAACACAAGAGTGTTAAGAAGAAAGACCAACTGGAAGCTAATAAACTTTTATTCACTATAAATTGCCCATTCTCTTATATTCTGTTACAGCCACACATAACAGGCTGTCAAAGGCAAAAGTGCCAGTTTAGCTCTTTTCTCTGTGTCTCTTAGCTCTTTTGACCTTAATCCATTACAACCTCATTATCTCATTAGAACATGATGCTTTTAGAAAAAGTATTTATATTTTATCCATATTTTTAAATATCTTCAGTGAAAATGTCGGTCTGAATTATCTAACCTGCCATTATTCAGGACAGGGGTTCATCGAAGGTTAGAGATTGAGATCCCTCTCCCAAAAATATACTGGGCTTGTTGCTATCTCTCCCCTTACAGTAATATTTTATAATTATTTGGTCATATCTAACCAAGAAATCACATGAATTCTTAATCAAACTATAGGAAAATCTTCTAAAACTAAAATATTAATACTTGGGCTGAGGTCATAGCTCAACCTAGCTATTTGCTTACCTAGCAAATACAAGGCCCTGAGTTCAGTTCCCCAGCACCACATAAGCTGTACATGGTAGCAAACGTATGTAATCAATCCCAGCACTTACCAGACAGAAGCAGGAGAATTTCCATGTGTTCAAGGCCAGTCCAAGCTACATAGTCATAATGAGTTCAGGGCCACCCTGGAGTACAAAGCAGTACCCTGTTCTTCTCAAAGAAACACAGGCAAGGCAGGAAGGCAGATTTAACTACATATTTATATGTCTGCAATTTTTAGGTGATTTTTCAAATACATATCTGATCTGTCTATATCTCTGGGAGGGTAAGGACCATGTCATATTTATTTTGGTGTTTTCAATGCCTAAAGGTTTGAAGGAACAAATAACAATGACATTTATAACATGCAAAGCAAATGAGTTGAGAGGTACCTATGGTGAGGAGCTAGTTGGAGGAAGGAGAGATGCTATCTATTGGATTTATCGAAAAAAAAAAAAAAGGCTTTTACTTCCCAAAAAGTGACATTCAAGTTGATCCCTCAAAGGTACTTTTGATTTTTATAAGTACAAATTAGGCACGAAGGATGTCCAAGACCACGTTGTGATATGCACACAAGAATATTGTATCCGGTGTAAGAGCATGGAAGATTCATCACAATTGTACTGGATTGTTAAGATATGTCTTATTTGATTAGAACTTTGGCCTCCAAGAGCCTCATTTCATGAGACAAAAACACAAGCAAAGATCTAGAAGAAGTGAAACTCCTATTATCCTGAAATTTTTCAGAAGTCTTACACATCTTCACAGGTGCAAGTATGTATTTGGACAAAGTGCCTTTAGCTTTCAAAAGATATCCAAGATACTCCTCCTTCTGTGAGACATGGGAGAATTAAAGATTAAGGATCACTCTCATGGTTTAAAAAAGATCACATAAGAGTCAACCATGGGCCCGGGCTCAATAATGATTTCAGAACCAGCCTAGACTATACAGAGAGACCCTGTGTAAAAGGAAAAAGAAAAAAATAAATAAAAAAGAACTGACCATGGATGAAAGGTTATAGTTTAATGTGTTACAGCTGCTTGGACTTCAGATATTCCCCACAGATGTGGAGAACGATGATACGGTATTCTCAACTAGTCACCACAGAAGCTAAGAGCGTTCATGAGGAGAAAGAGTCAGGAAGTACTACAGCATCCTGTGTCTCCTCCTTCCTGCCACCAGACATCAGCATTTGGAAGACCTTCAGCAGAAAAGCAGCTGGCTGACAAGGTCCTAAAAAATACACCACCCTTTATGTAGTATAGCATCTGGAACAAGCAGTTATTTTATACATGAATGAACACTAACATGAGATTCATACTATATCAAGAAAATGGATGGTATTTCTGGCTCAGTCTCCTCACACTTAAGTTTAAAAGCCATCAATACACAGAGGCTGCTGACCCAGGACATTTAAGTCAAACAGAAAGTCAATGGCAGTATCCAAATCAGCTCTGACTTCCTGAAGCTCAGCCAAGAAACTTACATGTGGTCACTTTAAATAAACATTTATAATGAATGTAAAACTTCCAAATGTTATCATGAAGCGTTCTATTAAGTGATACAGGAACAACACCTTCCAGTAAAAAAAAAAAAATTAAGGCTAAAAAATTTTCACTGTTGGCACAGTGAAATAGATACACCAGAGAATCTTTATAAAAACAACAGGCTCAAGAAAAAAAATGGAAAAAAGCAGGTAGCATCACAATTCCAGAAATCAACTTGTGTTAGAAAGCAACAGTGATAAAAATCTACATGGTACTGGCACAAAAACAAACAGAGGACCAATAGAACAGAGACAAGGAGGCAGAGACAACCTCAAGCACTTTCAAACATCTGATCCTTGACAAAGGAGTCAGAAACATATGCTGGAAAAAAGATCTCATCTTCAAGAAATGGTCCTGAGAGGACTGGTTATCCATGTTCAGAAGAAACAGTCTTGACCCACATCTTTTACGTTATACTAAAAGCAAATCAAAATGGAACACAGGCATAGATATTAAAACTGAGTCTGTTGGAGGAAAAAAACAGGCAAAACTCTTGAAGACATAGGTGTAGTCAATGTTTTCCTAAATAGTACACTTGCTGCACAATATATAGCACCAATAATTAACAACTGGAATTATATTGAATTAAAAATCTTCTGCACAACAAAGGAAACAATCAACGGAGTGAAAAGAGAACTGAAGGAATGAGGAAAATAATCTTGCTATCTACTCCTCTGACAAAAGGCTAATATAGGGGCTGGAGGAATGCACCGCAGTTACAGTGCTTGCCTTGCAAGCACAAGGCCCTGAGTTCAATTCCCCAGCACCACATAAAGCTGGGACTGGTGGAGCACATCTGTACTCCCAGCACTCAGGTGGCTGAAGTAGGAGGACTGCCCGGAGTCCAAGGCCAACCTGGGCTCCACAGTGAGTTCAGGACCAGCCTGGGCTACAGAGTGAGACCCAGTCTCAAAAAAAAAAAGAAAAAAGAAAAAAAGATACACATAGGCTAACATAGAGAATATACAAAGGACTGGAAACAATAAAATCCCAAAAATAAAAGACCCAATTTTAAAATGGGTAATTGAAATGAATAGAGATTTCTCATAAGAAGTACAAAGGGCCAACAAATATATGAAAAAAAAAAAAATGTTCAGCATCTTTAGCCATGAGAGCAATCAAAACAACAGTGAGGTTCCATCTCACCCCACTGAGAAAGGCTATTATCAATAACTAAAACAATAGATACTGGGGAGGATGTGGGTGAAAGGAACACTTCTACATTGTCAGTAGAACTTTAAACTGGTACAGCCTTTATGAAACTCACTTTGGAGATTCCTCAAAAAACTGAACATAAATATTCCATCTGACCTAGGTATACCTCTTCTGGGTATTTTCTCAAAAGAGTTCTAAGAATCATATACCAGAGATACATGCATACCTATGTTTATATTATAGGCTCATAATAACTAAATCATAAAAGTTGCCAAAATGTCCACCAATAGAGGAACAGATAAAGAAAATGCAGTATATGTGCACAGGAGTACTACTCTGCCACAAAGAAAGATAAATTTGAGCCATTTATAGGAAAATAGATGCATTCTGCTTAATGAAATGAATCAGATCCAGAAGATTAAATATTACACAGTATCTCTAATATGAGAAACCCAAAGCATAAATAAGAGAGCCAAATGAGAGATGATAGGAAGTAGAAAAATGGATTTGTAGATATGAAGAAGGGACAGGGAAGGGGATAGGAGGACGGGAAGGAGGGAAGGAAAGTGAATGTGAAGATGATGTGATATGAGGTGCTCCAATTCCTCAAGTTTAATGTAACTATTGTATATTGCAAACACACACTAATAAATATAATAAAAAGAATGGTATGGTGTGAAATGTATGCGTCATTTAGGTTAAGGGGAAAATTTCTTGCAGCTAAAAATAATTCATTAAAGGAATGTTTGATAAAGTTGGCTGTTAAAATTTAACATATATAACATCAATAACAAGAAACATATGCAAACAAGTTCAAATGAAACATATTTCCGTTTAATTAGATTACAGTACATCCACATACTAATAATTCTATAGCTATAATAAAAGATCAAGCTAAGTCTATATGTACTGGCTTAAAATTTTTCAACTACACTAACATAGAGAAGCTAACTGAATAATAGTATACTAAAATAATAGAAATGTAAGCACATAATTACAGAAATATATATATATATAAACATCTAAAAGAATATTAAACAAATTCTTATGGAATTGTTTTGTTGGAAAGTAGAATTTAATAGGGATGAGAATGCTTTACTTTCTATAATTTGTAATTATATATAAGTTAAAATTTTTTTAAATAATGAGCTTGTAGCCCAGTGTGATGGTACATGCCTATAATACCAGCCTCTGAAAAGCTGAGGCAAGTGTATCACAATTTTGAACCAGCTCAGCACAACCATGTCTCACAATTTATGAAAAAATAAAGGTGGGAGAATACTCAGGGTGTAGGCAAATGCAAAAAATATATAATAACAATAAAAGCTATGTGCTTACATTACTTTGATTAGGAAAATATGTTCCATACAGAAACAACAGGTTAATGAAGAAGGGATGCCAGTTAAAGTGCTTGCCTTGCAAGTGCAAGGCCCTGAGTTCAATTCCCCAGCACCACATAAAGCTGGGCCTGGTGGAACACACCTGTAATCCTGATGAGTAGAACACAACAAATCCTGAAATCATGTGGTGCCAGGATTCAAATCTTAATGCATCTCCCTAACGGCTTGGTCAAGTGCTTCGTGTTCTTCATTAAAAAAAAATGGAGATATTTGTTCCTTCTGGGGATTATTGTGAGGATTACAGAAGATAAGACATACAGAAAATGCTTAAGAATATCTCCTGGCTCACAACAAACATTCAGCAAAAGGGGTCATGGCAAAACACTTTCTGAAGTTTAATACTCATTTTCCTTCAAATATTATCAGCTCAGTTTTCTTCCCTCCAAAACTTTAACTATCATTTAAAGCATTTTTTCAAAAATAAATAAAGCATTTTTTCTTTCAGAACATATAATATATTTATGATTAATAATGAATGTCAAGGAGAAAAGAAGACTTGCTGAGAGCCTTCATCTAGCTCTTGTGAAAGGGAAAAGATATCTACCTTGTCCTTTCAGGAGCCACTTGGATTAATTCTGTCTTTAGAGAGCTGGGATAAGAATGCTCCAGGGTAAGAAATGTAGGACGCTGAGCTCATGCTGGTGGGGCAGATATAGAGATTAGAGATGTCGACATGTATTGTTTCAAGGGGCTAGGCATTAGATGATGGGGAAGAGCAAGAGAAAATTCATTACTGACCACTTATTGACAAGGCTGTTTCTCTCCAGGTCCCCTGGGGAAAGTTTCATCAGATACCCTGAATCTGAAATTGGACCCCAACTTTAATCTGAAACCCAAAGCTAACGCTGGTCCTTATCACCATATGGCTTCCTGATGGCAATCAGAGCAGCTCCCCTAAGCTCTAGGAAGACTCTTTTTCTAAGCCTCCACATCGGTTGCTTATATTTTCTCTACCAACCAAGTATAGGCAAGGATGCTTGTCACTCAAGCATTATAGAGTCAATACCTGGCAGAATTTACCAAGCAGAGGAATGACTTTAGGTTTCCAATAGATTTCAAATCATCTCACATCAGAATGGTTTCAACATTCCAAGGTCCACTTCCAGACAAAAATAAGGTCAACCCTACAAACCAGTGGTAATATAACATAGCACTGAGATAAAATCATTGTTTGCCCAAAATGTTCCACAGATTCTTATCAATGCGTGGGTTATGCAATATATATATATATATGTATATATATATATGTATATATGTATATATGTATATGTATATATATGTATATATGTATATGTATATATATGTATACATATATATATATCCCAATTTCAAGCTTACAAATGTTACAAATTATATCCCCAACTTATTAGTATACTATATACACTTATTAGGCAACCTAGAAACATTTACTGAACATCAACTACACCTCAGACAGTGCTTCGGGTGGTAAGAATAAATACTGAACAAGATAAGATTCTGACCATGTACAAGAAGGGAGATAGACAAAAACAAAGATCAGAGAATATTCAGTTAGATGGAACAGGTATGACATATAGTAAAGGGATGGCCAAAGTGCTATCAGAGGAGTCCACCTTGAAAGAAACACACTGACAATGAAAGCTGAAAGACATAAAAGTTTAGAAGGTGGGGGATCCTTCAGTAAAGAAATCTAGTAAATGTATGTGCCCTGACATTTCAAATCTACCTATTCCTTCTACTCTTTTGAGGGTGACTCACTCATCGGCACCCTGAGAAACACTAATACTCCTCAGAACCCAGTTTGAGAAGCATTGGTTTGGTTATGGTTATGTGGGTGGTGCCGCTGAACACAGATGGTATCTATAGAGCAGTCATCCATCACACTGGACAGTCTAGGGAAACATCCTGAAAGCCCATCTCAGGGAACTGACAGATATAGCTACCATCTCTCCTGATGTCCAGAAGAGCAAGAGCTGCAGGACATTCCACAGACACAGCTGTGTATTTCTAAAATGTTCCCCAAAAGTGTCATATGTTTGGAGGGTGAGTGGATCGTACGGGCACTATTCTCATCAGTGGATTTGTTCACAGGTGAGTCCATGGCTGAAAGTGCATTTCTACGTTGGAGCTGCCCACACAGGCTGAATCCACTGAATTTGTGAGCCAAAGTAAGCCTCCTCTCTCTTAAGTTGCAGGTGTCGGATACTGTATCCCAGTGACAGGGAAGCTAATGCATGTAGTCTGTTCTTTGTAAGAAGTGCAAAACTTGCAGACTCAGTCTGTGGAGTTAGAAATCAGAGTAGTCGTTTACTAAGCCAGTAGTGACTGGGAATGGGCATGGCAGCGTGTTTCAGGGACTGAAGAGTTCACTACCACTGTTATTTCCTCCGGGTGCTGCATACATGGGTATGTTCCATTTATGAAGAGCTATCCAAGAGAGAAGGAAGAAAAGACAAGGGAAGAGAAGAATCGGTATGAGCACCCACTCCGAGCCACCGCTCCAGCCCTCTCTTATGTTCACGCTTTCATTCGCGGCATCTCTGCTCCTAGCCCCTCTTCGCATTTCTAAGCTTTTCTCTGATGAGTTCCTGGTTTGCTGATCTATCGTTCTGATGAAAACATGCAATAATTTGCTCAGTGAAAAAGCCCAGATCCCACAAATCCTCTCCCTCCTTAATTCAGGTCTGGCAAAGGGATACTGAGGTAGCACCAAAAAGGATGCACTTCCACATACCTATTTTTTGAAATGAGTGTCAGTTTGGTTCACTGCTGCCTAGTCCATGATTGCAGACACAATCGCTGGAAACTCTGACCAAGTTCTCTTGTCTATTAGCATACTTGTCAACTCCCAAGGCTGCAAATGAAATGGTCTTTGGCTCTCCTACGATTAGATCCACTTTTGGAAACTAGATAAATTGTGGAGTAAATGTTGCCAGGTTACAGTTTCTGCTGTGAGTGTGGGTGTCTCTATTGGCCATCTGCCGCAGCCCATCAGCAGTAGTGCCAAATTCCCAATTACATCTCAGAGCTGTTCTTCTCTGCCCCCCACCTTGCCCTGTAGAGGGTGGGCGTTCAGGCAGAGAAATAACAGAATCTGGGCTTGAGAGATCGAGATGCCAACTGCTCTGTTCTCAAGGGGTAGTGGGTCTTTTTAATTCAACTCTAGTTGTTTTAATCCAGGCATTCTGTCAGAGATGCTTTGATTAAAGAACATTCAAATGTTACCCCTAAAATGACTAGTGTTTCCTCCAAATTAAAACAACAGCAACTGAAATCAAATGTTTTGGAATAGCTTTACTTCCCCCAATCCCTGAACCTCAACTCAGTCCAGCCCTTTGCCTTTAGGAAGGATTGGGGAGAGGTTCAGGATGGGGTGTTAGGCAGGAATTAGGTAAGTAGCACGAAAGGCTCAAGGTCAAGGCTAAAGGACTCAGGACACAGATGGGAAGAAATCCAGAGAGAAAAGGCAAGTCAAGAATGGGGGGACTGAGGACACATCAAATTATGTGATGAGGATTAAAGGGTGTCAGAGTCACATCAAATTGTGGGCCACTCCAAATCACTCCACAAATGTCACCTTGGCTGTGGTCCAGTCACACCCATTCAGAGATAAGCAGCAACTACCAAGAGCAGAATGTCTCTGAAGCTTGCCAATCAAGAACTAGGGTAAAGTCTCCATGCACCTTCTTCTCTTTCATGAATTTTCTTTATTGATCACATTAAGCGCCATGGCAAATCCCAAATATTCTCCACTCTCCTGATGTTACGGTTTGAACCTCAATGCCCTCCCAATACTCTCATGTTTAAAGGCTTAGTCCCAGCTACAGCAGCGTTCAGAGGTGGGGCCCTTGAAAGGTGACTGGATCCTGAGGGCTCTTCCCTCATCAATGGGACAGTAGTAAAAACTCTAGAAGAGCGGCCTCACAGGAAAAAGTGGCTTATTTTCTTTCTCTCTTTTTCCTCCCGAGATAAGCAGCTTTGCCCCACTAGATGTCCCATGCCAAAATGCTCTGCCTCACTAGAAGCCCAGAAATGACACAGCCAAATTCCCATGCACTGAAACCTTGAAACTTGATCCAAAATACATTTTTTTCCTTAGCTGGCTTGCACATGTCTTGTCACCATGATGGAAAGCTGACTGACTTACTAGAAATGAGGAAAATCACTGGACACTGGACACTTACCTCACCTTGGCAACCACATGTTCCCTTGCTGCCAAAATGAGATCTACCTTCCCAAGCCATGCCTGTGTCTCCAGCCAGAAGAGGTTTCTATCGCAACTTCCACAGAATTCTTTCGATGTTTGCTTTTACGACAGCATTCATCACATGCAAACTCATTATACAAATATTTGCATCTTCTTACTTTATCACTTTAACGTTACATGTTCATGGGGAAAGACTACACTTGATTATGATCACTGCTGCTATTTACTGGTATTATGTCACTGTCCTTACTTCTTCTCATACATTTTCTCTTGACACAAGCCTACAAGTAGGTGTTTAAAATTCTCCATTTGAAGATGATAAAATTTCAGTAACGAGGTTCATTTGCTTGTCCTGAGTCATATAAGGTCCAAGCTGCTATGTCAAAAATCCAAAGATTTATTCTTCATAAAGTATCACATTACTCAACAATCCTCTCAATCTCTTCCAGCACAGAGAAAGCTGTGAATAGGTTGGGGGTTGGGGGAGGGGGTAGATGGATGGATGGATATGGAAAATAACTAATAGACCCAAATCAAAAGCATTAACTTCCTTTACCAGGAAGCTACTTATCTCACAACAAATTAGGATGTGAAAAGCAATTTAAATAATAAATAAGATTTCCTCTATTACTGAGAATTCATATTCCCCTACCTTTAAGTACAGTCAGACCTAAGTAATGACCTAAAATACAGAATAAATAGGTATGCCCTAGGCCACCTGAGCAACATAGACTCATGGAAAGGCTTTATAATGACAAGATCTTCTTGTCAATCCCTGTCTCAGAATCACTAAGTTTCTATCATTGAGCCTTGAGCAATTTAATCTTCCCTTGACAATAAGGATCATCTGTAAGATGAACAGCTATATTTCCCTCGTGGGTGGCAGAGTGAGATCTGGGCCCAAATTATACTCAAGATATCATTCATTCTCTCCAATCTCTAATTCCAACAAATTTAATAAACTACAAAAACAAAGTCTTGCTATGAAATCAACAAAGTCCACGAAGGCTTTTCCCACTTCAGCTCAGGGTAACTGTAGATACCACCAGCAACCTCTACGCACTCACTAGGGTAAACCCCCGCCCATCTTCTTCTTCTCTTTCATGAACTTTATTAATTACACTCAATGCCATGGCAAATCCCAAATACTGTCTACTCTCCTGATGTTATGGTTTGTATCTAAACGTCCTCCCAGTACTCTAATGTTTGAAGGTTGATTCCCAGTTGCAACACGACCATTCCCTAGATACTGACAGCTCTTTTTTTTTTTCTTTTCTTTCTTTACCTTCCTTCCTTTTTTTCATTTTGACAGTAATTGGGATTGGGCCCAGGAACAATGAACTACATTCCCATGCCTTATTTATTTATCTATATTCTCCTGCTCACTTGCAAGGAATGGCCTCAAATTTGTAATCCTCCTGCCTCAGTATCCAGGATTACAACTGTGTACCATAGTGCCCAACTCAGATGTTACCCCATGACAGTTTCATCCTCTTTTAATTTGATGCTTGTCCTTATGTGGGTTTTCTTTTTCTTTGTTTCTTCGAAACTAAGATACATTAGGTCTATAGCTATTATGACTTGTATCAAGTATTTCTCCCAAAAGAAGCATCATGTTCAGAGGTGAGATTTTTGGAAAGTGATTAGGTCATGGGGGTGTTAACCTCAACAGCAGATTCATGTATTGATTAGTTCATAGCTGTTGAGTAGGGTTACTGGAGGATATGACCTTGAAAAATGTATTCGTATCCCTAGGTCCTTCCTCGCACCCCCCTCTGACTTACCCTGTTCTTAGCTTCCTTAGCCTAAATGTGAGCAGCTTTCCTCCACCATGCCTTTCTGCCATGTTGTTTCTGCTCTGAAGTCATCCAACCATGACTGTACCCTCTGGAACCATGAGCCCAAATAAACCTTTTCCCATTTAAGTTGTATATTACAGGTATGTAGTCCCAGTGACAGTATCCATGCTTATGTTGCACTTAAGATAAGAGTCTCCAAAAAACTCAGAACCTCCAAATTCACTATGGAGAAAACTTAGTGAGTTTTGGAAAATCTATACAGTGTCTGCTACATAAAAAGAAAACCTTCCCTGAGTTGTCCAAATACTTCTGCTTCTGTCCAAGGGGAAAACCTAGTTTCCGCTCCACCTGGCCTCTGAATACATACAATAGATTCCCACATCATCTATGTAAAGTTTTACAAGGGAAACTATCAAGCACATGTTTTGGAAGCAAAACTCTTAGGTGATATGAATGAAACATATCAGTCAACATTTTTCCATCCATCCCCTGAAATCACCTGTTGTCTAGAAAGTAATCTTTGGAGGGGCAAGTCCAAGGGAATAATAAGTGGACTGGTGACCTCCTCATCCAGGCTTTCTATCATCTAAAGTCAATGCTAACTTGAGACAGCAAACCCCACATCCTGAATTCTTATTTACAATCTATAATAGATGATGATCTTGGAATCCAAGATGAGGAAAGGAGTTAGCACTGCACTTTTTGGCAATGATGCAGATCTAGGATTCAGTCTGAACAGCTATAACATAAATTAATAAAGTATGAATACAAACAGCACAAAATGTGCCTGTATCACAGCCCAGAGTATGCCAAAACTGACCTAATAATTATACATTTTCATGTTTCAATAAGGAACTTAATTGGCATTTTTGAGACCTTGCTGTAATAGGGCTCATGGCATCAGAGCTGACAGAGAGCCCACATCCTGCTGCCCTGGCAATCCCCCATATTCCCCATTAGCTGAAGCCACATGGAGAGACGAGAGCAGGATAGAATGAGACACCTTCTTTTTTCCAAGTATATTGGAGTCTACCCAGGAAAAAGCAAGGAGGCTGATGAAAAGTGTAAGCAAGTGTTCCAGTCTCTGCTGGGTACTCAACTAGGGAAATCATGAAAACCACTGTCATATGAACAGCCATTTTTAGTGTACAAGCATTTTTCAAGTGTGTTCTATTAATCCTCACATGAAGTGTTAAAGAATCTATTTTTATTGTCCCCTTTTTATGGGCATATAAACGGAGGCTCAGGGAAGTGGAGGGACTTGCCTAAGGATAAACAGCTGGTAAATACAAGAAATGGGGCTAGATCCAGTCCTTCCCACCTCTCACAACTGTGTTATAGCCGCTATCACTGCACCCAGGGCTCAGCGACCAATGTGATTTTCTGTCTTAAACCCAGGCCAAAGGCAGGAAATTGAAAAATGTTTAGGTAGAAAACTGATTCTCACACTTTCAGGACAGAGATAAGGCTATGTTTGGATTAAGGTAGATAACACTACTTTCCCCTTCCCCATTGCACAGGAAAGTGTAATAAGCAGAAAACTCATATTTCTTAGTGATTCCCAAAGAGGCAGAAACGGTGGCACTCTCAAGGTGGGGGATGTCTGTCATCACGTCATGGAGACATTGTTCTTTCTGGCCCTCTGCTCTCTTTCTTCCTTCCCTGGGCAACATGGCAAGGCACTTCTAAAAGGCACAGGACTCAAACACTGGATCACATTTTGTTTAAGCCTTTTCACCACCTAGGTTTGGCAGGCAACACAAAGCTTTATGCATAAGGAGAGAGGGACTGTTCTGAATTGGTGAGTCATTTGGAATCCTCAATTAAGAATGTCTCAGCTAACACCCTCTCAGCTCTGTGGGCTCCCCCAGTTTAAGCTTACAGGGAGTGGAGACAGGGCATCAATTCATCATGAAAGATTGTTCCATGGAATACATGCTCTAAATTCTCTTTTTTGAAGTATGTCAGAGTTCATGGCTACTTCTATGGAGACAGAAACAGGGCTCACAGAGGCACATTAGCAAGGGCTAGGTTGAAAACCAGCTCAATTCTACAACCAAATACTAATCAGATGGAGCATACATATGAAAATGATGGTGTTATTTCAATGTCCTGGTCAACTGGGATCTAAGTAGGGCCTAATGAACATAATTATAAATCTTTTTTTATAATTGAGAATCTTATAATGCCCCAAAGTGATCATCCTAAATATCAATTTTAAATGTCTTCCAACAGGTAAACAGAAGGTTGAGCTCAATCTGGAATGACTTCTAGCCAGCTGCAAAATATTCATTTATACTGAAGCTCTACTACCAATTTACTACACTCCTCTTTTCCCAAATGGCAAGTTCAAGGAAAATTCTGTTTATTAAAAGTTTCCAGTCACTTGAATCACAGTTAACCATGATTTCCATACATCTGTTTGGAAATTAGAAAGACACTGAAAAAAAAAAATTTTACACCTGACAATCAAATCATCTAGCAGGGGAAAATTTTAGATATATTTTGCAAATTTGCTTGCTGTCCACTCCTAGTTTTAAAGCCCTGGCCCAGATGCATTCTTGCCCTGTATGCATCAGCTAGAAAAAGTCAACTGGATGTTGAGGCCATGAGTGCTAGTGTCAGTTACTCGACTGAGCAGTCAGTTAACACTGAGGAGCATACTTCTCCTCTAGGACTTGGTTTTCTTATTTGTATACCCATATTCCTGAAGGTTGGGTTTATTCTAAAGTTTTTAGGAATACAGATTTCCTATGGAATCATAGAAAATTTAATAAAGTTTATCATGGCTTTCTTTTAAAAATGAAAATAAGTGCAAAAAGTTTACATTCTAAGTTGGGACCATGGGTTCTTAAAACCCATCATTTTGTGATTCCCCTTTCACAAACTTTAGATTTAAAATCCTCCGGTAAAGGAGCCATTGGTCCACCTCTGAGGTCTGTATCTTCTGAATCCAGCTGAGCAAAGACACCTTCCCAAGTCTATAGGGTAGTGGTCCTCAATTTGAGCTACACAGTAGGACCCCTCCAGGGAGTAGTCAAGTTCCACTGCTTAGGTCACTCCTCACACCAATTAATTCCAGATCTTAGGAGTGACTCTCTGGCATCAGTATTTGTTCTAGCACTCCCCAAATTTGAATGAGCAGACAAGATTGCAAAGCATTCCTCTAGAACACAGAATCTCAAAATTAGCAATAAATAGAATCACTAAGGGGAAGGCAGAGTCCCAAGAGCCTGTTCCTGGTGATTCAAATGTCTTTTGGTCCGACCCTACCTAAGAATATGCAATGTTAGCAAGCATCAGAGGTCATTGTGGTACAGAATACAATTTGGGAGCCCCCAGAAGACAACCATTTAGCAGAATAATGACAGAAGAGTCCCCTCTCCAGCTACCCTTTCTTCCCAGAAAGTGCTATATGCTCCCAGAAGATCTCCAGACTTGTCCAGGGATAGCTTTAATATTTCTCCCTCATTTGCCAGGCTAGCTTTTTTTTTCTTTTTTTCTTCTTCTTTTCCATAGTTTCCATTTCTAATATATCTACTCTTTCTGCCAGAGCCTCAGATCCCACCAGGTTCAATAATTAAAGCAGAGCAATCATTAACATTGTTGTGTTTAATATTTAAATGCCATAGCATCACTTAGGTCAACTTCAAGGTGAGAGCTGACTGCTGTTCATTTGCCTCGTTAGCAAATGTGGCTACTGGCTGCCAGAAGGGACTGCGTGTGCACAGCTCTAACACAGACCAGCCAAAGCAAAGTCACAGCCTGCCAGGTCCTGTGCCGTCTCTGCCCCTTCCTACCTGAAGCGTGCGCAGCAGGACCTGGAGCCCACTGCCTTCTTGTTCAGCCATCCCTTGTTCAGGTCCACAGGCACCGGCTGCTGGAGGCCAGATCCAGATTGGAAAAGCAGTGGCTGCCAAGCTGACCTCCCTGCCGGCCTCACAGAAGACTGTTGCACAGAGGCCTCAGCTGCACATGCTGTGGGGTGTGAAGTCACCACCATGCAACCCTAGACCTCAGGCATGGATGCCCCCCGACTCGTACTGCAAGGATTAGGTGAGCCCTGGCCCAGGGGAGGGCTGAGTATTTGGGCGCAGGGGTGGGCAGGACACCCGCGAGTCATTCACCCACCTCCAGGCCCATACAGGAGCCAGGCAGAGGAGAAGCCACCCTGGACGGCTGACAGGCATTCCCAGCTGACCTGGTCAGACTCCCTCCAGAGGCTCACACTGCCCTCCCCACTGGCCCCCCCACCCCTTTATTTTGGTCTATTGCCGACTCCCAGTTGTAACAGGAGACCCAAGAGTGCTTGCACAACTGTGGCTGTTCAGGGCACAGAAGCCCGGGGCCCCTGGAGGTTCCAGGCTGAGGAGCAGGAGTGCCAGCCACAAAGGAAAGTAACTGTTCCAGACATTTTCTTATGGACCACATCCCTAACATAATCTTTTCATTTTTGCAATAACTCATAGAGGCAGCTTTGATTACTGCCATCTCTATTTTACAAAAAAAAAAAAAAAAAAAAACCAGTGAATACAGGACTTAAGAACATATGCCAGGCTTCAAATAGGCATGCTGGCACCAGTGTTCAAGCACTAACCATTACAATCCTGCTTCGTGCTGCTGCAGACACATAGGGCAAAGTAACTGAAGACTGAAGAGTTCCAGACACTGCAGGAGGGAGCCCCCTGGCAACTCCCTTGCGTCAGAGTTTTCCTGAGAGTTGAAAGCATCAGGCAATAGGCTACCTAAGCATGGTTATGATACCACTGAGGAAAAAGACTTCGCATTTTCAGATCCTATGAGCCTAAGTTTCCTGAATCTCTAAGGCTGAGGTTGGCTTGACCAAAGCCTCAACTCAAGGGTATATTTCTATGGTTCCTGCCCTCATGAAACTGTCAGTTTTAGTGGCTTCAAATATGAAGATCTCCTATCTTGGAGATCGACTATAAGCTCATATTTATGGAGCCTACATCCCTGTACTTCCTAACACCTCTGATGACAGGAAAGTAGAAACAGGTTCCGTAAGGATTTCTGCCTTCCATGAGAGGGTGGTTCTTTTTAGGGCATATGATCTGTGATCCTCTAAAATCCAGGGCACAGTGAGGATTAAACTAGCCCATGTGATTATCTTAAGGTCTAATCACTCCCTGGTCCTCAGTTGGAGAATGAATAAAAGAGAGAAGCAGGGGAAGAAAAATAAAACCTCCTTCCCAACATACACCTAAAGAATGGATTAAAAACAAAAACACCTGTATAGTATGAAGTCACAGTAATGACCTCTGAGAGAACCAAAGGTACTGGGGTCACTCTCCCTGATGAAAGCACTGTAGAAATTGTCTCTACTTTAAAGGGTGCCTTGGTTCAGCACCCAGGAATTGTATAGGGCAGGGGTGAGACTAAAAACCCTATCCATAAAAAGACTACTCTTTTCCATTTAATGATACCTTTCCCTTCAAAGTGCCAAAAAATCTGCTTTTCCATAAACTCCTCATGAAATAAGGATGGGAGTGGGACCCTTCTGAGCCTCACATGCTCAGCTTGGTGATTCTTCCATTTCACTGCAAGCAAATCTCCCTGGTCAACAGGCAATCATCAGGCACCACATCCTGAGAGCCTAAGATCACTTCCTAGGAGCTGGTCACAAGGTCCATCCTTTCTTTGAAACAAGGTTAATCCTTTATTGTAAATTTGCCTTCTTATCCTATAACTTTAGGCCCAAGATCCTCAAATCTTGTAAAATGACTGAGAAGTAAGTGCAGGCCTGGAAGCTTAGGAGGATTCAATAGCTGGCAGAATACCAGTACACAAACTAGTGGTGATCAATGAACTGACACCAATGTAGAGTGTGTTTTCTAACTGCTCTAAGAATATTCAGTTCCTTGTTCTTTCCTAATCATCATTTTTTATCAGTGGTTCAAGTGAAAATAAAGGCTACATGTTTATTATGTTTTCTAATGACACCAGTAGAGAAAAACAGAAGTGTGTGAGATGACACAGTTGGGATCCAAAATAGTTCAGCAGCTCAGATCCTCCGAGAAGAAATACAACTGAGCCAAGTGGAAACTCCCTCCCCTGAGTTCTCAACACCAGCTGTGCACAAAATAAGGTTGGGAGATCTGATAAACCAGTATTGAACATGGAATAAGCTTGGGGTGCTACGGTTCAATGAAAAAATATCCTTCAAAGGTTTCATGTGTTCAGAGATGAGGCACTCATACTCATCAGTAAGATAAATCCAATGGTGAATTCATGGTTTGCTGTGCTATGTGGAACCTGGTTGGAGGGAGTATGAGCACTGAGACTATGACCTGAGACAGTATATTTTTCTCCCTGGCTCCTCCTTTTTCTCTCTGCTTCCTGGATGCCATGGGTGAACATTTCTCCCCTATTATACCTTTTCAACTTGGTGTTTCTGCCCTAGAGCCACCCAACTATTAAATGAACCCACTAGAAACTATAGGCCAAATAAACTCCTTCTCCTTCAAGTCCAAGTTCCAGTGGCGGGTATTTTGTCCCAGTGATGGGAAAGCTGACTAATACAGGGGTTAACTAGAGGTAAGAGTAATGTAGCTGTCCACATGGAGCCATATCCCCAAACTGTCATTCTAATTCAGTATGATCAACTTTAAAAGGGTTATGAACAATGCGTCTGTAGTGGAGAGCTCAGTGAAGCTGAGCAGAGCTAGCTCATCTGTGAAGGGGCACAGAGGAAATGCTTGTCAAGGAAAGCTGCAATATTGACACTATGGATATCATCATAGAAGTGTTAGGATGAGAACAGAAGAGAATCCTACTCCACTCAACAGTTCTCAGCCTCTGGAGGCACAAAGAAGCTCTTAGCAACTGAGGACAGGCATGCAGAGGAGGAATGGCCAGGACCAGGACCCACGGGAAGAAGCTGGAAGGGCTGATCTAGGACTGGTTCAGAAACACAAGGGGCTTACTCAAGATGCCACACAGAGCTACTTATCAATATTAATGGGACCTAGCAGGGACTGGAAGACTACTCGGTCAGTGGCAGTAGAAAGGATTCCAGGACTAAGTGACTGGCCATGACGACTTCCATGACTTCACAAGCTGGAGGCCAGATCCAACCAAGATGCAGAGAGGGGTTCACCTACCCACAGGGCACACAGCCAGAAAGTGGCAACTCTGGAAAGAAGTCTCCTCTCCTACATCTTTCTCTGGGATGTGGTCCAGTCTCCCATGTAGCCCTGGGGTGATTTCAGTGGGGCCTGGATAAAGAATAGATAGTTGGATAAGTTTTATTGCAACCTATGTTAAAAAAAATACATAACTAGTAAAACAAAATCATGTTTTCCTAGATATTAAATCTCATGATGAATTTCAAAGTTTAGAAATGAGTAAATGCTAAGAAAATATTAAGGAATCACAGTACACATGGCACCCAGGCACAGCAAAAATCCCTAGGAAGGAACATTAACAACTAAATTTATGAAAGTCTCACATTACACCCAGTTTCCTGTCTGAAACTTGGCTCAGATAATCTTCTCCTTAATCTCATCATGAGACCAAATCTCCCTGAAATAACAGCTAACATCTCCTTTCCTCAGATACATTTTAAACTGATTACTATAAAGATTTATTCAAGTACACACATGTGACCAGTCTAACTATTAAGGGTGATTTACATACAATCTTACTATCTTTAAGCTTTTCATTTCCTGCTGTGGTTTCTTTCATTTTTCCTGTCTTTTCTCCCTGTCCATTTCTAGCAATACATATGCAAAATCACTAGGGTATGTGCGCTCAGACATTTACATGCTACATAACAAATCATAACAAAGCTGCCTTGCCTATGTGATAAGAGAGGGCTCACTGACTGCTCTTCTTTCACCAAAAATAATTCCTCCAACGTCTCCTAATGCACAAAATTCCTAAAGGTCAAGGGGCAGAAAAGTAGAGGGAAAGTGAACCTAGGTGTAAGAGCTGCTGCTTTGTGCACAGTACCCAATTTGTTCCATGCACCAGTCCTACGGGTCAGACATTACACCCATGTCCATATAAGAAAGCTAAGGTTAACCTGCATGATGTCATCACACAGGTTTTTTTTTAATTCAGAGCCATCAGCCCCGTTGGCTACATTCTCCATTGAGAGTGGAAAAGCACCTGGCAAGGAAATTCTCAATGGATTTAAATTCATAAAGGCCAAGTATTTCTTTCCTGGAACAGAGAAAAGGTCACAGGGGAGTGACTGAAATGAGGGTGGACGTGCAGCATCCAGAAGTCCTCGCTGGATCCTGAAGGGTGTAGTGCCCTAGACACTCATAAACACAGGTACCTCTGGCAGAGGAGGAGGGTGAAAGCGCACAGTCCTCCCACCAATACTCCGGGCATCAGCCTTCTGACATGACTCTCTTCTCTAGCCACAAGATGCCTTGGTTAAAATGCTTGCTTCTCTATCTACTAGCTATGTGCCTTTAAGAAAGTTACCTAGGTCTCTGTCCCTGAACTTTCTCATTTATTACATGAGAAATGATAATGGCTACAGCTACTGAGAGAATTTACTAGAGTCCACATATTCTGGCCATTCCCAAGCATCTCTGAAATAAGAGCCTATGACCAAACAAAGCTGCAGGTGCACAGAACTAAAGTTTCAGGAAAAGCAAAAAAGATGCTCAACCTCGGTCAGATCGTAGCGACAACACCACGTGTGGCACCGAATCTCACAGCTCTTTATCCTGGACTTCCAACCTCCAGAAAGCATTTGTTGTTTAGGCACCCAGTCGCGGCACTTTATCATGGAAGCCTCGATGGACTAAGCCTGGGCAAGACTGTCTTGTATAGATCATCTGCATACAGATAGTATGATTCTGAACATGTATGTTCCACCCTTTAACTCTGTCAGTTTGGGCTTCATGTATTTTTAAGCTCTGTTAGTAAACAAATACATATTTATTACTGCTATATCCTTCTGATGAGCTGCCCCTTCTGTCTCTAGTCAATTCTGTCTGATGTTAATGTAGCCATCCTAGCTTTGTTTTCTATTTCTGTCCTTACCATGTTTATGGTCTATATGTTACATCTTCTTTCATCTTTACTTTCAGTGTATCTGTATATTCAACACAAAGAATATAATGGAATCAGGTTTGAATCAAGTCTGATAATCTCTGTCAGGTATTTGTTATAAATGCACATAATATTACTACAACAATAATTTTGTTTAAAACAGCCATATGCCCACTCAAGAAAAAAATGAAAAGAAAAAAAATTGATGGTCTTTTATGTCTACTCTCCTCATCACCTACCAGTGCTTGCTATCCTTCAAGGAGACCTGATTCCTATCAGGACATCTTCCTTCAGTTTAAAAAAAAAAAAAAATTCTTCAGCTTTCTTGAAGTTGTAATCTACTAGTAATAAATATCCTCAATTTTTGTTTGTTGGAAAGTATGTTCATCACACTATCATTTTTGAAGAACACAGGATTCTGGGATTCTACTGCATTCTAATAGTTTGACTCCTTTGACTCCTTCCTCTCTCTCTCTCTCTCTCTCTCTCGCTTTCTCTTTCTCTCTCTCACCCATCCCTCTATTACAGTGCTGGGGATCAAACATAAAGCCTTGCACACATTGGCAAGTGTTCTATTACTGAGCTACCCCTCCACACCCTTGGATATTATGCATATTAATGTTAGACATCGTACATATTAATGTTTCCAATATATGACATGGCATTATTTTTCTCTGACTGCTTTCATTTTTCTTTCTCTGTGACTTTAAGCAGGTTTAGTAAGTTCCTTGATCTGTAAATTTGTGGTTTTCACCAAATTTCAGACAATTTGGGCCAATATTTTTTTCAATCATTTCCTCTCTGGTTTTTCTCCTTTCCTTGGATTACAAACAAGTTATGTTAGAACACTTAATATAAGCCCAGCAGTTCCTAAGCTTGTTTATTTTTGAGACTTTTTTCCCTCTGTTAGACTGAGCAATTTCTGTTCATTTTCTAAGTTCACTTATTCTTCATCTACAATGTAACATTATGTCCAGTTAACATTTTTAAATTTCAGGTATTTTAATTTTCAGATATAATATTCATTAGATTGCTCTATTATTATCACCATTGTTTATTATGTTCACATTTTTCTTTAAATTCTTAAACATAGTAAAGTAGGTATGTCAAAGCCCAAATCTACTAATTCCAGTATCTCAGAGTTAGTTTTTGACTGCATTTTCTCTCAACAATGGAGTATCTTTATATTCCTCATCTATAGAATATTTTTCTATTTCTATACATGCCTGATAACATTTTGTTGACTGCAAAAGATTATGAATGGGACCTACTGGAGATGGAAGATTCTATTATTAGAAAGGCACCTAGATACCTTGTAGTCATACTTACACATTTACAAACTATAAAAAAAGAACCGATGAAGGAAAGCAAACAGTTTAACAAATGCAGAGCTAAAATTGTAACTAAATCTCCTGCCTCTGAACTGAATGTCTTCCCAACTTTCTAAGTGCCTAAATCACAGAGGGTGTGTGTGTGGGGGGGGGGGGGGGGGTGTTCAATAATTTTCCTAAACTATTGCTTGATAAGAATTCTTTTTCCTTCCCCAAAAAAAAAAAAAAATACTGAGACCTTTCCTGATTTTTGAACCTTAAGATCACTCATTCATTCTTCTAAATCTAAAGATGCCATTGTTAAGTGCTGACAATGATATCCGATCACTGAACACTCACTGTTTGCAACGTGCTACATTTACACTACCGTGTAACAGCCACTGTGCAGGAGGTGCACTTCCTCAGTTTCACACCAAGCCATGTCTTCTTCTTTTGGCAGCTTACCCTAATGCCACTATGTCTACAGGCAGAATTAAATGCTCTATATGTCTTATAAACAAAACATGTTTGTGTATAAGAAACTAGTGATTCTAAGACATCACAGTTGATCTATGTCAATACCACTGCATTAGGCTTCAGGTCTTTCATGGGCCAGTGGGTCCCTCTATGACCATAACATCCATCACAGTGATAGGCATATATATTGAGTTTCAGCTACCTCCAATGAAAGGGAAAAACTGTGTCTGGGATAGTATGCAAGCCACTGCTCCCAGCCTTGTCAGCATGAGGAGGCTCAAAGGTCATCATATCCTTGGGCTTCTGAGGCCAACAGCCAGCTCTACTCAGCATCTACTCAGGGCTTTGCTGTCAGGAACACCTGGCAAAGTTCTTTAGAGAAAGCCAAGACAAACCACCCCTCCCCTGTCTGGTCTCCTCTGTGGCCAGACCTGCAGCACTGACAGGTGTAAGGTGTCCATCAGACCCTTGCAGCAGGGCCAGGCTGGAGGCCTGTGGATTCTGAGTCCCAAAGCTGACATATCAGGTCACAAACAAGTTGGAACCAAGGGCTCCTCAGGTCAAGCTGTCCAGGGCAGGATGGAGGAAGAATAGAGATATCAGCCATCACAGCCATCTATCTAGACGCTTCCTTCTGTTTCAATGATGGCTGAGAGCCTGCAAGCCTTCAGGCGCCAAATGCCAAATGGGACAGGGGCAAGGCTTTACTAGGAGGGCAAGGCCACACTCCAGTTTGTGACACATTCATTCAGTTATTTGCTCTACACACATGTACAAATCACAGTTCTATAACAGGAAGAATGCATGTTATAGCATAGTAGTTAAGAGCAAAATCTCTGAAATCAGATGACTTGGGTTCATATTCAGGTTCTACCAATTCTAACCGCATAACTTTTAACAAGTTATGTAGTCTCTGTGACTTAGTTTCTCAACAGGGACAGTAATATAATGCAGCAATAGTAATTTTAAAAGGCTACAAATATTAAAGAATGCATCTAAAATGTGTATCTCAGTGTCTACACATATAAAAAGTGTTCAGTAAACAGTACTGATAGGTAGGGCAGCATCAGAGAGAGCAAGATGAAAAATGCCAGTGCCTCTCCACAAAAAGCTCTTAATCTGGGGACAGAGATTCACCCACACATCAACTTTTCCCATGTGATTTGATCCTGCCATTGTAGTATTAAAGCTACATAATACAGAAGATGGTAACTGCCTGGAGAAATTCAGGGAAGTTTCCCAGAGAACATGGCCCTTACATTGGATCTTACAGGAATTCCACGCTAAGAGAGTAGAGCAACAATCTTGGTCAAAGTAGGAATGAATGGAAGAGAGTGTAATTTCTGTCCCAGTAACAGAGCATTTATAGTGAAAGTAGTGCAAGCCTAAACAAAATTGGGATTTTTTTCATAACATGAAATGAAAACCCAATGGAAAATTTAAGCAGTGTAGATAAATAGGCAAAAAGTTTATTTCTATGTTAAAATTTCTTTCTCTGACAAACTGTGAGATTTCCTCAGTCCACGTGTAGTGCAAGATGCGAAAAATTCATTTTGGTCTTCCTTTATCTTCCTTCATTCACACTGGGCTGTGAATGACTAATACAACAGGATGCAATGTTTCACTAGGAGAATCTGCAGGTCACAAGGAGACACCTAATGAAATCTACGGCACTCTCCAATGAAGGAAGAAAGTATCTTGAAATCCAGGAAACCCCACGAAGTTGTCTCTATCCTTTTACCAGGTGAATGTTTGCAAAGTTCATTACAATAGGATGCTTTCTACCAATGAAATACTGTTTAACAACCTCTGGTGGTGCTACCTTGGGACACCCAATACGTGCCAAACATATCAGAGATTCCAGATTTGTATTTTGAGGCATAATTGCCAATGTTTTCACTGTCCTTGCAATTATTCAGAGACAAAATACCACTACGCCCTCATGGCCTGGTTGCCAGGTAACTGGGGGTAAGATCCATGGAAAAGACAAATGGTCTATATCCTATACTTTGTCCAATGGGAGCTTCTCTTATCTCCACTCCAACTCCTTTCTTATACAAATAAGTCATAACTGATGTTAGCCATGAACAATGGTGACCACTTCAAATAACTAGATTCTGTCAAAAACAACCTCAGACAAGCATTTAAAATGTAAGTATTCTATCACTATATCTTAACCAAAAAACATCAGGTCATTTTAGAAAGCTATGATACATCTGAAAACAGGTGGTAATATTTGAAAAATAAAGAGGACCAATCATCAGTGACTGGTTATTATTTAGGATATCTGCGACCATTCAAAGGATCATATCAACATGAAGGAATGGAAGTGCCCAGTCAATCCACAGAGCAGACCTGTGAGTGTGAGTGAATGATTTACGGGCCAGCAGATGAGGGAAGAAGACCCATCCTGGATGTGGGTGCCATGACTAATGAACTGAAGGGTGAAACAACACAAAAAAAGAAGGAAGGATAATTATCATAGGATAATTATCTTCTGGGAGAGCTCCAGCGCCTGCCATTGTCTCTAAACACTGATTGCAACACAGACTTGCTCATGTTTTCACATCACCTATCTCCAGTGCACATCTACTCCAGTTGTTGGGTCTTCCCCATCACATTTGGACACGGGTCCATGGCACTGACTCTCAACAGCTATCCTACAGTGAACGCCCAGATCTTCCATTTTAAACTGGTGTTTCTCCATCTTCGTGTCTAAACAGCTATTAAATCCTCCAGCTCTTGCACATGCTGTACAATTCTGGACTCTCTCATCAGATTCTGTAAGTAGTCCTAATAAGTCATGTATATGTATATGTATTTTTTCTATTAATTCTATTTTTTTCAAGAAGTCTACTAACACAGTATCATTCCAAGAAAACTTGAAAGCTGATATTGCTAAATTCTTTTAAGCAACTTAGGAGTGAAACTCATAAGAAATGATACAACAGCCTCTCCTCCCTCATGATCCCCACTTCCTGTTGTCTACACCTTTGTGTAATCCTAATCCTTGAATACCTATTACCTGCTTCTAACCAAGGCAACAGTGATGGCATGTCACTCCTGTGACTATGTTATTCATGTGTTGTCACTAGCAGACTCATCGTAGAGTTCGCCCTTACTGGCTACAGGAAGTAGTCCGTGTGACAAGGAACTACAAGTGGACTACAGGAGATAACTAATAAGAAGTCACTGTCTTCTGACACACAGCCACAACTTGACTCCAGTTCTAAGCTCCTTGCCATGACGCTGCAGCCAGAGGACACTTGAACTGAAAGCTCAAGAAGAAAGCTTTAGCCACAAAAGACCATGGAGCCCAGATGCTCTCCATTAGGCTTTCTTCCTGTCCTTCCCCTCTCTACACCCCACCTCAGCAATTTAGCCATCAATACAAGAATCCCTGGGAAATCAGCCACATGCCTGTACATCCTTCACAACCGAAAAAGGAGGAAGCAAGAAGAGAAAAACTGCAAAATCTCATCTGGCTGGTTGAAACCAATTATCATTACAGTGATTTACATGAAGAGGGGCTCAAATTTGCATATCATTAAGTGTTTAAGATTAACTTGTGTACATTTTATTTCATTTCAGCCTTAACTCTTCACGGAAGCTGAGCCTTCGTGATTTTTCTCCTAAGTAACAGAGATTTAAAGCAAAAATTATAAAGATCTGCCACATTCAATGCATTTCATTAAATCCACTCACTCATTTTGAAGAAGGGCAGCCACATGCTACTTAAGATACTTATCCAACACAGAAATGGGAGCTGGTACAAAGACCAATACTCACATAGAAGCTTCCTTGAATAGGAAACAGAATTTTAATAGTAACTTCAGGCAGCAGTTTGCAAATTACTCAACTCCCTGCTGGAACTAGCAGAATGGAAGTTTGGAGGTCTTTAATTTTTCAAAAGCAGAAAGAATTAAATGTGCACTTAATTAACCCTGCCCTGGGATTGGGACACAGCTATCCACTTACAGGACTTGGAGTGGCAAAACCTGGATGGGTGTGTTCCATTGACCAGTCCCTATAAAACCTAATAACAGGCAGAAAATATCTTCTTGCCCTGGAAAATGATCAGGGAAAACAGGTTTTATGAGCAGCATGAACACATCATGTCTCCATGTGATTAATCCATCTCCAGCAAATGACTTTAAGAGCCAATTAAAGGCAGTTTAGAGAGCTGTTTTGCATTGTCTGTTTATTCTGTTTCTGCTGACAATTGTACCTGTCAGTAAAGCTGTGAGAAACTATCAATTTTGGCAGCATGCATGCTCAGAAGAAAATAACCACTACCCTGAGAGAGACTGGTGTCCATCTCAGAGTACAAATCCCAAGGCTGAAATGGAGACCTTGAAGTCTGTGTGGCTTCCAGTTCCAGGTGATTGGATTGCAGGTCCTCCCTTTTCTGCCCTCTGCCCTTCTGCCCGGGAACACAGGAACATAAACACCTATGTTCAAATGAAGTAAATACATTCCAGCCTACAGAAAATCTCTGGTCACAATAGAGAAAGAAAAGGGAGAAAAGGAGAAAGAGAAAAAGAAGAAATGCTTTCTGTGCACCAAATAAAATCACTTCCCTGGTTTCAATTAGCAAACAAGATTTGGACATGGCGATGCACACTTCACATCCCAGAACTATGAGAAGCTAAAGCAGGAGAATTGCGATCTCAAGCTCAACTTGGGGATTTAGCAAGATCATGTTTCAACATTTAAAAAATAGATAAATAAATGTCTTAGGACATTCCCCAGTGCAAAGTCCCTGGGTTCAATCCTCAGTATAAACAAACAAACAAACAAATAAACAAGGCAAACAAAGAAATTAGAAGTTTCTTTGTCTAGTCCTTTGCATCCAATCAATTAATAAAATATATTGGAAGGAAGGGAGGAGACCACATCGTCCCTTCCCCAAAACACATTATCTCTTCCAAACAGGAATTAACCCAATATAAGCCACTGAGAAAAGAGTTAAGCTGAAAAAACGAAGAGCCCTCAACTCCCACTCCTGAAGCAATACCACTGTTCATGGGGAGGACCACAGCCCACAACCCAGACTTCCATGAGGAAAAAGTCAATACTTCCAGGCTTGTCTGGGCCCAAGTGGCCCCTGCAGGTTTCTTAGGTCACTTCTTAATGGCAAGTGGGTGGTTGTGTGTGGCTCAGAGGTCATACCAAAGCGAAAGGGCTGGCTCAGCCTGCGGCTCAGGTTCTGTCATTCTGCTTGGGTAGGGTTACAGGTTTGTTATGATGCCTGTCAACCTCTGTCAGGACAAACATCCATCAGTTTACCTTTCCCTGAGCTCAAGGCAATGCCAGGTATCCAGGGTCACACAAAAGCAAAACCAGAAGACAAGAGGCTAGTTCTTGGTGTCCCTAAATTGCCCTGGAAATGACAGATATTTTCCAAAACAAATATAGCTCCATTGACACCATGGTCTGTTTCAGGATCTGCATAACCCCTAAGGGGCTCACCAGGCTAGGAGACTGATCCCCAACACTGCAGCTCTGTAGCCCTCCTGGGGAAACACACATGCCTTAAGAAAGTGATGCTTTAACCCCAACCTGCCCTTGCCAGGCTCCTCCTGCAAAGCCGTGGCCTCCATTAAACACCCCAAGGTCCATCCTGCAACTCCCATACCCAAAGTCATATCCCTCGCTCCTTCATCAGAAACCCATTAAAACACTAACTCTTTCACAAAACATTCCAGGGGCCTCATGTAGTAAAGCTCAGAATCCCAGACAACATCAAATTCAGCTGTGTACCTCCAGTGTCCAACTCTGTTGCCTGGAATACCAAAGATGTTCAAGGAATAAATGGAGAAGAAAGAAAGACCTGGGTGTGGTTCAGGCCTGTAACCTCAGCAATCTGAGAAGATGAGGCAAGAGGTCACAAGTTCAATCCCAACCTGGGCAATTTAGAAATTTAGCCAGACTCTGTCTCAAAATTAGCAACTAAAAAAGGCTAGAAAAGGGGTAGCTCAATGCAAAGGCCCTGAGTTCAATCCCCAATCCACTCATCTTCTCCTCCAAGAAAAGAAATTTTAAAAAAGGAGGGAAAGAAAAAGGAAGACAGGAAGACTTAATTTGCATGAAGTTCAGCTGGCTCCTTTAGGTATCTAGTGACAGGTAAAGAGTAAAATATAAAAAAGAACCAACACTCATCATACTCATATATGTATATTTATCTGACATAGTCTAAGTACTATCTTCTACTAAAATAACTCTTATCTTCCTTACTATATTTTGCATGTGAAAAAACTGAGACTCAGAGCCACTAAATAACTTCCAAAGCATATAACTAATATAGCTGAGACATAGACTTTAGAATCCTGGCCCATCTGTCTATGGAACATGGCCTCTTTTTCCTCTAACACCATTGTCGTTTAGGCTCATAAAATATTTGGATCAAAACAAACTTTATTGATAATCTACTCTGAACTTTTTGAGGCCCAGAGAGGCAGTCATTTGCCTCAGGTCACCCAGCTTGTCAATGGTATAGCCAAGAACCTGTTTCTCCTAACTCACAGTATTTTTGGCACCACCCTCAGCATTTCAGAACTCATTGGTAAGAGGGATATTATCCTATCAAATCAAGTCGATAAGAAATAATGCAAAAATTCTGGAAATAATATTAGCACTTTTTATCTTCCCCAAATAGCTATAAGTCCACAAATACACTCAGGAAATACGACAAGGAGACAGTCAGACCTGAAGAGACCCAGATACCCCTCACATTCCCTAGAAAAAGTCTGTACTTGGCAGGGAGAAGAAGCCCTTGAGAGAATTTCTGTTAAGCCTGTGAAAACTTGCTGTTCAGATGAAAAGATTAAACTATGCCAACAGCAGGACTTCCACCGCTTTCCTTGTGAAATTACTCATCCGCTGGCTCTGGCGGTCTTCACACCTCAGTGGCTTTACTGCCCATCAGCACCTCACCATCGTCCTCTGAGGAACACTTTGCTGTCAGCGTTTTCTGGATGGGTAAACAGACAAGTATGAGAAGGTAAGGTGCCTGCTTAATGACAGAGCTTGGACAGAGAGAGTCCCCCATCACGGCCTCCAGGCCACTGGGCTTGATCAGAAGTAGGTTGTGTGGCTCATGCGAGGCTCCTTCTCAGCTTCCTCATCTTTGTCCCTGTTTCTCTATCCTCTTATGGTCTCCTCTTGCTCATGCAGACCCTGCTCCAATGAGTGAGTGGCTTTGTCTCCAGAGAGTGGCTTGTGAGCCTGCACTTCTGTCTTCCCCACTGGAAAACTGGGGAGCCAGTCACTGTCTCCCTCCACAATGATCCTCTGTGATTCACTCTGGGCCCCTCTCATCTGCCCACTTTCTGACCTCTAGTACGTTGCAGCACTGCTGCCCAACCCAGTCACTCATTGCACACAGTCACCTTTTCCAATAACTGCTTCCCATGCGCAGCCTCATTTCTCTAATAAATGTGTGCGACTGCTAAAAGGCAAGAACCAAGGATAATCGTTCTGCTTTCTTCTCTGCAGCAGTTCACACAGCGACGAAAAGGCATTGGGCACTCAGAAGATGTCTGTAGATTAATGAGTGGGTGAGGTTTGGGCAGGTCCCACCTCAATAGTACTATAGCCACCACCTTACAGGACAGAAGATCAAGGCATGTGGAAGAGGAAATGAGTCAGCCATTCCTAAATCTGACCAAAAGAGAAGCCAAGCAGCATCCCACAGGGACAGGATAAACTCAGAAGTCCACAAAGCTCAGACAGTGCCTGGGTATGAACAGAGGGGACCAAGAAGGGACAAGCCACTGACCATCTGGGAATTAGCTGTGAATCACAGGCATACATCAGTGTGTCCTCACTTCAGGTGACAAGCTCTACATAAAGGGATCAAAAATGACTCTCCGTGAAGGGGAGCTGAACAGGGCTTAAGGCTTTTCTCTGCCTTTCAAACTCACCACCTGCATTGATTCTAGTTTCCATAAGAGTCTATTGACTGATACACTTTCCCCTCTCAATTCCTCTAAGCTCTGGAAACCAAGTTCTAACCCACTAGCCTAAGCGGCTGTGTGACCTACGATGTGATTTCCCTAACTGTAGGCTAAAGCAGGAGGATTCCAAGTTTAAGCCTAACTTGGGCAACTGAGTGACTTACTGAGAACCTGTCTGGAAATCAAAACTAAAAAATGGCCTGGAGAGTAATAATGCATACACCTGGAGAACTGTTGTGATAATTAACTGAGTTAACCTATTTCAAGTCCTTTGAACAGTTTCTAATGTGAAATGTGACTGCTATTTTTTGGCATAGTTTTAGCAAACTATTCACCCAAGTAGTTGTGCACCCATCTTCTGAGACACTTGCCTGTAAGTATAAAATGGGCTTGTAAAGCCAGCTCTCTGTAAGATACAACTGAGCCTTCAGTAGATGTTTTTTCCTCTTAAGATTTGTTTCACCTTTATAATGAAAAGGAAATTAATTTAGCTTAACATCATTTCCTTCTGCAAATGACTGTTGCTCATGTTAATGACTTAGGCATTGCACTGGGTTGTAAATACAGTCCTCATCCCTGGTAAATTTATAGTCTTGAGGGGAAGGCAGACTCATGATAAAATAACATTGATATAAAATACACCACATGCTCTAACACAGCTACAAAATATCGTGGCTATCACAAAGAGAATAAGGACCCTATATAAGACACATCATCCTACTGAAACAAAAACTTACTCTAATTGGAGTAAAAAGGGGAATTTTTTTGTTACGGAAGTACCTTGTAAGCACCAAAGGCAAGAAAAAGAATCAACCCTATGCATATTCATTCAACAAGTGCTTATTTGGAGTCTACTGTACATCGGGCACTGGGAATAGCCATGATGTAGTGATTTAGGAATCTAAATTATTTCAATACCCAGAGCACCTTTTCCCAAGTATGAAGGCACATGTTTAATCCCAGAACTTTGGAAGGCTGAGGGAGGAGGATCACAAATTCAAACCCAGCCTGGATAACTTACTTAGAAGCCCAGTCTCAAAATTTGAGCTAGGGGTATAGCTCAATGCAGAGGGTCTAGATTTAATTGCCAGTACAGTGAGAGAGAAAGGGTGGGGAAAGAAAAATAGAGTGTCTCCCTCAGGAAAATAAAAAATCCACATGGGACTTGGAAAGTTTCAAAACTTAGCATCTGTGCCTACAGCTGAACAATCTATACGCAACATGATAGGTACCAGTGGGAAAGCCACACTGTAACATACAATAGCAAGGAAAAAGCTAAGCTGGCCCTTAAATTCAAGTAAAAATCATCATTCCTTCGATGGTCCCTTGAGTATTGACAGTCTTATAATTGTGCTGGAAGCTTACAACAAGAAGGACTAAAAATGCAGCCCCAATCCAAGGTTGAAGACCTGGAAGCTTCCTGGAGAATTGCTGGTGTGAGTTGGTGTAAAAAGGCTAAAAATAAAAGCTGGAGTCTGGTGACCACAGGCAACAGCAGCAGCAAAAGACATGCCCACTCGAGCAGAACCAAGCTTGCACATGCTGCTGCTTTCTCCTCCTTCCGTTGTGTGCCACCCAAGTTTCCAGGCTCTTGGACGATGCCACCCCTCAACTGGCTGACTCAAGTGCCAGTCGTCTTTAGAAACACCTCCACCAACAAACCCAGAAGTGGCCTTTACTAATTTTCTAGGCATCCCTCAATCAAATCAAGTTGACAACCAGATTAACTACTGCACTCATAATCGCCACTCACTGAGAACACACAGTATCTACCAGTTGGATGGACAAGTAAAAAGAGGTGCATTCATTTGTGCAATACAAGAGGATGGTACAGAACAGACTATTTTAAACTTAAAATATCTGTACAAACAGCTGCAGAAAGAAGCCTTTATAAAACACTTTTAAATCCGACATATAACAATTGCATATGTTTATGGGGAGCAGTGTGACATTTCAACACATATATACAGTATGTAAGTAGCAACTGGATTGGGTAATTGGCACCTTCATCACCTCAGACACAGATCATTTCATGCTGTGGAGAACATTCAAAATCCCCACCACCAGCTATCAGAAAACAAAAGTCCTATCTAAACTTCCCTTTCATAATTAAAACAGAATTTATCAAGAATTTAGCTGCCATTAAGGTTCCTCAGGAGAATTTCCTCAAAGACCAGAGATTGACTTGTAGCATTGGGACATCTTAGGAAATTGTGTAAACAAAGATAATCAGAACTTCCCATCCTTTACTGGTAAAGCTCCCCTACCACCTTAAAGAGCCAACATGCAAACCCTCATCCCTAAGCTGCTGAGAGAGCCATTTATGACAAAATGTTCTCATGTGTGTCTGATAAACCTCTTCTATCTCTCTCTGCTTTGTCAGTTAATCCACATGCCTTTGACCACACGCACTAAGTTGGTACAATGAAAAATTTTTCCTCCAAACCAGCCAAACATGAAGCATTAAAAATAAGTGAACTTCTCATATACATCAAAATCATTATGGCAACTCAAAGAAGCCAGGCCAAAAAAAAAAAAAAACTATTTATACGGCACTATAGTTAAGGCATAACTAAGAAGAAGATGAGCCAATGGTTGCCAGGTGCTGAGCTAGAGAGAGGTTGGTTTGGAGAGACAGAGTTGCTCTGTAGCATGACTGTGACCAGAATATTACCTGACAGAATACCAAAGCTCACTGAATTAAATATATATATTATATATTTATACTGTCATCCACCTCAAATTTTAAAGTACTGTTAAATTATTATTTTCATTATAAATTTGGGACTCTAGCACTTTGCTGCATTTTTTTTTTTTTTTTTTTTTTTGCAAACACATGAAGTCTGTATGGAAACTGAACACTAGTAATGACAGTAGCCACTTGGGAATGGAGAAAAAAATGAAACCTGAGCATATGGAGGATAAGGATGAGATAAAGACGTTTTCCTGGATGCCAGCTTATTGTTTCTGTTTTGGAACCACGACTATGTAGTATTCATTCCATAAATAAAATTAAAAATAATCATTTTAATGTGCTACTGCATTTGATACCTGGTAAGCTCTAAAGCATGCTTAATGACAGAGCTTTAGGGTATTACTTACAGAAGAAAAACCTTTTATAAAAACCCATGAAAATAGGAATGCATTTTTAGATAAATATTTCTTTACTGCTTAATTTTTGCCAGGTGAACACTTCTCAAAGTGGGATCCATTCTTCCATATGTTGCATGAGAACAGTGATGCTAGTTTAGGTCAGGCTGATTTGGGGAACACTTTGTGCATGTGTGGTGCTGGGAATAGAAGACACATTGTCATACAGGCTAGGCAAGTATTCTTCCTCTGAGTCATAATCCAGCCCTAGGAAACATTTTTTTCTGCATCAACTTTTGTATTTCTCTGATTATATTAACTTATCATTAACAGTCTGGGAAGTCATACAGTAATAAATTTATTTTACTTTATTTAGCCGAAATGCCCCCAAGTGTATTGACTATGCCATCCTCTTTTCTTCTTCATGGCGCACTCCTTTGGAATGTTTTTCAACATAACAGGAAGCAGCTTCAGGCCTCTGTTCGGAATCTTTTGAGTGGGAAGCCTGGGACAGGATCTACATTCAAGGTTATGGATGGTAGAAAACTAACTGCTTGAGTTAAAGACATGTGGAAGAGCAGTAAGTACAACAATAGGGTGATTCCAGCCTCTGAAACATTATGTACAGCTCCCCATGTAACTTGTCATCCATAAAGCATCTGGCATTCACTGACTAGTTTCTCTTTACACTGAGAAGCAAAACAAAAACAAAGGCCTGAGGACAAATTCCCAAAAGTAAAGCCATCACATCACAGGGCTAGGCACAGTGGGGGCACATGGTATGTTTAGATTGAGTCACATGTGGTAGTGTTAAGGATAATGAGCATTCCAAGTGCCATAATGTAGCTGGGTAGGGTGACATTTGCCTGTAAATGCAGCACTCTGGAAGCTGAGGCAAAAGGATCAAAAGTTCAAGCACAGCATGTACACTAACCAACCAACTTAGTAAGACCCTGTCTTAAAAAGAATAAAGAAAGGAAGGAAAGGAGGGAGGGGGGAGGGAGGGAGGGGATGGAACTGAGAGAAAATCCAAATGCAAGGATGGAGAACAGAGATGGAGGACTCAGGACTTCAAGCATCCCAAAGAAGACAAATGGAAGAGATACTTCCATTGTGAGTTGCGGTGGATTATACACCTCCTTCAGTGTTTCAGAGGAACACAAGTGAAGATCAGAATTGCTCTTTTTAGCTCTTTTCTTAAAATGTAAAGTGGCTTCAGCCCCAAGACACTTAAATTTATACTTTGAAGACATTATAACTGGTATAAGCCAAGTAGGCATGTCTGTTGCTCAATATGCTTAATAAGAAGGTGGAGACTTGGGAAGAAACAGGAGAGGAACTTTGGTCATTAGGAATTGGAACTGAAGATTTCTGCAGTATAGCAGTCCCCACAGAAATGTGGGATCTCAGGGAAAATTCACTAGAAGTCTTGATTTTAAGTAAAATTCTTTCTCACTAAAGGCTTATATTCCATGCTTTCTGGCCTCCTTCCCTGTTCAGAGATGTTCTGAGCCTAAGAACAGAGACAACATGGCCTAGCAGAAAGAAATCAAAGGAGGGAATTATTAATAAGCTTATCAGTGTCTGTGTCTGTTCTCCTTAAGGTACAGATAGGAATTCAAACCTCCTATACCTTACAGTTAGGAGGACAAGAAGATACAAACAGAAGTGACATGTAGGCTTAGTCTTTGGCAAGGCAATGCCTCTATAACTCCCAGTCTCTCTGTCCCCATCACAGTATTCCTTTGAAATGACAAAGCTATGAGATCTAAGTAGTCCAACTTACCCACTATCCATAAATGACAAATAACCTGAAGAATTACCTGGACTATAGTGGATTCAATGTAAGGAATAAAGCATTATTGTGGTCAACCTCTAAGATTTTTGGAGCAAACTGTTACTGCAGCATAGTCTAGCCGAGCCTAACAAATAAACCAGAATTTAAATATGATAAAACAGGCTCATAGACCTGTTCTATCCCTTGCAAGGACTGCGGATTTAAACAAGTTGTGTCTTATTTCCTCCTTAATACAAGCGGCTAAAGTAATAATTCTGGTTTGGTTGTTAAATCACAAATGTCTATTCCTTGCTTATATTATACTTCTTGCTCATATTAATCAAAATTACTATGTTGTATTTCATGATTTTTAAAAATAGTCCTTTCTAAAATATATCTGCCAAAATATGATTATATCTTAGCAGAAAAGTCCTTAAATATTATCTTAACCAAGTTACTGAAGTTAACAGTAACAGTGATATAATACAGATATTAGATATCCCTGACATGTTTTAACAAAAGAGAATTTGCCTCTAGAGCACTGTTTCCAAAAACTCATAACCCAGGCTAATCATGAGAAACACATAAGGAAAACCTAACTGATTGACATATTACAAAATATGACTCCCCAATACTCTCATGGAAAACAGTGAAGACTAAAGTCCTTTCAGACTAGAAGTGATTGAGACATGACTACTAAATGCAATGTGGTGACCTGGATTAGATCCTGCGATGGAAAGAAGATATTAGTGGAAAAAATGATGAAAACCAAATAAAGTCTAAAATTTAGCAAATAGTAGCTGTTTTTCCAAAATAATAACAATGTTTCAACACTCTCATGAGGCATCCTACATTCGTTTGGTTCTGTGCCTAATTTGGCATCCTACATTTCAATTCAGTTCTGAGTCTAATTTCCCAGCATTAGCCCAGACCCCCCAAGTTGAAGGGTCATTACCAAAAGGCTGTCCCCACTCTAAATGCAAGTCACAAATGGGGTTCTTTTATAGTCTGGATCTTGAGTATCCCCCAAAACCTCATCTGGAACTGTGTTATTGTGAGGCAAAGCTTGACAGGAAGGGGTGGATGTTTGGGGTTTGACATGGAAGGATTCTCTCCACTTGTTGGGATTGGAGGTTGCCTAGGGCAGAGCTTTCAGGTGTTTTATTGAATTGTGGATCAGAAAATGAGGGAAGGACACAACTGGAAGCTCTTAACTAAGTAAAGGATGGAAGAAGAAACACTGTTGGGGCTTCTTCCTGGGAAAGCTCATCTGCTTGCTCCTCTTTCACTTGGCTTCTGTCTCCAGGGGGGTGGGCAGCTTTCCAGCCTCTCTCCCTGCCATACCTCCACAAGTGCCAGCTGCCCCAAGATCCAGGATCCGACTCTATGAAACCTTCTGAAACTGTGAGCTAAATAAATTTTTCCTGTCTTAAATTGTGGATGTTGGGTATTTTGTCACTGCAACAATAAAGTAACTAAAACAGATACCCAGGCAACTCACACTTCTGTTTGGACAACTGAAAATTCAGGGGTCGCTCCAATCCTTATTCAAGTTTGATAATTCATTAGAATGAATAAAAGACTTTTTCATTGCAAGTTATTATAAAAGTTATCCTCCAGAAGAGCCACGAAGATGAGATGTACAGGACAAAGCACAGGAGAAGGGAGAGGGGAACAGCGCAGGGCTTCTGTGCCCTCTAGGTGCACAACTACCCAGGGCAGGAACCTCAAAGCTCTGTGAATCTGGCTCTAAAGTGTGTGCTGGTGTTTTCATCATCTAAACATAATTGACTAATCAGTGGCCACTAGCCAGTGGTCCCAAGCTCCATTTCCCCTCCCCTTCTCAGAGGTCAGTCTGTAGAGCTAAAAGTTTCAACTCTCTCATCACATGCCTGGTCCTTCGGGCAACCAGACCCCACCCCAAAGCTATCATGGTCTCTCCCATCAACCCTACAAGACTCATGTTATTCACATAAACTCAGGCATCACCAGAAAAAAGGCTTGTTATGAAAAACAGAATTTATTTTCAAAAACCTTCAATGGTTTGGTAAACCTGTGCTGGCATGTATATACTTGTTATTTTGCCACAGTAAAGTACTGTTGTGGTTTGGATCTGGAGTGTCCTCCAAAAGCCTCATGTATCTATGGATACTGTGTGCTGTTGGGAGGTGGGACCCAGCTGCAAGAGGCAGGTGCTTGGAGATGACCCTGGAGGGGTATGTGCTAGTTCTGCCCTTCCTCCTAGACTCGGTTCGGTTCTGCTATGCTGTGAGGATCTCTGTCTCCAGAGCACCAGCTCCAGCTCTAGCTCCAGCTCAAGCCCCACAAGGTGGTTCTACCATTTCCAGCTACCCTCCTGCAAACAAATCATAACCTCCTGAAACTAAGGTAAAGTAAATCTTTCCTCCCCTAATGTGTGTATCTTGGGTATTCTGTCATAGCAACAAAAAGTAACTAAGACAGAAATTGGTATCAGACAAGTGAGGTGATTGCTGGGACTTTACCTGACAATGTGATTTGGAAGCCTTTGGAATAGGCTTGCATGAGAAGGTAGGAAAGGTTTGTAGTTAGCAGTTGCACTACCAGGTTTCAACCCTGTTGGTTCTCTGTACCAAGTTCATATCTCTACAAGCTGGAAAAATAAGTCGAGGAAGATGGGAGGCAGATTGTGAAGAGCACACTTTATTGGGAAAATTACAAAAAAAGAAAAGAGGAGGACAGAAAGGGAAAGTCAAGAACCTGCTGGCCAGAAGTGGGTCCCAGAAATGTGGGTTGCCTGTGTAGCTCACTGTCTAGTAGTTTTTATAGACGAGAGATGGGTAAAGGCCCGTCATATTCTAAGCAACTCAGTTGCTAAGCCTGGTTGCTATATTCTCCACCCTTAAGCAGCTGCTGAAGCCCACCCTTAAGTAGCTTTAGAAGTACCCTTCCCTTAAGATCTTTCACCTTATTGTCTTTTAACTACTGAATGTTTATCCATTAAGTAGTTCAAGAGAGGGTCAGCTACAGGCTGTCACAAGTTACAGCCGGCTGCCATTTCTATAATCCTGCTTTCCAGTAACTTCTGCAGTTCTGTGGGACCCTATATCCCTCACTGCCTACAACCCCACTGTCACTTGTCACAGATTTGAGGATGCCAGCTGGAGAAACCTTGAAGTACTCTGAGCCGAGCTTGATGGCAGAATCTACTCAGAGTTCAAAAGACCAGAACGCTGACAGAAGCATGGATTGGAAAGTCTAGGCTCAAGAAATTTCATATGGGAATAAGAAATGTATTGGCAAATGGTCTAAAAATAATGTGAACTACACTCTCGTGAAAAGCTTGTGAGGACTTTCCCCGTGTCCAGAGACTTTGCCTCAAAAAGATTAAAGGAGGTAGACTACTTAATCTGGTAGAAGAAATATCAAGGCAGCCTGATGTCAAGGCTTTTGCATGGCTGCTGTCTGCAGCTTCTCGACAACTCTATGGCAAAAGACAGGAAAAAATGGCGGAGAAAAATGATATAAAAAGTTTGCAGAGCCAGATTAAAATGGCCTGCAGTAGTGGAGCCAAAGAGCATAGGGAAGTTAAAGAGATTAGCATTAAGAAGCTAAGTACTTACCATCTGGGACTACAGAAAATATGCCTTGAGGCATCTCAAAAGTCAAAAAGACCCCACCCTTTGCCAACTCAGGGATGGAGAAGCAAAAGACTTTGCTTTGAGAAGTGTACCCCAGGGCCTAAGAGAAAAATCACCTAGAGTTCAACCATCTAAAAGCTAAGAGACCTGGGCAGCAAATGTACAAAAGGGCCAGGCTACTGCTCAAGCTAGTAGTGGACCATGGTGGTGTCCACGCAATCCTGGTTTCACAGGCTTGCACACTGCAAGAGTTGTGGGTTCATGAAGGCTTCCACCCAGATTTCAGAGGAAGGTCTTGGAAGCCAGGGAGTGTGCCCCTGTGAGAGCAATGTGTAAAGTTGTAAAGCAGAAGCCTAAGCTCAATGGGGAGCCTGGAAATTTGGAAAAGCCAGGAGCACAGACAGTCTGCTGAGTAAACTGCAGACTATGGGCAGAGTCACTCTAATAGAGACAAGATGGAGGTTGCAGCCAGCAGTAATGTTGTAGGGTTGTGACCACCCAAGCCCTTTGAAGTTCATCTTGCACCACAGTCAACCCAGAGTTCTGGACCTGGAGCTACAGGACTTAACCCCCACCCTGCCGGGTTAGAACTTGTGTCCAACTGCCTTTTACCCTCCTTTTCTTCCCTTTTAGAACAGCAATATTTACCCTGCGCCAGTGTATGTTTGAAGTGTTTATTTCTTTGGTTTTCATGGTAGCTCTCAGCTGAGGTGATTTTGAATTTGAACTTTTTAGCAGTACTGAAACTGTTAAGACTTTGGCAACTCTTAGAGAAGTACTAAACGCATTTTTCCTAAAGAAGTAAACATGAATTTCTTGGAGGCCAGGGGCAGAATATTGTGGTTTGGATCTGGAGTGTCCCCCAAAAGCCTCATGTATCTAGGGATACTGTGTTCTGCTGAGAGGTGGGACCTGGCTGGAAAAACTGGATGCTTGGGATCTGAACCTTCCTCCTAAACTTGGATCTGTTCTGCCCTGCTGTGCTTATCTCTGTCTGCTGAGCACTGGCTCCAGATTCAGCTCTAGGTCCTGCTCTGGCTCTGGCTCTCGCTTTGGCTGCAATCCCACTCAGTGCTTTTATCATTGCCAGCTACCCTCCCAAGAACAGACTGTGACTTCTGAAACTGTGAGTAATTTAAATATTTCCTCTCCTAATTTGAGTACTTGGGTATTCTGTCACAGCAACAAAAAAGTGACTTAAGACAAGTACCAACGTAAGATTCTTGGATTTGACAAATGTACTGCAGCAATGCATGACCTTTATATTAAAAGAAAGTGGGTGAGTGGTATATGGGAATTCTTTGTACTGTTCCTGTAACTCTTTGGCAAATCTAAAGTTATTCCAAAATAAAAACATCTGTTATATATCCATATCTGCTCTAACTCTAAAATCCACGTATAATATTACAATGAATGACACCTTCTAAAATGTGGCAAATTCCAGGAATATCAATAATATACCTTGACCTTCTTTCTATAGCACACTTACTCTGTTATTCACATTCTTCTTGAGTTAAAATTACATCAAGTGTCAGATTTTTCTTCCTGATCTCCTACTCCTGAGCTCAAAGTTCTAAAGCAAAAATCCCCTATGACCATCAGATAAAATCTGACTTATCACTTGTGTTTATAAGCACCTTCATTCATTTACATACTGTCTATGGCTGCTTCACCTTAAAATGACAATTGAGTCAAGTATTTGTAATAGAAACAGAGACATGCAGTGCCCAATATATTTTCTTCCCTTCTTCACCAAAAAAAAAAAAAAACTGCTTACCTCCTCTCTGCATACTGACCCTCCTTCTCACTAGGCATTACTCTATGAAGCTGAGCCCTACTGTTCTCTCTGGCTACAGAAAAAAAGGAAGGAGGGATAGGGAGATGGGATCAGGAAGTATGTGATGTGTATACACACACAAACACACAGCACTCTATCTAAAGATGGCAAATCAGTGTGATTTTCCTGAGCAGGCACTTAGCATCAAGGGAAATATCTAAGCTACAGCAGAGCTCTTACCAGGGGTCACAGTTTGAAAACTCCTTAATGAAACAAGCTTTTAAACATACCCCTGTGCAGTGCCTGCATCCTTGTAGGAATGCCTGGACAAACCTTTCAGATGTCTTATGTCTTTTGTACACACGACTGTCAACAACTGGAGGAGGGTTTTCTTTTCCCTATAATAAAGTCTACTTTTTGTTTTCCAGAGAAGTTTTCCTCAAAAAGGCAGTCTCCATCAATTTTAGGCAGCTGTCTGAACAGAGGAAAAGCACAAAATTACTTTTGCCCAAAAGTCCTTAGGGGGAAAAAAATGTGTTTTGTTTTGTTTTGTTTTTTTTTGAGTCCCTTGAATTTATGTAATAGCTAGGAAAAGAGTTGGTGTCTAATACAAGTTTGTTTCTTGGATTGGATTGAATTTCAGTGAATTACTGAGTTATCTTTTCTACCTAATGTAACTAAGTTGACCTCATAATTATCAAACTGACTAGATTTAAAAAGAAAAAAAGACCATGGAATTACTAAGGCACACTTTGGGTGTGTCTAGGCAGACCATGGAGGCACGGCTTCAGGGACTATTTGTGGCCCCTTTCATCTTCTGCTCTGGCATTGCTCCCTGCTTGGCTTTCAGGCTACTATGAACTAAGCAGATTTCCTTTGCCATGCCCTTCCACCATAACATTCCTGCCTTTGGAGCCAGCCAACCACGAACTGAATCCCCTGAAACCATAAACTAAATTAAATCTTTCTTCATTTAAAGGTGTGTTGTACAATGTGTCCCAGAAACTGGAAATCACTGACCAGTATAATTCCCTTCATCAGATTCAAGAGCATTTGTGGCTCCTTCTACATTGCTTGCTAGTGCTTTCATCCCTGGCTCCCATCTGCCTAGATCTGAAGTCTGGTACAAAAGTTTACCAGCTGAATGACCTTGGGCAAGTTACTTAAACACTCAATAACTCCATTTTCTAAACTGTTAAGTAGGAATAATGATAACAATACCGCAAAGATTTACAATAAAATTACATGTAGAGTACCTAGAATCACGTCTGGCAAACACTACTAACAAGAAAGTCAATCTCTCAGTATGCACTTACTCTGCTGCCCATGAAACACATAAGAATTGAGGATTTACTTGCTTCAGAGGAGTGAGTCTTCATTGCAAATGCCAAGTGGACTGAGGTAGATAGCCATGTTGTCAAGTCTGTAGGCTTGCTGCTCAAGGGCAATATTCAGGACATGAGAGTTGATGGAAAAGAAATCAGGCTTTTTCAAGAGTCAGCACCCTAGGAAAAGCTACATACCAGCTGGAACTTCATCCAAAAGGGTACATGTCTTTCTCTTTTTCTTTTCTGGCTAGAACATCACTATTGACCTTGACCTTGTGGAAATAGTTCCTGTAATTCTTTAGACTAGCAAATTACTTTTCTGAGAGTTAAACTTCCCAGCAATTAACATGTTTTGTGTTATTTAATGCACAAGACTAAAGAATAAGAAGGGACATTATACATTCTGACGTTATCTGAAGGTTACCAGATATTCTAGGTTCTATAACTCTATGAAGAGATCATTTAGCAAGCAGCCATTTTAATCATTTAGGTACAGCTTTTCTTTAGAATTCAGAATGTCAGGCAAGGGATGAGAAGCAACTCCGCAAGGAATAACTCCTAAGGAGCCACCGTTACAGTCAGCAGCCAAAGTATGACAAGGTATTAATTTTTAGTGGATATTTTTTCTATGATTTAAGAACAGTTTCACAATCAAAAATTGTCATTTCCAGCAAGGTGTGCTCTTATCCACTGTCAATACTGTCCTGGATGATTCGGAGCCTTGCAAAAGATTCTGTAATATTTCCAGATCTGTATAATCAAGATTGGAGACTTTCATAGTGTTCAGCCATCACACTGAAAACTACATCGCCCATGAGAATGATAAGAGTCCAGAAAAGCTTCACATCGTGACTAACCCTTCCAGAATAAGTGTCTAGATGTTGGTGTTAAGATTCCTAAGCCCGGAATCATCCCCTCACTTTAGGATAAGTTGTATTATGGGGACCCTAGAATGTTGTCCTGATCATAATCTCTATATAAACACCTTCAGGTCAATCAAGGGGATCTATTGTAATAGAACTTCAAAATAAAAGAGTCACATTTTATTCCTTTTTTTCTATAGAAAGAAAACCCAGACTTCTATGCATATCTGCCCATCCCTTTCCAGGACCAGGTGCTTCTGGAAGATATTAGGAGAAGTAGCTTTTATTAAGCCATGAAGTATTTCCCTTTGCCACCGTTGCAGGGCTACCTGAGTTCAAGTTGGAAGCCAAGAGGCATTATCTAATTTGAGAAACAATCCTCTGGAGTGCAACTGTTCTTTCAATTTCACTTTACTTATTTATTTATTTATTCATTCATTCATTCATTTTTTAGCAATACTGGAAATTGAACCCAGGGTCTTCATACTGAGCTATATCTCCATTCTATGTTGCTTTGTTTAGCTTTGAGACAGGGTCCCAACAAGTTGCCCAGAAGACATATGAACTTGAAATCTTTGTGTTTAAGTCTCCCAAAGTGCTAGGATTACAAGGGTTCACCACTGCACCTGATTTAAATCATTTTTAATTCTCCTTCATCAGTCACTAATTACTCTTTATTTTGTTTTCCAAAAGCAATGTATTTCTTATGAAATTAAGATATTTCTGCCACCTGTAACAACCTATATATGAGTTTCTACAGAGTCGCAGGGTCCTACCATCTGGGAGATGTATGTATTTCCGACTCTTATTTACTATCTGTATCCCAATTAAATTAAACTTTATTTAATTTCATTGTTCACTCTCCTGAGATGAGTCTGAAATTGGCAAAAAGTTCTACTTTTGGAATACTTAGAAAAATCTCATATTTTTGACCACTTTTACCACCTATTATATTCAAGAGTAAATAGACACATATTCAGAAATACATGTGGTTACAGTAAGTACTCAGAGAAACACACTGATCCATTTTTCACTTCTTGGGAAATTTTTTACTTGCTCATTTAACTTTTGTTGTATATTAGCAGTAAACAAGACAAGCACAGATCCTGTCATTAAGATGCTAATGTACTGGAGAAGAACAAACAAACTAATAAGACATTAATGGGCGACTTAAAAATTATATGGAAGACTGAAATCTGAACAGCATGCTTGAAGATACATGGAAGGGGAACCTAACCTTGCCAGGGGAAAGAGGACCAGAACATTTATCTAGAGAGGAAAGATTTGGAGCTACATCTGAGGGTGAAGATTCTCCAGAGAGAATAAATACAACTGCAATGGGTTCGCCTTATGGTGAGTGTGAAGCCAACAAGCACAACTAGGAGATTGAAAAAAAAATGGAGAGAGATTTATTACTTGCAGCAAGTACACAGTATATTAGAGATAATTCTCAAAGCTGTGTTCCTTCAATTCAAAAAAGCATAGGACTCATATTGGAGGATCTTACATATATTCATATAGAAAAAAAAAATCATCATGTGCAAAGGCGGGCATATTCTTAAGCATGCTCAGTTTGAGGTCTTCATGTTCCAAAAAATAAAAGGATGTCTTAGTTAGTTTTCCATTTCTGTGACTCAATCCTCAACATTCACAAATTTAGGGGAGGAAAGGTTTATTTTAGCTCACAGTTGCAGAAGGTCACAGTCCATTCATGGGCGGCCAGCAGCAATGAAAGTACATGGCAGAGACAGAGTGGGAGGCAGCTCCACACAACATCACAAACAAGAAGTCAAGTCAAGGCAAGTTGAGACTAGTCCCTCAAGAAACGCAGGAAGCAGATTATATATCCTTCCAAGTCTCATCCCAGTTATCAGCCCCTGCCAGCTCCAGATGTGGCAGGTGTGGTATGCCCCCACTACACGCCTGTAATCCAATTTACATGCCTATAATCCACCCACCCAAAGTAGGCCCCAATCTCTCAACAGCACATGGTTCCATAGGCAATCCGTAACATTCAAGTACATGAGACTTTGGAGAACATTCCAGATCCAAACTACAATAAATGAAAAACAAGAATAACTTTGGGTAGAGAATTTGACATCATGAGGAAAGTTTATATCACCTAAAATGAATGAGCCAAAGTGACTCAGCAATTTTGACCAGCTCCTCGTAACTGGCCAAAAAAGGAAACAAACAAAAATCAACTTTGAAGGCCTGCTACAATTTTTTGGAGGGGCAAATGCTCTTCCACCATGAGTATAGAAGCTTGACCTTACAAGTGCCAAACTGGAGGACATTCAAGGCAAAGGCTACAAAACCTGCAGGCATAGCATTTACAAAGTACCTGTGAGTGTGACATACCTAACAAAGCACTAAGGATTGGGCAGTTGAACCTGCATGGCTAGAAAAGAGCACCACAGGTCTTTATAAGAAAGTTAGATTTATCCTACAGAACACAGGTTAAAAACTTGTAATTAGAGCTGGAGGAATGGCTCAGTGGTTAAAGCGCTTGCCCAGTAAGCATTAAATACCTGAGTTTGATTCCTCCGTACCACATAATCCAGTACCACATAATCCAGGCATAGTGGTGCACGCCTACAATCCCAGCACTTGAGAGGCCGAGGCAGGAGTATTACCCTGAGTCCAAGGCTAGCGTAGGCTACAAAGCAAGTTCAGGACCAGCCTGGACTACAGAGCAAGATTCTGATCTCAAAAAAAAAAAACCTCTAAACTCAGTCATTTATGATTTTAGGGTCCACAATTTCAAAAATAAAAATTATTACTTTAATTAGTAGATATGTCAGTCAGGTTAGGCTACATGATATACAGTAAAAAAAAATGACCCTCTATCTCAGTGACCCTGTGTTTTCCTTTTTGTTCATATCTATTGTGGACAGACCCCAGCTTCTCCCTAAAGTGAGCACTGTCATGATTGAACACTTAAGAATCAGGAGCTCATCAAAGTAGTATGGAAATTACTTTAAACTAATAACATTTGATTAGAAAGTCACCACAGAAAGAACTATCATCCAAACTTGAGCAGAATCTCTCAAAAATGTATTCCAAACATGGTGGTACATACCTGTAATTCACATTGAAAAAGGATGATCGTAAGTTTCAGGCCAGCCTGGCAACTCAGGGATAACCTATCTCAAAATTAAAAATAAAAAAGGCTAAGAATGTAGTTCAATGACAGAGCATCCCTGGATTCAATCTCCAGAAAAAAAAAAATCCTAAAAATTTGGCTGCCACTGACTCCCTCCCAAGGATTTCTCTGTTTCAACAAACTCACCTTTAAACCCAGTATGTGTGAATTCAGCTGCCATGAATTCCTCCCCACAGGGAAACTTTCAGGCAATAAGATGGACTAGCAATTATCATTAGCATCAAGAATCCCAAAAGGACATTCCATTCTCTCCCATTAAAGCCCTAAAAACCTTCCTTTTGCTAAATTTTATATATATCAATCTTTACTTGGGGCTCTTCCTCAAGTTTCCACTAAGGAAAGCTCCTTGCGGACCTGTGAAAATAAACTTTGTCTTTCCTCCAATCAATCTGTCTTTCCTCAGTTAATCTGTGAAACCCCTGACCATTTCAGACCTAGCTGGTAGAGAAAAACTGTTTCCTCCAAACACATATTCATTCCACAGGGAAAGCAAAATCATGCAAGGGCTCCTGGAGCTTCAGTTTGGTGACGGTGCATATCAATGCCATTTGCACTTCACTGGCCAAAGCTTGTTGTAGGGCAATGACATTAGGCTGGGTAATATGCAAGGAGTGAGTCATATGTGTGGTGAATGTTTTTAAATTTTAAAACATTGCCAAAGTTCCCCTCAAAATGCTTCCCTTCACTTTGAATGACTTTATACCATCATTCTTAGCACTTTCTGAAGCAGTTCTGGAAGCTCTCTTCTGTGAGTATAAATACAAATGCTGTTATCCAACAGAAGGCAGGCTCATAAGAACATGACAGAATGTCCTCATTCACCTTATTCACCAAATTGGCACCATGTTGTGACAGTGTACTAAAAATCCGACAGTAGGTAATTTTATAATTTTCTGTAACCTCACACTGATGTTAACTTTCTATAGTCAGGTTGTGAGATGATACAACTCAAACTGTCAATATACTAAAGTGACTCTATTTTGTGGTGATTATGCTATTCAGTGTTTGCTGTCTTAAGAGTTTACTGTGTAAGTTAAAATTTACTTTATAAGTCAGTTTGCTGTGAGCGCATCTTGTGAGGCCCCGCAGGCGTTGGAGCCTTGCATGTGTGCTAATCAGAATGTCTCTGGAGTCTTAAGATAAGGGCAGAGGCTTAACCACTCCCTCCTCCCTTGACTCCATGGCAACCCGCCGAGAGTCCCGCATTTCACATCAGGAACAGCACATGGGAAGTCAAATGTAGCCCACCAAAAGTAATGACTAAATGTCAGGTTGTAATTGCTTGCTCTGTAATAACAGGACACCCAGTCAAAAATGATGGCTAGCTGTCAGGTTATGATTGGTCACTATGTATGAAGTATGTGATGATGCAAATTCTTCTATATAAACTCTGTGCAAAACTTGCTCATGGCTACTCTCTACAGACTCACCCTGAGTCCACCGGACAGCCCAGCTGCCAGTCATAGCATCTCCACTGCAACAAAAAAAATCTTACCTTACCCCAGTTGGCGTTTGGTGGTCTCTTAATTTTGACCTATAATACATACAATTCCTGGCTCTCTTCCAAAGTCAAAATGACCTTGAAAGGCAACCATTTTGAATCAATTCAGGACATCAAGGCAGCAGACCCTCACAGAGAGGACTTTCAGAACTGCTTCAGAAGGCAACAGGAACAACTGCATGTGTTTGAAGTAAGGCAGACTATACTGAGGGGAGATTAATGGCAGTGTGTCTTTTATTGAAATATTTTTTAAAACTTAAAAATTCACTATATTTTCAATGACTCCCTATAAATCTGCCCCCGGACCAGACTAGCAAGAAGGAACAGTAAATATTTTTAACAAATTATTTTAACTACCTAGTAATCAATATTTAAGACTTAACACTCATAGAAAAGCCAAGATTCCAAGTTTTCTGGGGGAAAAGTGAATAAACACACTGGCAACACGGCCTCTGTTTCTACATGACAATAGTCAGCTGGCACTGACCTTCAGCTGTGCATTCAGACCAATGCGTGCTCTTTTCAGTCTCCCGCAGTCCCTGCCCTTCCTGTTCACTCATCTGTGTCACTAGGATTAAATAAGCTATGACCCCAGATAAACTGATAGCCACTGAGGAAATGAAGGAAGAAGGAGAATAATCAGCTCTACTTTTTAGACAATTTGAAAGTCTGAAGTTGAGGAGGATCCCAGAACAGGAAAACCAATGAGGAAGTTTCTGCACAAGAAAATCCCTAATGTAGCACAAGAATGTGGTTTTCAAAAATAGAAACAAGTTTCTGCCCACTGCTCTTCACCCAGGGAACAGTCTGCAACACCCAGCCAGAGGGAGCCAGCAAAGGCCAAAAAGACACCTTCCTGGCCAGGAGCCAGGGGAAAAAACTGCCACTGGAAAGCTTAACTTTAAAGAGTATCTCTTCACTCTACCCTCAAATCAAAAGTGGCATGCTTCTCAGAAAAGTGAAGCTGGACACAGATGGAGCAGGCGCCCCTCTAACAGGTGTGATTAAATAGTCAAGGCACTCTGGTTTTCTTCCCGAACCTCTGCCTCCCACCCCCTTCCTCCCCAACCCACTAATGGCCTAAATTAAGTTTTAAAAAGCCTCTGCACTGATTTTTGCTGAAGAGCATTGAATTCAATAAAACACAATTATTGATTTAATTAAAATACTTGCTCTGCAAGAGACGAAGCTCTTTTAATAGCCAGCAGAGATGGAAGAACCCTCATTCATTTCCTGCGTAGCTTCTGAAACAAATTGGGCTGCTGTTTTTAATAGGCCAATTCTATGTGCGGCTTTGAAATGGATCCTCTAGCCATTCACAAGCAGTAATTCAGCAAGTGAAGAAGGGGCCTTTCTCATTGGCTGCCTTTCAGGAGGGAAAGAGGAGGCTCCGTGAGCCTCCAGCCCAGACTGTGAGATGAATAATTCATAACGTTTCGTTCTGGAGCCCCTGTGTTCCTTTATGCTTACAATTGAAAGGAAAGAAGACTGGGGACAGTCTTGATGTGGGCTATACATCCTCTCTTGATCTCCTAGCGAAGAAGCTGCCCCAAGAGGACCAGCAGTCTTTTGAGGATGCTTTCCATCTGTCAAGACAGATACCCGTGGCAGGGGCTGTCCAATGGTTACCGCAAAGAAACAGGGATACGGAGGGAAAGAGATGAGTGTTGCTCCCCACAACCCTCCAGCAAGACCCCTCTCTTCTATTACACTCCTTCTGCACCTGTCAGTGCAGACAGATGAGGCTCCTCTTTGACAATGACTCTACTAGGGACAGAGAATAATGATGCTTCCTTGGAGAAGACCATAATGAAATGATAGCACATTTTTAATTAAATGCCTTGTGTCGATTATTATTCTACTCCTACTGGAAGGATAGTGCCATATTATAAGCATGAGACAAGCCAGTGTTTATCTGAATGCACATGTATGCACATACACCAGATCCTGCAAAGGCTCTTTAGCACCAACTGCAGCCCTGAGACAGAAGCTGAAGTTGTCTCTGCTTACAATCTGAGTGCTCATCTCGTAATCTGTGTAAACTCTGTGTTTTGTTAAGAAAAAGTTTGATGAGACTTGTTAAAATAAGATATGGAAGACTGTTCAGGACCAGTGCAGTGGGTTTTTGTAGACATGGGGGACAGAGGTTGGGCTTGAGTCACAATCGAACATGAGCAAGTAGGAAATCATACTCAAGGTGCAGGTAAGACCATGAAAGGGAATTCACTGAGAGGAAATATTCCATGTAAGAAAGACTTGGGCTAAAATGACCCAAGAGGATTCTTGCTGAAGACAGGCCAGGGTCACAAAGAAATCATCCAGGAGGGTGGAGGATGAGGAATCCAATGAGATATGGAGGGTGAAGGGGTTTTGCTATACCTACATGGCAGGGTCTTTTCTTAAAACTGGATCTTATAAGAACTACACAGACAGGCAAAGGTTCAGGAACCAGAATAAAGTTTTGGTCAAGCAAAAATATTTGTCAGCCTCAAGATTGTGCCCTGGACCAAAGCTAAAGAAAGACACTGCTTGACAGTTGTTGAAGATCAGAAAAAAAGATTTGAGAGCACCAAATGAATGGAATTTTTTGCAGTAAAGACAAAAGATTGGGCTCAACTCTATACATAAAACTTTTATTATCAGAGTACTAGGATAAAAGTTACCATTCAGGGGTCCCAATAGACCAGGCTCAGCCACCATTCTCAAAATACTAATCAAGAACACTGCAGTATGAAAAAGAGGGGGAAAAAATTTTAATCAGTGTTGCCCAATTGAAAAGAATGGATAACGAGTAACAGATAAAAAGGTTCAAGATTTGTCCTTAAAGGGCTGACAAAACCTTTGAGGTTTAACAGAAAAGAGAATCCAAGACAAGGGGTGGGGGCTAATAGCTGAGGGATTACGTAGGCAATTTTGATCAAGCTGTGGTTCAATGGGTCATTATCTCCAGACTGGATCTGCTTTTCCTGAATATAAGTGACTGCAAATTTAGGAACATAACTAGAAAGTTCTAAGCACCACTCCAAGGGTATGGAATAGAAAGTTTTAAAAACTGGCAACTGAATGTCCATACAGGTCTTAAAAATGCTTCAGCTGTTCTTATCTTAATATCCTCAGTCTTAAAGGGGGGTAAGATAGGCTAAGTAATTTTAGGGTTAGTAAGCTTTTATATTCAACACTAGCAGTTTTTACTCCTTCAGCAATTAATATGCTTACCTACAGAGCTGGGCAAGGATTTAACCCAAAATTGTAAGGGAATAAAAGAGACCGAAATGAAGAAAGAGAGGCCAAGCTTTATTCTGCTTCCATTTAACCCTTGTTCATCAGCAAGCCCAGCCTGTAGGTCCATGCCATATAAAGAGAAATGAAGAATTATACCCAATAAGCAAGGTAACTCAGTAGATGGGAAAGTACTTAGAGGAAATGTCAAGGCTTGGGGGTGGGGTGAGTTCTTGCTAAAGGGAAACCAAGGTGAAAAGATACCAAGGACACAGATGAGGAACTGTATCAGATTCTCCCAGGTCATCAGATACCAAACATAGGGGATTCACTAAATTGACTCAGTAGCGTTCTTGCTAAAATGGCCTAGTAGACTACAGACAGACCCTATGGCTACAGCCTAGTCAGAAAGGAACTCGAAGTTTGGACTAGAGGAGTCCTTTTCAACAGCAGAAGGGATCTGTGAGCATTTCCTAAACACCAACATCCAGAGTTCCAATATGGAACCTCATGGTGAAGGCCAGTTATCAGCTGAAGGTCTTAAGAAGTCACTTGTGGAAAGCTGGCACACACAGATACAGCAGGAGTCCCCATGTTACTACTGATTTCTATACCAACTAACCATCCTCCTTCTGGTCCCAAAATTGTCCCTAGCCTTCTCAGTGGCCTGCAGCAGTCTTTACAATTGACTGAGGTCTTGGGCATCTCCTCCACTGGACTCCCACAGTCTTGTAATGACCCTCTGGTGTTATTACTTGATGCTACCAATATGGTCTTAGAGTTGAAAGAAACAAACTAAAACATACAATGTTACTAATGATAATAAAATTACCATTTATTGATATAGCAGGCACTTTATCAGTCCTACGAAATATATCATACATCGAATATGTCCAAGATTAGAAAGCTATAACTTGCCAAAATAGGATTAAAATTCTGGTCTATTGGTAGGTTTTGCTTGCTTATTTGCTTCTGGGAAGCTTATTTATTCTTTGTTTTTGTTTTTGTATTGAGAAAGGGTCTCACTCTACAGGCTGGTCCTGATGTCACTACGCATCCCATGCTGGCCTCAAACTCACAACAATCCTGGTGCCTCAGCCTTCCAAGTGTTGGGATTAGAGGCATGCACTCCCACTCCCATCTCTTGTGGTGCTAAAGAATTGAATTCATGGCCTTGAGTTTGCTAGGCAACAACTTTAACTACTGAGCTACACCCCCAGTGGGGAGCTTTTTAACACTTGTCATTGTTTTAAAAGATGTTGTGGGTTAAATTTTTAAACTGCCTCTGTGTGTGTGTGTGTGTGTGTGTGTGTGTGTGTGTGTGTGTGTGTGCATGTGTGTGTGCATATGTGTGTTATTCTCCCATTGTGCAAATCAGGAAATCACAGCACAGACAGGCTATCTTGCCCAACCTGCTATAACAAGAAAATAGAAGTGGGGGCTGTAGGAATGGCACAGCAGTTAAAGTGCTTGCCTTGCAAGTGCAAGACCCTGAGTTCAATTCCCCAGCACCACATAAAGCTGGGCGTGGTGGTGCATGCCTGCAATCCCAGCACTCTAAAGGCTGAGACAGGAAGATTGCCCTGAGTCCAAGGCCGGGCTCCTGGGCTACACCAGTGAATTCAGGACCAGCCCCGGGATACCGAGTGAGATCCTGTCTCAAAAAGAGGGAGGGAGGGAGGGAGGGAAGGAAGGAAGGAAGGAAGGAAGGGAGGAAGGGAGGGAGGGAGGGAGGGAGGGGAAATAAAAGGCCTACAATCCCCATTTTCAGATTCTTTGTAGCCTTCCCAAGAACTGAGAAAGTCATATGGTACTAGTTGCTCTTTCTCCAAGCCTTTGGAGACTCCAGTCAGAAATTTCTCAGCCATATGAGCCAGACACCACCCTTTCAGGCCTCTAATGACTCAAGCAACAATGGGATGCTGGCAAAAACTATCAAACAATACTCATTAATGCTAGGTGCCAAGGGAATGCAAGTTTATTAAATAAAACACCACATTTTCCCTTAGCTATAAGATTCCAAGAAGGAAGCTCAGTTCCTGTCACCACACACACATGTCCAGAGAGACTTACTCTGAGTTGGCAGCTCCCTTTGATCCTCAGAATAGGTGCTAAGTGGTTGTGCCCCCCCCCCCACACACACACACAGACGGGTGGGACAAAGAGGCAGCATGTCCAATCCTAGGATTGTTGTGGCCTAACACCAGGAAACATTGATCTTGATTGGTTCCATGCAGAATGCCAGAAGGTTGGAGAGGTCCAGCCCACTTGATTCCTTTATGTTAATTAATTGCTGGCTTTTCCTAGCCCTAAATTCCCATATATGAAAAGAGAGAATTTGATCCAGAGTCCAAGCACGTGCCCAATGCACCAAATGGAGGGCAAGCAAGCAAGCACTTCCATTTCATCCACACTAGTGGAGCTGGAGAATAGGCGACATAAGCAGGCCATTTGTGCTCAATTATTTTCATTGCAAAATTCAGCAATGGATGTCAAGGGAAAAATCAGGATCTTGGTAGAGAAACAGGATGTCATGTTCCTCCTGCACAGTCATAATGAGACCCAATCAGTATTTTGGGAACAAGCTTCCATTTCTCTCCATCATGTCTCATTTCAAATTCCCTTAGGAAACAAGGATATAATCTGCTTTCTCATAAGGAACACCAATTAACATGGGGAACAGAAGTGCAACAATGCAAATATACATAGGCAAAATCTCATCCACCTACTCAGACTTTCCAGGGAAAGTAACCAATGAGATAGAAGATACTTCTGCAATCAGTCCAACAACATATTTGGGGCCAAAGTACACCAGAGCCAAGAGAAAGGGGATACTATGGGACTTTCACCCTAGTATCACTATACACTCACATCAGATGTGCAGGAACTAAATGTATAATTACTGCATATAGGAAACCATCTGCAGTGTCATTTCAAGAAGAAGTGTTATTGCATCCATAAAAAGAACTTACGTCAACAACTTGAGATGATCCCCAGCGTTTCCTCTCTCAGTCAATTTGTCAATGCGTGGGAAAGAAAGCCTTGAAATGATTTTCCACTAGGGTCATAAGATAGTAAAAAAAGGCATGTCCCACAGAGGTGGCACTGGAAGCATTTACAGTTGACCAACCCAGTGAAGTTACAGCAGGTGTTTGGAAATCTCTTTTGCAAAGAAAACACTTCGTGTTTCACTGAGTCTTCCAGGCCACATCCTCTAGGACAGATTGCAAAAATTGGCCATCACCTTATTTAGGTAATATATTTAGGATATTAAAATGAATACTTTCCTTTATAAAAGATGGAGCCACCACTTGAATTTCTTGAATTTATGCCTGTGATTTTGTGTGTGTGAATGTGATACAAGGATACAGGGAACTGAACCGAAGGCCATCACACTGAGTGACATCCCCTGCCCTTTCTTTATTTTGGAAAAGGATCTCACGTAGTTGCCCAAGCTGAGTCCACATGTAATCCTCCTGCCTCAACTTTCCTGACCCCACCATCTAAGCTGAAAGAAAATTTTAAATAAAGGGACTCAGTGGTTCTTGTAAGATCAGATTGCATGATTTCTCTTAATTTTCCTCCCTCTTCATCTTTTCTTGTAATTTTTTAAATCTGTAAGAGCAATTATTCTGGCACTTTTCTCTCCCCTAGGCTCTTCATTGAAAACACAAGTTTGCAGGGACCTAAAAAAGCCTCTCCTTGTTACCTGCTCAATTTAGAATAATTAGGTGACAGGTTTTAGCCAACAGGCAGTGGAAATTAAAAATCAACCTTATTATTGGGAAATATCACTTCCTGCAGGCCCTCTAAAGAGTCATGCATGGGACTGGAGGAATGGCGCAGCAGTTAAAGTGCTTGCCTTGCAAGCCTAACTCCCTGGGCTCGATTCCCCAGCATCACATAAAGCCGGGCACGGTGGCACATGCCTGTAATCCCAGCAATTGGGAGGATGAGACAGGAGGATTGCCGTGAGGTCAATGTTAGCCTGAACTCCAAAGTGATTTCAGGACCAGCCTAGGCCACAGAGAGAGACTCTGTCTCAAAAAATATATACATACATATACACAGACACACAGACACACACAGACACACACACACACACACACACACAATTTTGAAAAATAAAGAACCATACAACCCTGGGCAAGTTACTCAGTAACTGTACCTTTCTCCCCAGTGTTACTACTATGAGGGGGAAAATGAGAAAATATCTGCATATGTTATGTATAATTTCTAGTAGTTAAGTACTGAACACTTTTTAGTTCTTGGTATTATGTTCTTGCAAGTGAAGTCAATTAAAACACAGTGGAACTGGGCCCAAATAATGTAGAAGTCCACACTCATACCTTCAAAAAGAAGTGAGTCCTAATTTTAAAACACAAAAGTAACCACACCTCTTGACAAGGCCAAAAAAACCCCTTTGTATCCATAATTGTTTTATGATCCTAATTTTCCTTTACAGACATGTTATGAGTTCTCCTTTTCAGAGTCTGGTATTAACTGCTTCTGTATTGTTAACTCACAACCAGATCATATTTGAAAACATAAAGTTTAAGACAGAGAATAAAGAAGGGATGTATTATAGCATGAGCCTACTTGAGAAGAATTAAACACTTAAGAAACTAGTGAAGTTACGTGATCAGCCTGTACAGTGGTAATCTGGAGGTCACTGAGCTTCAGTTAAACTTTGCTGCACTGCCTGATCACATCTCTAACCATCCTAAGCTCTACCTATTTCTAGGGCTATTTTTGAAAAGCATCATTAAGCTGGAGTCCATTGAGGCAAGAGGATCCAATGTATTGTGTAATCCTATAACCCATGAGGAATGACAGGGAGGACCTTAACCTAGGAAAAGAAGGCTAGAGTCTCACAGTAATTAAAGGGCTTCCACATATAAGGTAGATTTTGTATTTTCCTAGTATAAGCCAGAAATAGAGCATACATAGGAAAAAAAAATCACATAATGTACTAAAATGCCTGTAAGCATTATGGTAAGGTATGTGGATAGAATGAGATTGTGTTCTGCTTCCATTGTTTATAAATGAGATATCTGGAGCTGACCATGTCTCCCAAGTCCAGACAGGTGATACAAATATTTGAAATAACCAATTAAACTGAAAAGGAACAACTAGTGGAGTGAGGGAGTGGGAGAGTCAAAAAGGGAGAGGGGAAGGATCTGTCATTTTGACACTATATGTGATGTGATTTATATATATAATAAAGTTCAATGTAAACATTATGTATCACATATATACATATTAATAAAATGGGGAAAAAGAAATAAAGAACTGGCAATTATCTTTTGAAAAAAGTGATAAAGAGCAATGGTAGCAGATCAAGAGGACTGCAGCTACCCACTATGCTTTGAATGTTTGTCCCCTCCCAAATTCTTCTTGAAATCTAATTGTTATTATAGTAGTAAGAGGTGGGGCCCGATAAGAGGTGATCAATTCCTCTATTAAAAGGGCTTGTGGGAGCAGCTCATCTGTTCTTTCCTTTGGCCTGGGAGGATTGTTATGATTTAAATCTGGAGTGCCCCCAAAAGCCTCACGTATCTGGATGTTATGGACTAGCTTTTGGTTTTACATGCTGGTAAAAGGTGGTGCCTGGCCAGGTGTGTGGTAGAAGACAGGAGTGTGGTAGATTATACATAGATTATAGGTGGGTGGTGCATTAGGGGTGTGCTGGAGATTACAGTCAGTTGTGTGGCACATTACTGGGAATGTGACCTGAAAGGAACAGATCACTGGGCTCTACCCAGAAGGGGCAGGACAATGGGCTAGACCCAGAAGGGACAGATCACCGGGACATGACCTAGGAGGGTATATGCTAGCTTTGCCCTTCCTCCCTCACTTGGCTTCCATCTGCCACGCAGTACATAACTAAGCTTCTGCCGTGTGCTTCTACCATTACTAGCTGTCCATGAATGGACTGCGACCTTCTGAAACTGTGAACTAAAATAAATCTTTCAAGTTGTAAACGTTGGGTATTCTGTCCCAACAATGAAAAAGTAACTGAGACAAAAATGAAGCCAGAAGTCATCACCACATCTTTGTCTGACTCTCATCCTCCAGAATCACGACAAATAAATTTATGTCCTTCGGTGGCACTCACCTGTAATACCAGTAGGGAGGCTGGGACAGAAGAATTGCCATGAGTTCAAAGCTAGCCTGGGCCCCATCATGAGTTCAGGACCAGCCTGGGCAACAGAATGAGACCCTGTCTCAAAAATTTTATTTATTTATTAATTCATTCATTCATTTATTTATGTCCTTTTCACATTACCCAAACCTTACCTGGTGGCATCTGCCTATAATCCCAACACTCTCAGAAGCTGAGGAAGGAGGACCACCTGTTCAAGTCCAGCCTGGGCAACTTAAGTGACTTAGCAAAACACTGTCTCAAAATCAAAACCAAAAATGGACTGGGATGTAGCATAATGTGAAATCCCTAGATTCCATCCCCATCACTGCAAATAAATAATGTAGTCTTAAGTATTCTTTTTATAAAAGAACAAAATGGACTTAGAAAAGATACAACTTTTTAAAACATACATTAGCCAAAAAAAAATCTGCAAGCCAATTTGGTTTATAAAACTCTAATGGCAATCCCTTAAATAACCTTGGTCAAATTACTTTTTTCTACAATTATTCTTCTATAAAATGGTGATATTAATAAGATGTACTTTAGCAAGATTTTGTTGGGCTCAGAAGAAGAAATAAGATACGTAGTAATGGTGGGTAAGAATAAGGAACTACTGTTAAGGTTTAGATCTAAAATGTTCCTCAAAAGGTCATATGTCAAAGGCTTGGTCCCCAATACAGCACTGTTCAGACATGGAGCTTTGGAAAGTGATTGGATCATGAGGGCTCTAACTTCATAAATAGATATTCCATTCATGGATTCATAATTTTATGGCATTATTGAGAGGTGATAGAAAATTAGGAGGGATATAGTTAAAGGGAATGAGTCATAGAGGTGTGACCCTGGGGACTTATTTTCTTGTCCTGGCCCCTTTCTCTCTGGCTCATTTGATCTCAATTTCTGTTCTGAAGTAAAGTGTCCCTACCGTATTCTCCCATCATAACACTTCTGCCTCAGCACAGACCTAAAAGCAATGGAGCAACTGGCCTTGCTTGAAACCTCTGAAACTGAGCCAAATAAAACTTTCTTCTTTTCATTGGTTATTCTCAGGTATTTTATCATACTGAAATAAAAGGCTAAAACAGATACATAAATGTCAGATCTCATTTTTTTTAATTTTCTCATTGTTAAAGCACTCTGAAAAAGAGTTTGAGTACTGCAGAAGGTAGACAGCTCTCTGTCTCACTGGGGCTAGCTACTCTGACATGAAGAACATTCAAAAAGGGAATGGGACAAGTGAACAAGGGTCAGGTTTCCTGGGAGCAAAAGAAATTCTTGGGATTCTGAGATTTCCTGCAGGAGGTTTGTGGGGGTGGGGGATATGTTGGAGAAGGGGAACTAGAGGCATGAGGGAGCAGGATAGAAAGAAAAGCACAGAGCTGACATGCAACAACTGAACAACTGTGGTTACAACCAAGACCTCAGCCCTACTTACTGACGCTGGGTGACCCTCCAGACTTCTCTCAACAGAAATGAGGGGACTGGGCTCTTAGAGCTGCACATGCACCAGCCTGTGGTTACACCCTGACATAGGGAGGGAATGTAACCTTAGGCAGATGGCAGCAGCACTCATCCATAAGCCATCAGTAGCCAAAATTCTTGGCAGGTAGAAATTGGGAACATGATTCCTGGATGAGTGGTCTGGGCAGCATAACATAGCATCTTTGCTATAGGTTATGTGACCTTACCAATACATGTAATAGAAATAATTATGATACTGGTAACAATGAATTAGCATTTATTTGTATTTCATGTACATGTTTCTAACTTGGCCTTCCATGTATCAAGTTCTGTTAACCCTTCTCATCCATTATATCATTTACCTTCACAACAACCTAAAAGATATTTTTCTCTCTAGATTACAAAAATAAATTTGAGAGTAAGAATGGAAAAGGCATTACTGGAGCTTTCACATCTGAGAAATAACAGATTCATAATCTTAAAAAGGTCTACCATGAGAACTCAAAATCTGGCAGCTAGTATTTCAGAAACGATAATACTTGCCAAAGACTACCATTTGCTATAGGACATATGTTTTTCTTAAGGTTTCCACTCTGCTAGGTAGGACCCACGGGCCTGTTTGAGAAAGCTGACCTTCAGAAAACTCAGCTCATTGTAAAACATGCTCTAGATTGAATTCAAACTGAGAACCATCTGACTTCAAAGTCCACCTCTTCTGAAAGACACTCATCTCTCTAAAAGAACAAAACGCAGACCAGAAGACTGCATATGGTACAGCCCTGATGTTGCTCTAATGGCCCTAGGAGGGCCAAGGGAACAAGAAGACAGATCAGTTTACTTGAGTTCCTGTGGCCTGCACTGTCACAACCAATGTCTATGAGGTCCGGCAAAACTCCAGAACACAGTGGAGGTATTCTATTCTCAAACTGTCTGGGGAGTTAGCAATCATGTCAGGAAAATGAAGTTTAAGACTTTCACTCTTTTCATCATAAGAGTTTTGAGTATTGGGAGGCTGAAGCAGGAGGATCTCAATTTCCAGCTCAGCCTGGGCTAGAGCTGGGCTACTCAGTGACTTGGTGAGATCTCACCTCAAAGTGGATAAAAGGCAAAAAGGTGGGGGAGAGGTGGACTGGGAGTATTGCTCAGTGTAAAGGCCCTGGTTCAATTCCCAGAAGAAAAAGAAGGGCACGGACATCCTAAGCTCTAGGCTTTAAGCACAAGCACTGTGATTCCCCAGGCCCATTCATTACCTGTATTATCAGTTCCCTCTGGCAATTTACAAAGCTAAAGTCTACTGTTATTTCCAAGTCTGTCAGAAGAATAAAAGATAATAGCTTATTTTAAGAAGGCCTCAAAAGTTTCCAAACATCTTCAGGCCAGTTAACACGCACCAGAAGGGATCATTTAGTCCTTTATTTCTTGCTACCCTGACCTATTATGGTCCTAGTGAAAAGTCTTTCATTTTAAAGGGAAGAGGCAACCACAGCTTTTACCTGGTTCAGTTGGACGGGCATGTTTCTTAGTCTCTCGGGGTGTTTCACGTCTCCAAATGAGAACAACAGCCGTATTTGTAAAGTGCCTACTTACTGGGGGCTGGCTTACAGCAAGCACTCGAAAACGAAACATTAAAAAAAAAAAAAAACACAAATTTTCTTCTTTCCTCTTCTCCCTCTTCCTAGCCCTCACATAACAAAATCTAGGTACAACCACCCCAGGAAAAGAGAGCTGTTCCAAACCAGCCGAGGGCTCTGCTTTGACCTGTTCTGTTGTTTTGTTTTGTTTTGTTTTGTCTTGTTTTGTTCAACTAAGTTGGAGATCTCAGAATTGGCAAAAAGGCTCCCCCTCCTTTGAAGCTGGTGGCTCCACGGTTTGGGTGCCCGTGGCTTGCGGCCCCAGGGCCGCCACTCTGAACCTGAGTGCCCGCACCTGGTCGCTGCTAGCGCTCCCGCTCTTCACGTGACCCTGCTCGCAGCTGCACGGCTTCTAGGCACGTCAGTAAATTGTACGGCACCCGAAACTTAGGAAACTGCGGCTTTCTACAGACCTACCTGACTCTGCCCCGACCTCTCTGGACTCCCCAATCTCGGGATTCATCCTTTTACCTCCCAGAGACGGGCAACTTCAGGCCTCTGCCGTAGCCTCGAGCCTCTGGTCCGCCTGGCTCTTCCGCTCCGCCCTGGCCTTCATGATTCGGCCAATCCTTCGGAATCCTGGCTTTAAGGACGCGGGCCAGGCTCCAGAACTCCCAGGGCTCGCAGCCACTAGTGTTAACAAAAAATAATCATCATCATAGTAATAAATATTTTAAAAAAAAAACACTGAGAGGCCTTCATTAGGACCTAGGCTACAGGCGAAGGCGAGCGCTGGAGGGCGCGGCGCGCTCCTCCACGCACCGAAGGGTCTGAGCCTGCGCGGTTGGCGCGGAAAAGCAGCCGCGCAGGCGCAGTGGTGCGGAGAGGGGCTCCTCTGTCCGGAACAGCTGCGTTTTGAAAGCCTGTTGCAAGCGGGACCACATCTTCTAAAAGGGCGTGAGGACAGTCCCGGAATTTCTACACTTCCATGAAAATGGCGAGGCCAAAACTGTGCTTCCTTGTTTTTGACATCTCTAGAAGGAATTGTAGTGTAGTGCTCATTGTCCCCAGGGGTTAAGGAATTGTGGGGGATGTATCCGCAATGGTCTCATTTGGTTTTAGGCAGGATTTTTTTTTTTCTTTTCATCTTACAAAACGGTTGCAGCAGTGTGCCTGGAGATGGGGAGGGGAAGGTCATGACAGCCACCAATCAGGTCATGCCCGCATATGGCTGTCAGGAAAAGGGAAGAGTTGGTCGGGCCTCGTTTCTTTCTCCAGAGAAACTGCGACACTAACCAACACGAAGGGTAGAGAAAGAACATTATTCAAGCCATTGTCTCCCATCTAGCAACACTTTTAAATATTAACTAAAGCCCTGGAATTTCTTTTTATTTCAATAAACACCTGCCAGGCATCGATTAGGGAAGGAGCCCCAGGGCATAAATATTAAAGAAAGATACCTCTTGCCCTCAAGGAGCTCGCACAAGAACCAATAGCTAATACTGACATCTCTTGCAATCATTCAGTGAAACTCAGAAAGTATCAAATCTCTGGAGAATGCATTCCCCACCTGCCTCAGAGTGTAGAGGACCATTCTTTTACTATTTTTTGAAATCAAACTAATTTGGTATTTTAAATTGTGTGGGTGGGTAAGTGTAGGTTCTCCTTTGGATACAATATTTGCATATCCAGGAGAGTCACATAGTCCTGGAAGCTTAGGTGCTGTATAAAAAAACAATTGTTAATGATTTAGTTGGAAGAGTTTTGGGACAGTATCAGTACTTTAGCAGGCAGGTAGAAAACTGCATTCCCAACTCCATTTGTGGGAAAGAACCGCTATCTCTGTTTTGTCCTAGAAGGACCTCCCACATTCCGTCTGGCCAAAGCAAAATTCAGTAGTTATTCTAACCAAAGGTCCTTCTGAGAATTTGAGGAAATTATGTTCCCATGGCCTTCAAATGAGGGAAAATCAATTAAACCACAACTCATTATTACCTTCTAAATATGGGCCAACTTGGGTCTCCTGAAACCCATTAACCTATTAACTACATGTACTAGAATTTTGCTTTCACATTGCCTTCGAGAAAGTAAGTCTATAGTGAAAACTTAATGGAAATGGAGATCAATCAGGGTCATATTAAGTCCTGTAAGTGGGAAAGGGTCTATAAATTCTGACAGGTGGGAGGGAGAAACAAAAGAAAGTAGATTATTAGATATTTGTTCAAGATTCTTGCTTTAAGAAAAGGAAGAAGGAAGAAAAGAAAAAATAATAACATGGAAGAAAATGAGGAAAAAGGGAATGTGGAGAAGGGGTATATACTGAGTTCCTACTATGTATCAGACACCAGCTGGTTGAATTACATATGTGATCACCTCTGTATTATTATGTCCATTTTACAGAAAACTGAATCTATAATTTCCAAAAGTCACATAAGTTAGAAAACAGCTTGGCTCCAAAGTCTAATTGTCAGTTTGACCACTCAGGAGCAGAACTTATTAAAGGTATACTTACTTTTTTTTTTTTTTTTTTTTTTTTTTTTTTTTTTTTTTTTTTTTTTTTTTTTTTTTTTTTTTTTTTTTTTTTTTTTTTTTAGAACTTGCAGTGTTAATGGTTCGTACCTACAATGGGGCTGATCTTTAGACATCTCAAATGCCCTACCCCATTTGTGTTGTTCCTTAAAACCAACAGTAGATGGAAGAATCTTTTTTGGGATTCATTAGTGCAGAGGAGAATAGGATTGTCACATTGCCCAGCCAGAGCACCTGAGCTGTATGACACCAGGGGGTTGAAGATACAACAAAGCCACTGATTTATTACAAAAGGGAGCTAAAAGTGGCCTCCAAATGGGATAGTTTCATATAATAAATATGCATATAACATGTGTTGTTAGATATGTTCCAAGTACTAATGTAGAACACAGAGTCCTCATGGGAGTTAACACCTAGTGAAGGTAAGTGGCAATAGAACTACAGTAAGTACTAAATGCTACAAAGGAATCAAAGCAGGATAAAATCCCAGGATGGAGGAAATGAAGAAAAGTGTGAACAACCCTGGGCAAAGACAACAGAAAACACAAACAGAATTGACTTAACACAATGAAAATCAAGAAAGCTGGTGTGGTTGTGTATCACGAATAAGGGGGAAGTATGTGGATGTGAAATTTGAGGTTCTGCCTATCTCTGGAAACTGTACAAGCATTAAACTTATTTCCTCTGGGCACACAGCTAAACAATGGTTTCCAGCTTTCCTTGCAGACAAGAAATCTCACTATAACACATTTGTGACCATCACTATACTGAGTAAAGGAAAAAAATGAATGAAAGCACAAAAGGTGTAGTCATGGTCTCTGCCTAGTGGCTCAAACAAATATTCACAGTGAAGAGAACATTGATTTGGACCTCATAGGATGAGTAGGAGTTTTCTAAGTAAAGAACTGAAAGTGCAAATCAAGTAGAGGAATAGTACATGTGGCAGATCAAAAATCCATGTCCTTTCAGCATCAGGGAGCCAATGAGATGGTGCTGTAATGATGCTGTGAGCTTCTAGGAAGCCAGAGATGCCTTCTGTTTCTTTTGTTTTCCTGAAATTTTGTGCACATGGTAAGAAAGAAGAAGGGAGAGAAGGAAGGAAGAAACAAACAAACAAACAAAGAAGAGATGATATAGAAAGGGGAATAATACAGCACATACAGCTGCAGCCCATCACGCACCCTCAGATACCCACGCCTGGTCTCACTGTTGCATGAGAGCCTCAGAGCTCATTGGAGTTTTATTTACCCTATCTCTGCATTCATTTCACACCATCTGACAGCTGTTTTAGGCCATTCCACTCGCCGTTGGAGGCATGATCAGGCAGGAAATGCAGGCTGTAAGTAGCACACATTACAGAGTAATGCTGGAGTCAATACCTACAAGATTTTATTAATGTTACAACATTTGGAATACTGGAATATGGAATATTTTAAATTGTCATTGATTTTTATTAAAAAGGGCACTTTTAGTACTGTACATAATGTCAGGAAAATACCTCCCCTTCTCCCTCACTGCCAAAGCAAACTTGGGTTAATTTGCTGTAAGTGAACATGAAACATCCAGCTAGATTTTGCTGGCTTGGATTATCCTTCCCCAGTGAAATTCCTCACCCCTCACCCCCATACCTCGGCACGAAGAATTGAAAGGGGAAAGGGAATCCCGTCCTCACCTGGACCAGGATGGATGCCAAGGAAACAGTATTTCTGATACTTTATTTCACTTTTGGCCACAAAACTAATAAATATATGACTCCAGCTGCATGTCAGTTAATATGTCTTGGAAATGACAGACAGTCTTTTGGACACTGGAATTTTTTTCTTCTCCATCTTGCATCTATGTAAACAGCCCAAATCTGGGATTTCACTGTAGAATTTCCTGCTGCTATAAAAAGTCTCCAAAAGCACCATTCAGCATATCAGATAGTCTTTTCTCCAGTTCCTGCCCCATCTTTTTCAGGAGCCACCAAACTTTTTCTTGTAACATATACTTAAAAGAACTTATAGGTCTGGGACCTTAGCTCAGTGATAAAGCACTTGCCTAGCATGTGCTAGGCCCTGTGTTCAATTCCCCAACACCATATAAACTGAGCATGGTGGTAATCTCAGCATTTAGAAGGCTAAAGAAGAAAGGTAGCCATCAGTTTGAGGCCAGTCTGGTCTCCATAGTGAGTTCAGAACCAGCCTGGAATACAGAACAAGTCTTGTCTCAAAAAAAAAGTATATTCTTCACCATCGTATGTGGTTGTCACAAGCCATGTGTAGCTATTTAAATTTATTACAAAATATTTCCTAATTTAAAACTTCAGTCCCTAGTCACCCCAGCCACATATCTGCATGTCTAAAGTTTACCAAAAAATTAATAAAGAGAAAAAAAAGAGAAATGATAGGAAATAAGGAGTTAGACTTGGTTAAGGTAGAAAGGGGAGCTGTGGATGGGAGGAACAGGAGAGTACGTAGGGGAAAGGGAAGTAAAATTGACTAAGATGTAATTTGTATTTATATATGTACCAATTCCCCAAGATGATTATAATTGCTATGGATAGAAAACATATTCTAATAAAAATATTGACAACAGGGAAAAATTCAGTCTACCATATTAAGAACAACACAAAGATAGAACATTCTCATCTTTGCAGAAACTTATATCCAGTGGTTCTTCTCTAGACCCTTCAAGACGCTAGACAGGAGTACCTGTCCTATTTATGTGACATGTCCTGCATTTTCTCATTCTGACCCTTCCCATTTCTATGACTTGCCCACCTAGCCCTGAGTTTGAGTTCCTCTGGCCTCTTCTCCTAACTCCAGCCTCACTTTCACCCCTTTGCCCACCCACACTTGCAGATATTCCTCTTCACATTCATCCAGTTATTCCAGATGTTCTGAATAGCAAGTAGGTGGGTGGGATGTGCTCCCTAGGTGCTAGGGATGCCAAAGCAGAGAAGGCTGCACTCCTGATCCTCAAGGGCATCACAATCAAGCAGAGAGCACTAATTATAACACTTAGTTGTTGAACAAGAATTCACAAATCAAATCATATTATTTCCTGCTTAAATACCTTCAATAGGGCACTATTTCCCAACGGAAATGTTAAAAATATTTGCTGTAAATTATTCAATCTATATACACATTTGCAGTGACAAATCTTTTGCACACTTTGAATAAGAGGAATAAAAAATATTTCTGATACACTTCTCATTCCCTTCAGAATGATATTGGTTTTTTTTTTAATTCCTGTAAGTTAACACATTCGAAAAAGGTATTTTACTCCTTGTAAACAACCAGATGCAAACTTGGAAGGAAGAAGCAGAAGAGTCTTCCATGAGGCCAGTGCTTTGGCCACTCCCAATTTGTGCCAGGTGATCGCAGAGGCCATGTTGAGCTGAGAAGCTCGTTAGTACTTTCTACCGCAATGATTTACCTTCACAAAGTTGCCAGACCACATCTGTGCAGAAAAGAAGGAGGAACTTAACCAAGCCTACTTAGGCCAACAAATGAAAGGTCTTCGAGTTCCTTGCTAAGGTGATGGCGGTTGTTGTTGTTATATTAGACATAAAACTGCGGTATAGGTTTTACATAGCCTTCTAGAAAGATGAACCCAGCGATGAAGTAGCTGAACCTCAACAAAGGCAGGTTCTGCTGCATCCAACCCCACTCAGCAATTTGGAAAATTGTCCACCTCAATAGGAATTGTAACTTTCTATTGACTCCCACTGCCCAGAATCTAGGTTTTCAACGTTGCACTTCCTATGCCAAGTGAATAACTCTTCTCTACAATTTAAATGCGGGTATCTCGGAGGCATCACAAAATGGAGATAATGAATAAAGTTATGAGGAGAACATAACGAAATCTTCCTACCTATCATTTGCCCCTATCATTTGCCTTGCACTCTACCCTTAAGACAAATTTTAAAGTTCCCATTTGGCCACAGTCAAACGTTGAAGTCCTTTTCTGGGAAGCAAATCAGCTCACAATAATTATGAGAGCAGAATGACTTCCTATGGAAACGGTTCAGAAAGGCAAGAGTTCAGAGTAACCAAAACTCTGGGAAAGTCTTCAGTAAGTATAAGAATAGCTACCCACTGCCTATATTTGAGATGGAGGTCCCATTCTTATCGCACTTAATTCTTCAGGGTCCACCAAACAGCTTTTCCGCATGACACCTAGCCTCAGTGGACAACCTACTGCTCTCCTCTGAGCTGACCATGACCTTGCTCCTAGTAATACCTGAACACAAGAGTGAGTTTGTACCTGAGATCCAAATTGAGTTAAAGCCCAAACTCCTTACCTTACATCCAAAGACAGCTCCCAGTGAAGGGGAAGGGATGCCAGCCACCTTCCAGGGAACATTCTGCCAGTGCCCTGTGCTCCAGCCCCTCTGCCCTCTGGTCTCCATGAGCCTCATGTTTTATCAGAGCTCTAAATTTTTTCAGATGAAAACCCTCTTCTGGAATCTTTCTTCTCTTCCTGGAGAACAATCTCTCTTTGGGGTCACTGTAAATGTCATTTCTTCTGTGAAATCCTCCCTGACCCTCTCAGAGTTCTTTTTTCTGCCATTTTCCTATTTTAATACAACTTAGGCTTGGTTTTTTTCTTGTTTGTCTGCTTGGTTTTTTATTGTATGGAAAACTGGGTTTTCTTTTAGAATATTCATATATCCATAGAACATGTTCAATCAGTTGCATCCCTTATTACCTTATCTGTTCTTCCCTAGCCCCTTTCCCTCTGATCTACTTCCTCTTCTCAACTAGTATCCTCTCTCTCTCTCTCTTCTATATATGAAAGAAAATATGCAATATTTTACTTATAACCAAAACCCATTGTAGACCATTGCAGTGTTTCCTGATTTATGTACAGACTAATTACAAATTCTTTTTCTTGTTATTTTTTTCTGTCATTTGCTATCAACATGCAGATCTTTCTAGATAATCAGACCCAACAAATATGCTTCAAATGCTGCCACAAAAAAAAAAGAAAGGAAGAAGGAGGGAGATAAGCAGATCACCTTCACTCCTTGACCTGAGAGGCCCTCGGATAATTTATCCCTAACATCAGAAACTCTTCCCTTGGATCCTCTTTTCCCTACAAGATACAACCCTGGCATTCTACACTGGCTGAAAACTCCTCATTTCTTTGGGGGGAGGGAGGGGACAGAACCGGCTATCAGAAGATGAACATGGAAGCTGTTTAATGCCTGCTCATTTACTTTTAGGTCTGAAACATTTTGAAAACTGTAGACAGTTATATAAAAAGTGCAACAATGGAGATTGAAAATAAGCTTAGTGATGGTTACATTATTGTATTCTCTGAGCCTGGATGACCAACTCTTTAATCCAGGCTTAGCAGACCCAGCACCAAACACTCTTTATATCCTGTTCTTCCATCTAGGAATGTATTCTTTCCATTGGGAAACAAGTTCCACCCTCTTCTGGCATCAGGCCAGCGAGTCCAGATTATAATCTATTCATCTTTTGAAGTATCTAAATATTAAGAAGAAAAAGGGAAAGGGCAGGTAGAGGCTAAGAATCTCATTCACATCCCATCTGGACCACCCTTCCACCAGAGCTTGGCTCCTATCCACATACCCAGATGAGCATCGGAACTCACACTCAGAGGGAACGTGGGATGGGATCTTCTGTTTCAAATGCTGTGCTGGTTGTGTTTATCAGCCCATTAATTATCTGTCTGTATCTTTTAACAGTCTCAGTCCTGGGGAAAAAGAAAAAGCTGAAGACAATGATTCCAATGTGACTTTTCAGGGTAATGAAAATTACAAAGTTGTCCAGCCCTGGAGAGTATCAGGCAGTGTAACAAGGTTCTAATGTAAAGCACAGAGCAATTAGCAGGGAGATTTACCTCCCTGTCTTAAAAGCATTTTTATTACTTAATCAATCACAAGCAATTTCTAAACAAGGCTGAGATTTTACAAGGAGCCATAAATCTCTCCCATTTGCTTCCAGGAGAAAGAGCAGGAAAAATAGACATGACATTCCAGGAGGGACATTTTATCAGTTAAAATGAAAATTGAACTGAAGGCATTTGGGAAACCAAAAATAATAAAATAAAATAAAATTTTTAAAAATGTGCAGAAGGTAGTCCCAGAGCCACAGAGGAACCAGGGAAGAAAGAAGTCAGATGTGGGCAAGTGTTTGAGCCTGAAAATGAGTCCAAATTCAAGCTTATCTCGCTGTCCACACACATGGAGGAAGGAGAAACCAGGAGCACAGCATGAAAGAATTTCCCAGGCAGGGTTTTTACATTTCATTTCATAACAGAGGGCTTTCGAGTGGTAGCCTTTCTCTGGGCCTCAGTTTCCCCATCTGCAAAGAGGAATAATTTGGACTGGATTACATGCGAGTGATTCTTAGCCCCAACAGCACACCAGAACCACCAGGGGAGAGTTTAGAAACACCTCTGCCAGGCTCCTTCCCAGAATAATTAAATCAGAGATCTGGACCCAAGCCGAAAGCTCTTCAATCTCATCTAGTTCCAGCTTGAACATCCAAGAGGAGATTCTTATTTAGAAAATTAAATGTTTCCATTCCTCACAGCAGTGAGCTCAGCAATTAATAGCAGCAACACTCAGCCTGCATTCGCACATCCATTCACTGCTTCATTCACTTAACAGGCATTTCCTAAGCTTTTCTAGGTGTCCGAGGCTGAGTCCATGGACCTGTGTCTCAGGTCCTTCATGGTGCTTCCATGAGAAGTACTCCACTAGCTCCCATTTAGACCAGAGAAGTGGTTCTTGGAGGATTTGGTTAATAGGTGTAGAGGTTGGGAGCTGCTGTCCCCAGCCAAATTGTCAGCACCTATCCGCTCTGCTGGCTTATTAATTTCCGGCTCTCAAGGTCTCTCTGAAGAGCAGTGCAGAGTGATAATTGTCCTTTCAGCAGATTGTATTGGACACACTCAGGCCAAGCCCTGAGGGTCAACAAGACTCCACCAAGAGCAAATGCAACAGAACCAGGGAAAGAAATCAAATCGAGTGACAATGAATCTGCCTTGAACAGCCTCTTGGGTCCATGAAGACTCATCTTCAAAGTTTCCACTTAAAACGGTCACAGCTGAGTCCCTCCTGGGAAGTGTTCTGAAGCAAATCTTATTTGGCCTACCCCCTCAATGGTCCAAAATCAATATCCTCTTCAATACAATAGACTATCATTTATCTTTTAAATTTTGACCCAATGTGTTCTAGTTTAATGTTCTTTTTTTTCTCCCTAACTCTATCTTCAGATTTAGAGGGGAATATATTGTCTTTTCTTGGTCACAGGGAATTCAAATCAAGTTCTAATACTTCCATCTATGTCAGAATTCCCTTTCTGCTGCATTTATACACTGACTCTAGCATTTATAGAACTCTCCTGTGGAATATATCTCATCCTGATCTTAATTATAATGTTTGCACCATGGCATCTTTTCTCTTGGGCTAATAATGACCTACTTCAGTAGAAAGAACGGTTTTTACATGTCACATGGATCAGATCCCAGCTTCAGTCCTTTCATGACTGTATTGCCTCGAGAAAATTATGTGATCTTTCTGAGCTCCAATTTTTCAACTATGCGCAGTGAAGAGGACCTACTTCACAAAATTGGTATAAGAACGAAGTGAGAAACACATATCAAGTCTCTAAGCTTGCCAATCAATGTCCAGCTTGAAGTGTAGTGCCCTATTGTAGTTTGGATCAGGAATGTCCCCCAGAAGTGTCTTGTATTCTGATGTTGTAGATGATCTATAGAACTATGTGCCATTAGGAGATGGGGACCTGGAAGGGTGGAATGTGGATGTGTGGTGGCAGACAGGAATGTGTATTTGACTACAGGTGGAAACTTAAGCATGGACGGGCCAGAACACTGAAGCTGGATCCAGAAGAGGAGAATCACAGGGATGGGACCTGGAAGGGTATATGCGCTGCTTTTGCCCTTCCCTTCTTTGGGTATTTGACTTGAATGGACTTGGCTTTCTGTTTGCAATTTTGTGAGGAGCTGCCTCCACCTCTACCTTTGCCATTTGTTTCCACTGTTGCCGGCTGCTCCTGAGTGGATTGCAACCTTCTGAAATTGTGATCTAAAATAAACCTTTCCTCTACTAATTTTTGCATGCCAGATATTGAGTCACAGCGATGAAAAACTAACTGAGACATGCTCAGGACCTGAAAAATTACCCCAGAATAGTCCATCCTCTGGAAAGCACATGAGGAAGTTTTGGTCAGCAGAACTATGGTGAAGAGCCAGATTTCCTTTGGGTGATGTGGCAAGAAGAGAGGAAGCCATGGCCCACCATCAAGAATGTGGAGGGGAGGACATCTCTGCTGGCAGAGCTCAGGAATGGAGAGAAGGCCAGTGACACTGTGACTGGGTGAGTAAGCACACTGAAAGTCTCTGGGTGTGACCAGCTTCTTCAGGTAGTTCCTTGTATTATAGCATTTCACACTACCACCTCTTTCATCATTGCTCAGATAGTCATGGCAAGTTGCACCTACTAAAGACGTTGTACAGGCAGGCCAGGTGGCACAGACCCATGGCCCCAACACTCTAGGAGGTAGAGGCAGGAGGATTGTGAATTAGAGCCCAGCCTGGGCACCTAGCTACTTAGCAAAAAGATTTTTTAAGATTAGCTGGGGAAGTAGCTCAGTGTGAAAGGCCTGGATTTCATCTTCAGTACTGAAAAATAAAGAGAGGGTATTGAACAAAAATTTGGAAACTTCTCAGGAAGAATGACTACTCCACTGGGTCAGTCCTTAGTGTGTGTGTGTGTGTGTGTGTGTGTGTGTGTGTGTGTGTGTGTCTGTATGCTTCTCCATACTCACATACACCCCATGCACATTCACACCGTGCACACACAGCACTTTCTGTTTAAGCAGATGCTAGCTATAGAGACTTTTCTCTTGCTGTACATAAAACCATTTTACCTGGGTCCTTGCCAAGCACATACTAAGACGGAATAAGAGTTGAGAGGCATAAAGAAAAGCACCATCCTTTACCAAACACTGCCATCACTAGCACAGGGGATATTTAATGGACTACGGATTAGAGCCCAGGCCCTTCTTACTTTAAGCCAAAGGTTGCCAAGCTTCCTGTAAAGAGATGGACAGTGAACATTTTTGAGGGACCACTTGTTGGCTGCCATAGCTGCCCAACCCACTCTTGCAGTGAAAAAACAGCTGGTGCTAATAAATAAACAAAAAAGAATGTTATGTTTTGATAAACCTTTATGTATAAAAACAGACCATGAGCAGTGGTTTTCCGACTTCTGGTCATACCATAGGTGTCCAATTTTTGGGCCTAACTTGAGTCCCAGTGAGTGAAAACTAATTATCTTGGTTCTCACAAAGTATCTAATACTTAATGCAATCAAGTTACCAAAAAAAAAATCTCATAATATCTGAAGTTTATGGATTTGTGTTGAACAATACTCAAAGCCATCCTGGGATACATATAGCTCACAGGCTGCAGGTTAGACAAGCCTGTATAAGTCCTTTTGAAGGACTCTGCCATTAGAAAAGATGAAACTGAAGCTCTTTTCACCTTCTTAAAGGGCAGCAGAATTCATCTTTTAGGGGAAATGTGCTTTCTTATTAGACCAGACACTTTGATGTGACTTTGCTATGAAGGCAGGGCCCTGAGTAGGTGTGGATAGGAGAGGGTAAGACAGGGAAAATAAAATTTCTCTGAAACATAATGTAAAATGAGGCGGGCTTTTACTGAAGCGGTTAGGTTGCCTCTGTGGCCTTAGAAGTTATATCAGGGGAACAGAATGAGGGAAAGTGGAAGAAAAACGGGAAGCCCACACAGTTTCCAAAATGGGAAAAGTTACAGCAACACAGCATTAGCAAAATAAGAGACTCCAGAGCTAGGAAGTAGCCATGGAACTGAAGGAGCAATTAAAATCACGCATCATATTTTAAATGAATATCTTCTCTGTGCTGTAGAACCCTTCTGTTTTGTTCAAACTTTTAGTAAATGCTACATAGTAGTCTCAAGTCAGTGGTTCCTTCAAGGGAATTAAAGAGTGCAAGTCTGAGTAAAAGTGACCAGAAAGAGTTGGGACCACTGATGAGGCCCTGAGAGATACTCAAGGGTTGTTAAAGAATGCTAAAGAATCCCCCTTGCCCCAGGCGAGGGTATCCTGGAAATACTGAAGAAGGTACTTGTTAGAAGGAATGGGTTTGTGCTACTCTACTTGAGTATTTTAAAAGAAAAGATTGTTCAGAAAATTATCAAATTGGAGTCGTTATGTTTACACAGGTGTGCTAGTATGTATACATAAATTGTATGCAGATGTATTTCAATAAATTTATATTTGTTTTAAAAAGTTTTAGCCTTTATCCAGTAGGTTTTAGAAATTAGACTTTTATTTTAAAACACAGGCCCTATACTCATTAATATAGCAAACACCCTAAGTAGCACTGTGTCCTTTGACCTAATAATTTAAATTCTAGGAATTTACCATAATGATGACCAATAGTTGGGAATTTTATATTCAGTATCTATTTAATTTTCACAATAGCCCAGTGAAATGAGTCCTAATTTAGTTTCCATTTTGCAAATGGGAAAACTGAGAGCCAAAAGTGTTGAGTGATTTCCTCCCTCGACATACAGATGGTAAGCAATAAAGCTCAGCTCCATATCAGGCAGTGAGTTCTAATTCTTAAATGATAAAAAATCTATAGAAACTTAGACAAAGGCATAAAATAGCTATTTTGTGAGAAGGTTTACAACATCAAAGAAATGGTCTGATGATCAAAATGGACATTGGGTAAACAACTATGACACAGCAGAATACAAGGCAGAGTCTTCAAATGGCAGGGAAGGTTGGCTCCTACGCAAAGAGGCTACAGCGATTCCTGTCCACCGTACCTGAATGCCCCCTGCATGTTGTTCCATCAAAAGCTAGAGCCCATTTCCTGTAAGATGAGTGTGGGCCAGCCTGTGCCTTGCTTGACCATAAATGAGAAAGAATTGACATTATATGTTATGTAGCATCTACGGCTAGGTCTTACAAGGTCTTGCAGCTTCACCTTTGCCTTTCTTTTTTCTCTTTCTTCCTTTCTTTCTTATGTGCTTTCTTTATTTCCTTGTGCTAGGAGTTGAATGCTGGGCCTCATGCATGCTAAGCACAGGCTCTTCAACTGTGCTCTGCCCCCAGCCTTTTACCTTTGAAGTGTTGCTTGAACCCACCATAGAAAGAAGTTTCATCCAGCTTCCTGGAGAACAGAGACTATGGGGAACAGAACTAAGGCCTTCCAACTGCAAAGTCAACCCAGATGAGTAGGTTTGCCAATTAAAAACACAGGACACCCTGCCAAATTGCATTCAAGATAACAACGAGTAGTCTTTTAGTATAAATATGTCCCAAATATTGCCCGCATGTGCTTATACCAAAAATCTTAACTGAAATTCAAGTTTAAATGTGTCCTATATTTTTGTTAGCTAAACAACCCTATAGGCTTGTTAACTCTGTAAAAGATTAAATGTGTAGCTGATCCCAGCCCCAGTTACTGATCTGAATCATTGTGAGAAATAATAAATTGTTGTTTTAAGCCGCCAAGTTTTATACAGAAACACATAATTGGAACACCATCCTTCTTGCCAGCACAAAAATTACTTGCTACAGGATAGGTAATCATACAGGCAGGGAGGGCAGGGCGTGTAGGCACAGACAACACCAAAAATAAAGAATAGGTGTTGTCATGGCACTCTTGAAAAAGGCTAAGTGGGACAATCTGATAATAGAAGATAGTAAATAAAGACCAAGGGGGCATAGAATCGGAAAGCCCATGGGGTTCCAGATGTGCAGGGTTTTGAACACCAAGGTCATATTTTTTGGACTTCATCATACAAAAGGAAATCTTCAAAGAAAACTAAGCAAAGAAATAACAAAGAGTAAACACAAATAATCGTTGTACTCAACAAAGTGTTTATTTCATAATACTATTTTTTCAGTATGTCTGTGGATGTGCATAAGTGCTAAATATCAAAGAAGTGGCTTAAAAATTTCTAATTTTTAAAAATTCTACCTTAGGGATACTTTTGCTAATAATTTCCTAGTTAAAACTAGGCTTAGGATCTAAGGCTATGTTAATAACCTTAAGAAAATATGATTTGCTTATTCTACTGCTAAACTTTAGACAAGGTTGTAGAAAAAACATACAGGTCAATCCCATTTTGATAGAAAAGGTGCAAAAATGCACACTGAAATTGTTAGTTTTTGAGAGTACTGATGGACATAGGCAGATTTTTTTCTCTTTTGTTCTTACTTGCACTTCCTTGTGGAATTTCTGTGGTGTACATTTCTCTCTTAGACAACAAATAATACGTGTCTGTGTGCTTGTATGGGAGTGTGCTGTAATTATTATTTACAGAACATGTTTTCAGTCCTTCCCTAGGACTGTGTAGGGAAGAAAGTAGGGTGAATGACCACAAGGAAAATAAAGGACAGGACCTAGTCTTTCCCCAGGGAAGTATGAAATAACAGAAGGACCAAGCAAGCATTTAAGTGATACTATAAAGTTTGGGGGTGTGGTACAAGGAAAGAAATCTGAAATCAGGCTGTGACTGCAAAGTTCTTGGTAAGCTGTAGAGTTCTACAAGTTGTAGTGGTTCTCGGGTCTCTCTGGAGAGTTCCATGAAAAGTTTATGTGTTGAGAACTGAATCCTCAAATACCTATGTTGATAATATTTAGAGGTGAGGAGTTTGGGAGGTAATTAGGATTAGATGAGGTCATGAGAGTGGAACCCCCATGGTGGCATTAGTGGCTTTACAAGGAGAGAGACCCAAGCTAGTGCACTTTCTCTTTCTCACCATATGATACCCCCTGTACTGTGTCATGATTCAGTTAGAAGTCTTCATCAGATGCTAAGCAGATTCCCAGCCATGTTCTTGGCTTCCAGAACCATGGACTAAATAAACTTCTCTTCCTTATGAGTTATCCTTTCTCTCACGTTTATAGCAACAGCAATCCAACTAACACAGGAAGGTATGTCAGAGTTACTTTTTTAAAAAGTTTTTTTAAACATAAAACTTTGTGTGTATGTATCTGTGTGTGTGTGTCTGTTGTATATGTGTTGTGTATGTGTTACGTCCCTTCCCTTGAAGATTATGACTCCATAGATCTGGAGGTGGCCTTAGGTATCTGTGTTGTATAAAGCTCTCCAGTTGAGAGTACTCATCCAGTGTTTCTTATGTTTTCTTTTCCCGTGAAATTGTGCATGATGGAAAGAGATAAAGAAAGCGTCCTAGATAAGGCGGCCCCTCATGGAGCCAGGAGATGTGGGACATGAGAAACCATCCCTGGTCTTCCAAGTAGGCTGGCACGTACACTATCCCAGCACAGAGAAAGAACATCTTCTCTACCAGGCTCTCCACAGTGGCTGCCCACCCTCAGCCTGAGTTATGCCCAGCTGCACTCTTGCTCCTACCCTTCAGGCTTCACTTTGTCTCTACTCTCTCTGATGTCTCTCAGCTCCCTAGCTTTTCAAGTTCTTCCCTACACACCCACAGACTATGGAGCCCCTCCTGGGTCAGTTTCTGAAGACCCTCCCCAGGATATCCCCAGGATATGAGGTCATCAGTTTTGATAGTTATTTTTCTCATCACTGTAACAAAGTACTTGGTACCTGCAACTTAAAGTAGAAGAGGCTTGTTTTGGCTCATGGTTCCAGAGATTTCAGTCTACAGTTTGCTGTTTCCATTGCTGTGAGTCTGAAACACGGCAAAATACAATGAAGGAAGGCCATGGTGGAATAAAGCTGCTGGATCCTTGGCAGCTTGTGAGCCTCTGCTCACAAGAAGAGTGTCAGAGAAGAAGGCGCCATAAACCAGGTATAATCCTCAAGCGCCCCCCCACACACACACTTCCTCCATCTAGGTTTCACCTCCTAATAGCCCAATCATCTGTGAACATATCAATGGGCAAACCCATTGATGAGGTTAGTGCCTTCACAATCCAATCACTTCCCCAGGGGTCTCTTAATCCAGTCAGGTTGACAAGCAAGAACAACTGGCACAGCAGTATCCCAGGTTCTCCACCACTCAAAAGTCAAAAAGAAAAAGTGAACAATTAGGAGGATAGCATTTCTCAGCTTCCCCTGCAGCTGTGCTATTCTTAAGTGAACCACCATAGCTGGCATCTCTGGCACATGGCAACAGACACTGGCCAAGAGCCTACACTCACTAGTTAGGGGGCTCCTACTGTAGTGTACTAACTCCAGGGTCCTCCAAGGAAACCCCTCTGCCCAATTGCCTGGGGCATCCTCTAGCTACCAGCAAGGACCTGCTCTGTGCAGTAAGACTAAAGGCAGATCTCAAAGCATGAGCTACATGTGATACTGTAGTATAGTAAGTATTATATAGTGCTGGGGATACAGCTCAGTGGCAGAGCGATTGCCTAGCATGCACAGGCCATACTTTCTATCACCCACCAACACAGAGAAGGGAGGGGAGGGGAGACCCCCAGGTGGTCAGTCTCAATAGGGAAGAAGGAAAAGGAGGAAGGGGAGAGGAGAAATAGAAGAGGAGGGGAAGAGAGAAAGGGAAAAGGAAGGGAGATGAGGAAGGGAAGAGAGAGCAGAAGAGGAATACATGTTTTATTCTCTGTACAGTCCTCAAATCCTGCTATATATGGAGTAGGGGATTCTTGTATTCTTATATTTGGCTTGTGAACCTGGTTCCTAACACAAAGCTCCTAAGACCTTAGAAATGCCCTGAGTGATAGGAGTATCGGACACATCTCCTAAATCCCTAGCAATTTCCCATGATAGGGGCATCTTCAATCCTAATGAGGTGACCTTTGGTGACATATTGGGCAGTCTGAGAAAGGGGCTGATTGCCAAGGGCACCAGCCATCTGTTCAGACAGTTGGAACTGTCAGTCTTTCTCTTAGCTCTTGAGAGGAGAAAAGGGTTGAAGGATGGGCTGATCACCTTTGTGCTGTCCTCATTAGTGCTTATTAGTGTGGTGGTTTGGATTCAGAGTGTCCCCCAGAAGCCTCATGTTCCTGTGGATACTGTGAACTGTTGGGAGGTGGAGCCTGTCTGGAAGGGGCGGATACTTAGGGCTTGACCTGGAGGGGCATGTGCTGGTTCCCCCCCTTCTCCTAGACTTCTCTGCTTCATGATGCTATGAGGATCTCTGCCTCCTGAGCTCCATCTCTGTCCCCAGTCCTAGCTCTAGCTGTGGCCCAAGCATGTGATTCCACCATTTTCCACCACTCACCTGGAAATGGTCTGTGACTTTTTGAAACTGTCAGCTAAAATAAATCTTTCCTCCTTAAAGTTGTAGATGTTGAGTATTGAGTCACAGTGACAAAAAGTAAATAAGACACATACTGATACCTCCATAAAACTCCAAAAAGAGTATTCTGAGGACTTGCAGAGGGCTGAGCACATGGAGGTTCCTGGAAGATGATTCCCCTGGAGAGGGTGTGCAAGCTCTGTGTCTCATCCCACATACCTTGCCCAGTGTAACTTATCCATAGCAAGGGGGATAAGCAGTTCGGGATTGGATTGTTTGCTTATCTGTATGTCTGTCTGTCTGTAGCAGGGTCTTGCTAACTATTGTAAGCTGGCCTGGTACTCACTCTGTAGCTCAGGAATATCTTGAACTCACAATCCTGTCTCAATCTCCCAAGCGTTGGAGGTACAGGCATGCACTACCGTGCCTGTATTTTTTGTTTTGTTTTTACCAGACTATCTTATATAGGGCAAAATATGCCAGTTGCTCAGTCTCACACATAAAAGATTAATGCCTACTTTCAAGCCGGCATGATTCCTCCTCCATTGCCCACCCATCAGCTGAGAAGAGAGGGCCCCTACCATCCCAACAGAACTCACACAGGGCTGTCTGAAGCTAGCTTTTCCTGCAGTGAGCCTTGATAGATCAGAAAGGAGTAGGGATCTACTACTCCGACATCTGTTCCACATATGAAGCCAAACCCACCAGGAGCAGTAGTGACACAAAATCAGTGCCTTACAAAATCACCTTTCCAGTGGGGTCACACTTGGTGTGAGCTCTCAGTTATCCACACAGGAGAGGAAAAGAGGGACTGGGCAGGAGGAGAGAACATTCAAGATAATAAATAAAAACTTGTCTGCAAATAATAGGCTAGGAGAATCATATGTATTTGGATAATTGAGCTGTGACCATAGGCGAGTTATTTATTCAACAAACTTTGTGTGTGTAAACCAGTACTCTGATTTATTAATTTATAGCCAGATATGAATGCACTGTCACATGGCGCAGACACTCACATCTGTCTGACGAAATACGCATTCGCTCCCTCAGCTGCAGCTGCCAGGGAAGTCAAATTATCAGGAGGTTGCTTGGTGAGCAAGGAATCAGTACAAAGGAGCTCGTTTTATAATTCAAATTCAGCAAAAATGTACCGGGCTTTATATGTCAGGCATCCCGCTGGGCAGTGAGAACACAAAGATGCCATGCTCAGCATTGAAGAGTTCACAACCAAAGAGAGCAATGTAGCTAGGTGGCAATTTACTATGATCAACAGCATAGCAGAAATGTTAGAAAAAAGGATGAGGATGTACCTCCCTGGTAAGGCACTTGTCTTATATGTGCAAGGCCTAGGTTCAACTCTCAGCAGACAAAGATGGAAATTTTTTAAAAATGAAAGAAGGGGGCTGAAGGCCTGGCACAGCAGTTAAAGTGCTTGCCTAGCAACGCAAGGCCCTGGGTTAGACTCCCCAGCACTACATAAAGCTGGGTGTGTTGACATATGCCTGTATTCCCACCACTTGGGAGACTGAGGCAGGAGGCTGGCCGAGTCCAAAGCTATCCTGGGCTACATAGTGTGTTCAGGACCAACTTGGACTATAGAGCAAGACCCGGTCTCAAAAAACAAACAAACACACAAAGAAGGAGAGAGAAAGAAAAAAAGATCAGGCATAGAAGCAGAGGCCCTGGAAACCTGGAAAAGCATGATCTCTATTAGGACTTGAAGGATGAATAGAAGGTTGCCGATTAAGAATTGGGAGAGTATGTGATAAAGTGGGTTTCAGGCAGGTAGAAGACTACATTCCAAAATACTGGAACATGAAGGGTGCACGCATTCCATATCAGGACAACAATGTGAAAAGGTCAGAGACAAGGCCAAGCCAGGTCATCATGGTGCTTGGATGCTAAGCAAGTTGGGTGCAATTCCAACTTTTATTACATAAGACTTACCTCGGGCACATTCATTTTTTGGTACTGGCTCCTGAGCACTGGGCTACAATGTATCCACAGCCCTCTTTATTTGATCAAGTTCCCATTAAGTTGCCCAGACTGGGCTCAAATTTGAGATCCATCTGCCTCAACCTCTCAGAGTGCTGGGATTACAAACATGCCCACTACTGACTACAGTGGGCACATTTTGAATGCCATGAATATTCATAGTCTTTGAATGTCTGAATCTTGTTACCCAGAATCACAGATAGAGCCCAGGTACTTGTATTATCGAAAGATTTGTGAAGTTGTTTTCAAGGTGCAGTGTCAAAGAGATGTTAACACGGGAAATGATGGAAGCATATTTTCAAACTCTTGATGAATTTAATAGTAACATTATTTGATTTCCAGAGAGAGAGAGAGGTTTATTTTTAAGATTCAACTCACACGAATGTGTGGTCCAACAGATCCAAACCCTATTGGACAGGCTGGCAGACTAGAAATTCAGATAAGAGCCAATGTGGACATCTTTAGTTCGAATTCCACTGAACAAGCAAGCTGAGTACTCAGGCACATTTTCTGTGTTCTGGCTTTTAGAACTACTTTTTTTCTTACATATTCTGGTTTTGTTCTTCAACCTTTCTATTTAGTGGGACAGGTCCACCTACACTGCAGAAAGTAATTTGCTTTACTCGAAGTCTGCTAACTTACATGTTCATCTTATTTTCAAAATACCTGCAGCCCAGAGTCTGATCTCAGGTTTGACCCATGACTGAGCACTATTAACCAACTCGATACTACCTTAGCCCTCACATCTGGAATTCTAGCATAGGCCAATCTATCTAGATGATAGCCCTCCTATCTAGTTGGAAATGAAGAAAAAGTTCCCATGGATATTCCATTTTCCATGGTCAATTCCCTCCATGAAGCATGCATATTGGATCCATAGTGTGGATAGTGCCGACCCTGAAACAAGGGAATTGAGCAGAGAACCTCTGGTCTTGACACCCACTTGCCATGAAGCAGGTCCAAGTCTTTTTAAAGAAAACAAGTTGTATTCCCACCTTCATGGGGCTGAATCCTCTGGACGGATTCAATGACAGTCACCAGCTTCTGCCATTTCAATACTTAATAAGAACAAATGTGCTGATGCACAGTTCAAGGATTTAACAACACTGAGGACTTTGATGAATGGCTCCTTTATATTTTCATCTCATAGACTTTAACATCGCACAATGAAAGCTACGAGGGTGCCGCTTCATGGCGTAAAACTTGCCAACCACAGAGATGCCTTCCTGAGGGTATGGAGCTGGGGGAGAAAAGAGCTCCCAGCAAAGCTCCTGCTGTGACATTACCTAATGCCTAGCTTGCAGCCTGAGCATCACCAGGAAGGGAATGGGAAAGGCTACTGCCTGCACTTTCTTGGAGCAAGAAAAAAGCACATTTTTTAAATAAAAGATTGATCTAAGTCAGTAACTACGGTTCCATTTAAATCTCATTCCACTCTTTCAAGTGGTAAAAAATAAAAAGCAAATGTCATATAGAGATTAAACTATCACATCATTTCAAGGGCTGTTTAAACCAAGAAAGACTTTAAACACCACCCATAATACTTTTACTTCTCCAGGAGAACAGGGATGGAAAACAACTGGCCCAAGGTTATCAAGTCTTGCTCTACAGCCAGAGCCTTCAGATTGCCAGCCATCCTAAACCTGGCTTTCCTACTTTCCCTAGTCCCTTGCTCGTATCTGTAGCCCAGAGAATCTTAAATATATAGTGTCAGTCATGGTGTTAGTTGAAAACTACAGAATCCACTTCAGCTAGCTTAAGGGGGAGAAAGGAATTATTACAGAATATTGGCTAATTCACAGGGGAATTTTTTGAAAAGACAGGTGTGTCCAAACTGTGGCCTGCCATTTTTTGCCTTTCATTTTTTAGATGTTATAATGAAAATATGTAAAGGAAATTTTAGTACATATATATGTACATCAGCCATATCATACATTTTCTATGTGGCCCAAGACACATTTCTGTGTGGTTCTTTTCACTCAAAAAAAAAAAAAAAAAAAAACAGGGGAACAAAATTCAGCAGGCTGCAGGTTGGACACACTTAGTCTGGAAGCTAAGTATCCAGAAACAATAGCCAAAATAAAAGCTGCAGGTCTTGGCTGAATATGAAAACTGCTGCTACAAGTTGAATGGCCCTTACCCAAAATGTTCAGGACCAGAAGGAAATATTTTAGGTCTTGTGGTTTTTCAGATTTTGGAGAATATACATCAGCTTTACCTGCTGAGCACTCCTAATTGAAACATACAAAATTGAAAATGCTCTGAAATCAGATTTCATATTTCAGATTCGGGATGCTCAACTTCTGTGGAACACAGAATTCCATGGAATGCCAAGAATTAACTTTAACACCATTGTGTCTCATATCCTGAGCACCCAAGTCACCGGCGGCCGGGAGCTCGACCCTGAGCCTCTGGGAAATCACCTTCTCAGTGTCCGAATTCCAGATGTCACAGCAACACCAATAGCCAGTCCTATTCTCTTCATATTGCTCTCTTCCACCCTAAAATGCCACAGATTGCAAGGAAGCTGGGAATTGAGCTTGACTTCTACTCTCAGGTTCTGGGATCTGAAGGTTAATCCGTTGAGTCAGATCAGCTTCAACTCCAAATAGCAGTCAGTGCTGGTCCTCAGTGCCTTCTCTTTTATGTGATTCTCTGTCTTGGTTTTGAACATTCAGAATAATATTTACCCAGAACATTGGCTAATTCACAGGAGAATTAAAAAAAAAAAACCTAGAACAGGTGTGTCCAAACGTGACCTGCCATTTTTTACCCTTTATTTTTGGAGGACTTGGAGAACTGAAATGGTTTGGAGACTACTTTTGAATATCTCCCTATTTCTTCCTGTAAGTAACCTAAGCTCCCACAGACACACACTCTGCTGCTCTCAAGACTGGTCCATCTCCAGTACTCCACCTTACTGATTTGTCTGAGGACCTCACCTCTTTCTTTCCATTGTAGTAGAAAGTCTACCTACACTCATTGGTGACAACAGAGTCAACAGTGCAGTAGAAGACAAATAATGTAGCATTTTCTGACTAAGTACTCTTCTATGAGGGAGTCCAGGACTCACTGAAAAGAAAATCCATGTTGCCTTTTTTTCTTAAAAGATTCAGAAGCAGCATTATCTTTTTCTTAGTTCGTCTGAGATAATATCTTGTAGATGCAAAAGGAGCCAAGTGAATTTTTACAATGACATGAAGCTGGGCCTGGAATAAGGAGAGGTTTGAATGCAGCCCCACTCTTTTACAGAGTGTCTTTGAAAACTCCACACATGGCAGCTGGCTGCTCAAATAACCACTACAATTCTCCATCCTCCCTATTCTCTTTCTTCTATGGACCCTTTATGCTGAGAAGGTGTTATGGGTTGAATGGTGTCCTACAAAAGATCAAGTGTTAAAGTCCTAATGCCCAGTAGCTCAGAATATGGCCTGATTTGGAAAGAAGATCATTACTGATATCATTAGGTTAGGAGAAGACAATAGGGTGGGACCTAATCCAATATGACTCATGTCTTTAAAAAAGGGGAAATTTGAAAACAGGAGCATGCTGCAAGAACACTGTGAGGGTGAAGACAGTGGTCAAGGTGATGCTTCGAATGCCAAAGCTTTGCCAGAAATTAGTTAAGGGAGAAGCCCTTTTCTTATAATTCTCAGATGGAAGCAATGCAGCCAAAACCTTGATCTCGGACTTCTATCAATACTTCCTAGAACTGTGAGACCCTCGAAACGTCATTGAGCTTGTGTTTCTTCATTATGAAAACACTAGCAAGTTCATATGGAAGCCTACAGCTTGGGGAAATATATCCCATGGTTATTTTGGCAAGTAACTTAAGAAAAGGAAGGAAACTTAGAGTAATTTATTTACTTCCCTTCCTCCTAAAGGGAAAGATGATAAGCATCCATCACAGACCTTCAGTTTAACTGACAGTGGTAGGAATAAAGGAAGGCACCTCTGTTTGGCATCCAATCTCCTCCAGCATCACCCTTACGACTCATCTCCAAACCCTCATAATCCAGCACCACTAAACTCACCATGAGTTCTCCAACATGTAAGGCCAGGACATGATGCTCTGTCCTGTGATTACTTCCTCTGGGGCACCCTTTCTTGTTCAGTAGTCCTCTGCCTGTTTCCAGAAAAACACATACTCATCCTCCCAAACAGTTGAGATGTTCCTTCCTTTATGCAAACACCCTGATACCCTAGCCAGAGCAAATTATCCCATGCTGCACACTGTCATGACTGGTGGTTTATATCACTAATACCACACCTTCCCCACACTGTGTAATCTTTCAGTTTGTTCAGTTACTCATAGTTCTTTCTCCCTCACCAGTCTAAGAGCTCCTGGAGGGTAAAGATCACACTGAAGCCAACTTTAGCATTACTGAGGTGGCTGGATCATACGACTAAGAAATTAGCCCTGTGAATCTATTCTAAAACTTGCAAAAAAAATCTCACCCAACAAATAGATCCTGAATGTCCTAATGTGGAGTTTTCCATATAAACACCATAATTTCTCTATAGACTTTCATTTTATTCACTCACATAAATAACCTTTTATGATATTAAATATTTTACAGAAAAAATTATAGCTGTTACCTTCAAATCCATGTTACCTTTACATTTTCTATGGGGTTCCTGTGCTGCTACCTTTATGCTGAACTTCTCAACCATTTATACATACAGACCTTGGCTTCCGGCGTATGACCTTGATTCAGAAGTGACTACTCTCTAATTCCTTCCCAGCCATGTTGACCTTCCCAGCCTTAGCAACCTGACCAAATTTAACAACTTGACTTCTTTAGCCCAACATAACAACTTTGCTGGCCCAGCAGTTGGCCAACTACTGTTGACAACCGTGACTTCTAGCACAGAGCAATCTCCCACAAACCTAGATCCCACTTATCTGCTCTACCAATTTACCCGGCAATCCCACTTTCTCCTCTTCTTCCCAATTCCTGGCCCATATACCAGCTAAACAGCCCAATCCTCAGCATTCATGCCAGCTTATCCACCGACACTAAACATTAGCTTTATTCATCCCTTAATCAGGGCCTGAATCTGCTCCCCAAGTATAAGGTCACAGGCGCAATAAACTTTCATTTCAAATTCTCTTGCTGCTGGTCATATTTTAGTTTTACCTGAGTTCTTCTTTGACCTAACACCTTCCAAATAGATTTTTTTAAAGCATAACTCATGACTCAATGCCCTCCTCCTCCTCATCTGAGAAACATCTTCACATCCCCCTATATTTCCTATCTGAATGTCTTAGGTTCCACTTGCTTAGTGGATTCCAAGGTAAATCTTGGAAGGGATCTCGAATTTTTTCAGATACAGAAGGATGTCTAAACTTTGAATGTGTGAAGTTTCTGTCTAGTGGGCATTTCTGCTTCCAGAAATGCTGTTCTTATCAAAAACAAAGTCTTATTTTAGAATTCTGACTCTGTGGTCTTTTTCCCTACAACCTTATAGCTTGTACATAATGAATATCTAATGATGGACAAATTGATGAAAAAGGAGAGAAGTCAAAAAAAAACAGGAATGCATTTGAAAATACAGAACTACATATGTGACAATGTAATTAACAGATGTTATTTTCTTCTCTCCAAATTCATAGATTTTTCTTCAATTACTCACAGTTCTCTTTTTCCCCAGGTCTTCCTCTTTTTCCACTTTTTCCTTTCTTTTTTCCCCATTTCATATAATGTCATAGTTCCTGAGTTTACGGAGGTAAACAGTATCAATGATGCAGATATAAGTAAGTACAAATTCAACCTGAGCAGCTATCAAACCCAATGACATTTTAGAGGAAACTGAATAAGGTAATTATTGCAAGAAGGTAAATTTTCCCGGGGGAAGAAAAATAATAGAGAAAAAGGAAGAAAAATGATTGAATACCTAAACCAGAAAAGCCTGCTCACCTTAAGCTACTACACAGAAGCAAGGACTGAATTACTAGATGATGTGCTGGGAATTTTTCCCTGAGAAAGAGTCATATTCATCAGACTTACTGCCTCTACGCTGGTTTCCTACATACTGCACCTATTTGCAAGAGCAAAAGCCACAATGAAGATATCCTAGCCTGGTGACAGAAGTTAAAGTATAATGTTTGCTTTATGGATCTTTCTTCCTGTGTTCCTTTACTGGCTTTTTTTTTTTTTTTACTTCTTTTATACTTTTTTTTTTTAACTTCTTTTCTCAAAAGCTCAAGCCTCTTTCCACAGCCCCTGCTCCTACGGGCTTCCTGCTACACAGCAGAGATAACAAGGTGAAATACAAACATCCCTCAGTATCTACAGAGCATTGGTTCCAGGGTCCCTGCAGACACTAAAATCTTCAGATGCTCAAGGCCCTTTGATAAAATGATGTAGTATTTGCATATAACTTACACACATCCTCCCACATACTTTCAAATCATCTCTGTGTTTCTTGTAATACCTAATACAATGGAAATACTATTCAAATAGCCATAATAGAATACTGTTCAGGAAATGAAAAAGATACAAGTTTATACATGTTCAATATACGGGCAATTTTTCCCAAATATTTTAGATCTACTATTGTTTAATCCTGAAACATAGAAACCACAGATATGGATGAGCAAATATACACATAGGCCTACAAATAAACATACACAGGTATATACGAACACACAGACATATGTATACATGCATAAAAACACACAGTCACAAATAAAACACACATGTGAACATGCATGCACATAAATCACACACAATATCCTTCTTCTGAGGAGCTTATAGTCTAGTAGAATTGTTTATATTGACCAAAGTAATTACTAACATGGAGTTATATCCAAAGTCAAGAAAGAATGTGTTTGAGGAGTGAGGCTACTTGATTGGGAAAAGATAGGGTGGGCTTTGCAGAGGAGTTAGGTACTGAGAGGGAACCCAAAGGGAGAGGAAAAATGCAGATGAGGGAGGAGAGAGAACTTAGGGGGAAAAAAGAGCCTAGGTAAGAGCTAATAAGACCATGGCTCTTTGCAGAAGTCCTGTAGCTCAAGACTTCTAGAGAATAAAGCCACTTAGCTTCTGGCTTCTCTAAGCTTGGGCAGTAGCTAAAGAAGCGTAATGCAGTGCCTGGGTGAGTGAGTCTGAAGGAAAAGGAAACAAAATATGGTTTTGATCCAAGAATATAAGAATAGAGGGCCAGACAAAGTAAGCACGCATGTTCTATGCCCTTGTTGAAGATGTATCTATTCCTCCCTCTGAGACATAAAGCCAGTCCTTGGA